>JAEOAD010000937.1:947500-959575 GCA_036365145.1 Orientallactaga sibirica
TAGACTGGGAAGGAAGTAGGAAAGAAGTAGGGATTGAAGGGAGAAGATGTGGAGGATGCAAGGAAGGAAGTGAAGATGGAAGGAAGAAAGAAGGAAGGCAGGCAGAGGAAGTGAAGGAGACAGGGAAAGAAGTGAAGTTGGAAGGAAGGAGGAAGGAAGGAAGAAGCGAAGGAAGGGAGAGGAAGTGGAGCAGGCAGGGAAGGAAGTGAATTCGGAAGGAGGGAGGAAGGGAAGGAAGTGAACTCAGAAGGAAGGAGGAAGGAAGAAGGGAAGGAAGGGAGAAGACGTGGAGGATGCAAGGAAGGGAGTGAAGATGGAAGAAAGAAGGAAGGGAAGAAAGGGAGAGGAAGTGGAGGAGACTGGGAAGGAAGGAAGGAAGTAGAAGTGGAGGACACAAGGAAGGAAGTGAATATGGACGGAAGGAAGAAGGGAAGGAAGGGAAAAGATGTGGAGGATACAAGGAAGTGAAGATGGAAGAAAGAAGGAAGGGAAAGGGAGAAGTGGAGGAACTGGGAAGGAAGAAGTCAGAAGGAAGAAGGGAAGGAAGAAGGGAAGGAAGGAGAAGACGTGGAGGATGAAAGAAGGAAGTGAACATGAAGAAGAAGAAGGAGAGGGAAGAGAAGGGAGGAAGGGGGACTGGGAAGGAAGTGAAGGTGGAAGGAAAGGAAGGAAGGAAGGAAGAAGGGAAGGAAGGGAGAGGAAGTGGAGGATGCAAGGAAGGAAGTGAAGATGGAAGAAAGAAGGAAGGGAAGGAAGGAGAAGAAATGAAGGAGACAGGGAAGGAAGTGAAGTTGGAAGGAAGGAGGAAGGAAGGAAGGGTGAGGAAGTGGAGCAGGCAGGGAAGGATGTCGGAAGGAAGAAAGAGGAAGAAGGAAGAGGAAGGGATGGAAGAAGAGTGGAGGAGACAGGCAGTGGAAGGAAATGAAGATGGAAGAGGAAGAAGGAAGGAAGAAGATGGAAGGAAGAAGGAAGGAAGGAGGAAGTCCCCTCACGTCTCTCCTCCCCCATCTTCCTCAGTGGGATTCGAACTCGGGTCCTCAGGCTTCCGCGGCGGCGAGCACCCGCCGCACCCACCCGTCCCCCGTCTCCAGACCCCGGCTTTGCACTTTAAAAAAATTTAATTAATAAATAAGATTTAATTTAAATTTTAAAAATTTCTGTTGCATTTTGCATCACTTTTACCACGAAGTCAAATGGAATAAAAAAATAATAAAAATGAAATGAAAATTAAAAAAAACCAAAATCAAAACATAAAAGAAAGTAAAAATGAAATAAAATGAAAAAATAAATGACACAAAACCAAAAAAAAAAATGAAATAAGATAAATAAAATAATAAACTAAAATAAAAATTAAATGATATAAAATAAATAAATATATATCAAAATGAATGACGTAAAATAAAACAACAAAATGAGATAAAATGGTAAACTAAAATAACAAGATTAAGTTAAAAGTGAAATAAAATTATAAAATAAATAAACTAAAATAGTAAAGTAAAAAATAAAACAAAGCAAGATATTAAATTAAATAAATAATAAAATAAAATCATGGAATGCATAAAATAAAATAATAAAAAAGTAACATTAAATAATAAGTAGTTCGCAAAGGGGGAAAAAAAAAGAAAAATCACATCACATTCAAAAACACTAGTTTAAATCCCTGTTCTTCTTCTTATTATTATTGAAATTATTATTAATTATTATTATCATTATTATTATTATTATTATTCAAAGATCTACAAAAAAATATATAAGCAAATAAGTAGAATAAAAATAAATCATCCTCCCCCATCCGCCACCCACAATGAATGATGCACAGGGAAAAAGAAAATGGCAAGAAACAGGGTCAAGTCACTTAAAAAATATAATAAAAGTCAGGGGAAAATGAAGGAAAAAAGAGACAGAGACAGAGAGAGAGAGAGAGAGAGAGGAAAAAAATTGTACGCACATTCGAAAAAAATCTCATTTTCTCTTCTTGTGACCAAGCCAAAAATGAAAAAAAAATTATTTATTTATATTTTTTAAAAAATTTCATATTGTCTCTTGTGACCAAGCCAAAAAAATTATTAAATCTTTAAAAAATTTTTAATTATTTTTTTTTAAAAAAATGTCATATTGTCTCTTGTGACCAAAGTAAAATGAAATTATTATTTTTTTTTTAAAAATTTCATATTGTCTTTTGTGACCAAGCCAAAAAAATTATTATATCTTTAAAAAGTTTTGATTTATTTTTAAAAACTGTTTTTTGAAATTATTATTTTTTTAAAAAAATATTTCATTATTTGCCTTGTCTCTTGTGACCAATGCAAAAAAATTATTATTGTTTTAAAAAATATTTCATTATTTTTTAAAAAAATTTTCAGTATTGTCTTTTGTGACCAAGCCAAAAAAATTATTAAATCTTTCAAAAATTTTTGATTATTTAAAAAAAATTTCATATTGTCTGTTGCGTGACCAAGCCAAAAAGAAATTATTTTTTAAAAAAATATTTCATTATTTTAAAAAAATTTTTTCATATTGTCTTTTGTGACCAAGCCAAAAAAATTATTGTATCTTTAAAATTTTTTTGATTATTTTTTAAAAAAATTCCATGGTCTCTTGTGACCAAGCCAAAAAGAAATGATTATTTTTTTAAAAAAATATTTCATTTTTTTAAAAAAAAATTCATGGTCTATTGTGACCAAGCCAAAAAGAAATTATTAGTTTTTTAAAAAATTTTCATTTTTAAAAAATTTCATATTGCCTCTTGTGACCAAGCTAAAAAATTATTATATCTTTAAAAATTTTTTGATTATTTTTTAAAAAAATTTCATTGTCTTCTGTGACCAAGCCAAAAAGACATGATTATTTTTTTTAAAAAAATATTTCATTATTTAAAAAAAAATTCATAGTCTCTTGTGACCAAGCCAGAAAGAAATTATTATATTTAAAAAAAATATTTCATTATTTAAAAAATTTCATGCTCTCTTGTGACCAAGCCAAAAATAATTATTATATCTTCAAAATGTTTTGATTCTTTTAAAAAAAATTTCATTGCCTTTTGTGAACAAGCCAAAAAAATTATTTTAAAAAAACATTTCATTATTTTTAATTTTTTAAAAAAATTTTTCATTATTAAAAAAAATAATTTCCTATTGTC
This sequence comes from Orientallactaga sibirica, assembly GCA_036365145.1. Lineage (NCBI taxonomy): Eukaryota > Metazoa > Chordata > Mammalia > Rodentia > Dipodidae > Orientallactaga > Orientallactaga sibirica. The sequence goes on from JAEOAD010000937.1 coordinate 950,640, forward strand.
TCTGGTGACCAAGCCAAAAGAAACGATTTTATCTATTTAAAATTGAAATTTAAAAAAAAATCATTGTCTCCTGTGACCGAGCGAAAAATAATGGGTTTGTTTATTTTAAAAAGTTTCATTGTCTCCTTTTGTGACCAAGCCAAAGAAAAATAATTATTATTTTTTTAAAATTAAGTTTTTTTCCCAAAAATTTCATTTTTTCTTTTTGTGACAAGCCCCCCAAAAATTATTATTTGAAAAAAATAATCATTAATTTTCCACTCTTGTGACCAAGATCCCCCCAAATTATTTATTATTTCTTAAAATTTTCATTGTTTCCTATTGTGACCAAGCCAAAAAAAATCATGTATTTATTTTCAAAAATTCATTTTCTCTTCTTATGACCACGGCAGAAAAAAAATTATTATTTAAATAAAATTATTTTTAAAAAATTTATCATTTTGTCTTGTTGTGACCAAGCCAAATAAAATTCATTATTTAAAAAAAAATAGTGATTGAAAAAAAAAAACAATTTCATTGTGTCCCCTTGTGACCAAGCCAAAAAAATGTTTTATTTTTTAAAAATTAATTTTAAAAATAAATTTCATTTTGTCTTTTTGTGACCAAGCCAAAAAATATATATTATTAAAAATAAATTTCATTGTCTCCTCTTATAACTAAGCCAGAAAAATAATTTTTTTAAAAATATTATTTTTCAAATAAATTTCATTTTAAAAAATAAATTTCATTGTCTCCTCTTGTAACTAAGCCAGAAAATAAATTTTTTAAAGAAAAAATATTATTTTTCTTAAAAAAATTTCATTTTGTCTGCTTGTGACCAAGCCCAAAAAAAAAATTCATTTATTTGTTTTTTAAAAAAGATTTCAGGGTCTCTTCTTGAGACCAAGACAAAAGTAAAATATTATTATTTTTTTTCATTTATTTTTTAAAATATGATTTTTTAAAAAGAAATTCATTTAATTTTCTTGTGACCAAGCCAAAAACAATCATTATTTAACAAAAAAAATTCATTGTCTCCTCTTGGAACCAAGCCCAAAAAAACAATTATTTTAAAAAATCTATTTTATTTTATATTTTATATATAATTTGCAGTAATAATCACCTTGTAAAGAAATGAAATATATACACATATAAATAACTATATGTATTTAATATATTTAATATATTGGAGCTTTTAGACTCATTTTGATAATAAATATAAAAATATATAATTATCTATCTATCTATATATTTGAGCTTTTAGACTCGTTTTAATAATAAATATGAAAAAAATTTAAATATAAATTTAAATATAAATATAATAATGTAAATATAAATATAAATTCAAATATTTTAAATATAAAAATCTATATCTATATGTATACCTATATATTTTTTGAACTTTTAGACTAATTTTGATAATAAATATGGAAAAATATTTTAAATTTGAAAATATATAAATATCAATGCCTTTATATATATATTGAGCTTTTAGACTCATTTTGATAATAAATATAAAAATATTTTAAATATAAAAATATATAAATATCTATACATATATATTGAGCTTTTAGACTCATTATGATAAATATATAACATATTTTAAATATAAAAATCTATATGTATATTTATATATTTTTGAGCTTTTAGACTAGTTTTGATAATAAATATAGAAAAATATTTTAAATATGAAAATACAGAAATATCTATACCTTTATATATATCTATATATTGAGCTTTTAGACTCATTTTGATAATAAATATAGAAAAATATTTTTAATATAAATATATAAACATCTATATACCTATATTTTTGAGCTTTTAGACTTGTTTTAATAATATATAAAAATATTTAAAATATAAGAAATATATAAATATCTCTACATACACATATTTTTTGAGACTCGTTTTGATAATAAATATAGAAAAAAATTTTAAATATGAAAATATAGAAATATCTATACCTTTATATATATCTATATATTGAGCTTTTAGACTCAGTTTTGATAATAAATATAGAAAAATATTTTAAATATAAATATATAAACATCTATATTCCTATATTTTTGAGCTTTTAGACTTGTTTTAATAATATATAATATAAAAATATATTTTTCGACTCGTATTTTTTGAGTTTTTAACAAATATAGAAAAATATTTTAAATATGAAATTATAGAAATATCTATAATTTATATATCTATATTGAGCTTTTAGACTAGTTTTGATAATAAATATAGAAAAATATTTTAAATATAAATATATAAACATCTATACACCTATATTTTTGAGATTTTAGACTTGTTTTAATAATATATAAAAATATTTTAAATATAAAAGATATATAAATATCTCTACATACACATATTTTTTGAGTTTTTAGACTTGTTTTAATAATAAATATAGAGAAATATTTTAAATATGAAAATATAGAAATATATCTATACCTTTATATACATCTATATATTGAGGTTTTAGACTCATTTTGTTAATAAATATAGAAAAATATTTTAAATATAAATATATAAACATCTTTACACATATTTTTGAGCTTTTGGACTTGTTTTAATAATATATAAAAATATTTTAAATATAAAAGATATATAAATATCTCTACATACACATATTTTTTGAGTTTTTAGAAAGAAAATTTTGATAATAAATATAGGAAAATATTTTAAAAACAAAGTTCTATAAATATCTATGCAGAAATATATTTAAATATATCTATTTTTGAGCTTTTAAACTCATTTTTGATAGAGACTGGCAGTCTTCAGCCTGGTCATGGGATTTGGAAAACCAAAAACAACAACAACAATAAAAAAATAGGTTATTTTTATTATTTTTATATATTTTATTTTTATTTAAAACACTTTTTTGTTCCATAACAAGAAGAAATGAGTACACCGGAGCAGCGATCTCCTTTTTGGGTCCAAAGGAAGGAAAAAAAAAAAAACAGAATTGGGAAGAAAAAATAAGATTAAAAAAGGGAAAAAATAAAAAAAAAATAAAGTGTATAGAGATGAGCAGGTGATAAACTCATGCGCTGTTTTTTAAAAAAAGAAAATTAAAAATTAAAAAAAATTAAATATATATTTTTATATTTATATATATTTATATATTTGAAAAAAAACAATTACAAAAAGAAGAAAAATACCCCAAAATATATTTTTATGTTTATCTGTATATAAAAATATATATATATAATAATAAAAAAAAATTATTAAAAGAAGAAAAATACCCCAAAACTATGGTAAAATTAGTCTAAAAATTATTAATAATAATAGTGACTGTTGATGTCATCATTGACTTTCTTTGTGTTGCCTCCTGGGGTGATCAAACAAAGGTGGGGAAGAAAAAACCAAAATAATCAAAAAAAAAGAAAAAAAAAAAAAGCATTAAAAACCAACAGGTTTGTCCCCAAAATTTACAAAATTTTATTAAAAATAAAAGAGAAAGAAAGAGAAAAGATTAAAAAAGTTACATTTGCATTTCCAAAAAATAATTATATTCATATATTTAATTAATAATTTAATTTTTAATTGCAATTAAAGGTGAAAAGAGCAAAAGAGATTCAAAGTCGTGCTGGTCATTGTAATAAGAGAACAATTAATAATAATAATAATAAAAATGAGTAATTATAAAAAAAATCAAAACAAAGATGGGAACAGATTAAAAGTTAAAAATTGCTGGTCATAAAATAATAATAATAATTATTATTGATAATTGATAATAAAAATTCAAACAAAGATGTGAAAAGATTCAAAATCGTGCTGGTCATCATAGTCATAATTAATAAAAAATGATCATCAATAATAATAACCAAAAATAATTAATAATGATAAAAATCAGGACATAAAAGAGGTGAAAAGATTCAAAATCCTGCTGGTCATAATAGTGATAATTAATAAAAATAATAATCAATAAAAATTAATAATAATAAAAATGAAAATCAGGGCATAAAAGAGGTGAAAAGATTCAAAATCATACTGGTCAGAATGGTAAAAAAATTAATAATAAAAAATAATAAAATCAAAATAATTAAAAATTTATAAATAATAATAATAAAATGATAATAAAAATAAACAAAGAGGTGAAAAGATTCAAAATCGTGCTGGTCAGAATAGTGATTAATTAATAATAATAATCAATCATAATTAATAATAATAAAAATGAAATTCAGGACATAAAAGATGTGAAAAGATTAAAATTTGTGCTGGTCAGAATAGTAATAATTAATAAAAATGATAATCAATAATAATCAATTCAAAACCTGGTCAGAATAGTGATAATTAATAAAAAGATAATTAATAAAAAGAAAAAGGGAACAGATTCAAAGTCGTGCTGGTCATAATAACAAAAAAATGAAAATCAGGCCATAAAAGAGGTGAAAAGATTCAAAATCGTGCTGGTCAGAATAGTGATTAATTAATAATAATAATCAATAATAATTAATAATAATAAAAATGAAAATCAGGACATAAAAGAGGTGAAAAGATTCAAAATTGGGGTGGTCAGAATGGTAAAATTGAATTATAAAAATAATTAATAATAATAGTTAATAATAAAACCCAAAGATGTGAAAAGATTAAAAATTGTGCTGGTCATAATAATAATAATTATTATTAATAATAATTGATAATAAAAATTCAAACAAAAGATGTGAAAGGATTCAAAATCGTGCTGGTCATAATAGTCATAATTTAATAAAATATAATAAATAATAATTAATGAAGATCAAGAAAAAGATGGGAACAGATTAAAAGTTGTGCTGGTCATAATAATAATAATAATAATAAAAATGAAAATCAGGTCATAAAAGAGGTGAAAAGATTCAAAATCGTACTGTCAATAGTAATAATTAATAAAAATGATAATCAATAATAATCAATAACCAATAATAATTAATAAAGATCAAGAAAAAGATGGGAACAGATTCAAAGTCGTGCTGGTCATAGTAATAAAAAAAATAACAAAAATGAAAATCACGTCATAATAGAGGTTAAAAGATTCAAAATCGTGCTGGTCATAATAGTAATAATTAATAAATATAATAATCAATAATAATTAATGACGACAAGAAAAAGATGGGAACAGACTCAAAATCATGCTGGTCATAATAATAATTAATAATAAAAATGAAAATCAGGACATAAAAGAGGTGAAAAGATTCAAAATTGTTATAAAAATTAATTAATAGTAATAATTAATAAAAAAATAAAAGATTATAATTAATTGTGTTGGTTATAATAATAATAAAAACCAAAACATAAAAGAGGTGAAAAGATTCAAAATCCTGCCGGTCAGAATAGTGATAATTAACAAAAAATAAAAATCAATAATTAATAAGCAATAATAATTAATAAAGATCAGGAAAAAGATGAGAACAGATTAAAAATCCTGCTGGTCATATTAATAATTAATGATAATGAAAATAAATAATAACAATGAATAATAACAAAATAATTATAATAATTAATAATTAATAGCTGGTAATAAAAATAAAATAAAAATGAAAAAGATGCAAAAAGAGATTCAAAATTGTGCTGGTCATAATAATAATAATAATAATAATAATAATTAATAATAATTAATCATAAAATCCAAACAAAGATGTGAAAAGATTCAAAATCGTGCTGGTCATAATAATAATCATAATTAATAATAATAATAGTAAAAATAAATAATAAATAATGAAAATCCAAACAAAATAAAGAAAAAAAAGATTCAAAAGATTCGGGCTGGTCATAAGAATATTAATAATAATAATTAATAATGATAAGAAATTAAGGAAAAATTGGGCTTGTCATAATGATAATCAATAATGATAATTAATAATGATAATTAATAATAAAAATTAATAATAAAGGTCCAAATAAAGATAATAATAATAATTAATAATAATAATTAAAAGATTGAAAGTCATGCTGGTCATAATAATTGATAATAATGATGATGATAATAATTAATAATAATTAAGGAAAAATCGTGCTGGTCATAATAATAATTAATAATGATAAATAATAATGATAATAATAAAAAATAAAAATCCAAACAAAGATGTGAAAAAGATTGAAAATAGGTCATCATCATCATAATAATAATAATAACAATAAAAATAATATAATAAATGTGAAAAGATTCAAATTTGTGCTGGTCATAATAATACTACTAATAATAATTAATAACAATAATATTAATAAATATAAATCAAAATTTAATGATGAAAAGATTCAAAAAATTGTGCTGGTCCTAATAATGATAAATAATAATAATAATAATAATAATAAAATTACATAACATAAGATGTGAAAAGATTCAAATTTGTGCTGGTAATATGAAAATCAAAAATGATAATAATAATAATGATATTAATAATTATTATTAATGATGAAATAAAAATGAAAAAATAAAAATCCAAACATAAAGATGTTGAGAATCAAAATTTGTGCTGAAATGAAATTAAAAATAAAATAAAAAATAAAGTAAAATATAAATATGTAAAAATAGAATAGAATTTTGAAAATCGAAAGTTATCCGCCTAATAATTATTAATAATAATAATAATAATAATAATAATAAAAACCCAAACAAAATAAAAAAATTAAATAAATAATAATAAAATAAAATAAAATAATGATAATAGAATAAAAAATAAAAAATAATTAGAATAAAAAAAATAGAATGAAATAAAATAAAATAAATGAAATAAAATATAATAAAATAAAATACAATCAAATGAAATGAAAGAATAAAATAAAATACAACGAAATGAAATAGAATAAAATATAATAAAATAAAATACAATAAAATGAAATAGAATGCAATAAAATAATAAAACAAAACGAATAGATAGTAAATAAAAGCAAAATAAAAATTATATATATATATATGGTCAGTGAATAAAATTTAAAAACATAAATATACGAATATGAGAGTCATTTAATGTGATTTCAATCAAACATAAAGATGTGTTGAGAATCAAAATTTGTGCTGAAATGAAATTAAAAATAAAATAAAAAGTAAATATGTTACATGACTGAGTAGAATAGAAATGTTATTTATCCTGAAATGTCATTATTATTCATAATAATAATATTATAATGATAATAGAATAAAATAAATAATAATAGAATAAAAATAAAAATAAAATGAAATAATAATAATAGAATAAAATAATAATAATAATAGAATTAAATAAAATAATAATAACAGAATAAAAATAAAAATAAAATAAAATAATAATAAAATAAAATAAAAAAATAGAATAAAATAAAAGTAATAGAATAAAATAAAAAATAAAATGAAATAATAATAATGGAATAAAATAATTATAATAATAATAGAATAAAATAAAATAATAAATAATAAAATAAAATAAAATAAAATAATAATAAAATAAAATAAAAATGATAGAATAAAAGAAAAATAATAGAATAAAATAAAAACAATAGGTTAAAATAAAATAATAATAGAATAAAATAAAAAATAATATATTAAAATAAAATAATAATAAAATAAAAAAATAAATAATAGAATAAAATAAAATGATAATAATGAGAATAGAATAAAATGAGTAAAAAATAGTAATAGAATGAAATAAAATAAAATATACTAAAATAAAATAAAGAATAATTAGAATAAAATAAAATAAAATAAAATAGAATAATTAAAAAAATAGAATAAAATAAAATAGAATTAAATAGAATAGAAAAGAAAATAGAATAAAATAAAATAAAATATCAAAATAAAATAAAATAAGAATAAAATAGAACAAAATAAAATACAATAAAAAAGAAAAAAAAAATGAATAGATAGCTAGTAAATAAAAGCAAAATATAAAGTATATATGTATATCTTTATATGCATATATAGTCAGTGAATAAAATAAAAGAAATATAAATATATGAATATAAAGTCATTTAATGTAAAATCTGATCTAGAATAAAAGAGCCAAGTTAATAATAGAATAGAATAAAATGATAAAAATAGTAATAGAATGAAATAAATTTTAAAAATAATTATTAATAATAATAAAATAAAATAATAAAATAAAATAGAATTAAATAATAATAATAATAGAATAAAATAAATAATGATAAATGAAAAAAATAGAAAATAATAAATAAAATATAAATAAAAAAATAGAAAAATAAGAACAAAATAGAATAAAATAATAATAAAATAAAATAATAACAATAGTAAATAAAATAAAAAAAAATATATAGAATAAAATAAAAATAATAGAATAAAATAAAAAATAACAATAGAATAATAATAGAATAGAATAAAATAATAATAGAATAAAATAAAACACAATCAAATAATAATAATAGAATCAAATATAATAAAAATAAGAGAATAAAATAAAAAATGATAGAATAAAATAAAATAAAATAATAATAGAATAAAATAAATAATAAAAATAGACTACAATAAAATAAGAGAATACAATAAAATAACAAAATAGAGTAAAATAAAAAATAGTAGAATACAATAAAATAACATAATAATAGAATAAAATAAAATAATAAAAATCGAACAAAATAAAATAAAAGGCATGAGATGGAATCGTTTGCGCCTCTTCACACAAACAAGGTGGCAACTTCAATATCTTAATTATTATTGTTTTTCTTTATTATGATGATGATTATATTTGGTTTTCTGACCCTGGAATCCGCTCTATCGTCATGGGCCGGCCTCGAACTCACGACGGCCACGGTGCCCCCCCGGCTCATTCACATATATATTTCAATACATATATATTTAATTTTATTTTATTTAATTTATTTAAAATTTTAATTTTAATTAAAAATTAAATAAAATTACTTTATTATTCATTTTATTATTTAATTTTAATTTTATTATATTGCTATGATATTTATATTTCATTATTTTATATTTATTTTTATTTTATTTTTATTTTTAATTTTATTGTATTGTTATGATATTTATATTT
>JAEOAD010002504.1:0-10046 GCA_036365145.1 Orientallactaga sibirica
TCTATTCTTTTCTTGTTTGGTTATTTGTTGTTTTTGTTTTTTCAAGGTAAGTTCTCACTCTAATCCAGGCTGACCTGGAATTCACTCTGTAGTCCCAGGCTGGCCTCGAGCTCTCAGTGATCGTCCTATCTCTGCCTCCATCCAGAGTGCTGGGATTAAAAGCGTGCACCACCACACCTGATTTTGTTGTTGCTGTTGTTGTTTTGAGCTTCAGGCCTCTTTCTAGCCCATGCTGACCTAGAATTGACTGTGTATTCTCAGAGTGGCCTTAAACTCATGGGGATCTTCTACCTTGGCCTCCCAAGTGGTGGAATTAAAGGCATGCTCCACCACATCTGCCTGATAGTTGATTCTCATTGCCACCTTGATTGGATGTAGAAACATGCAGGGGATTAGTGAGGTATAACACTGGGAAAATGAGTAAGTGCGTTTGCAGAGATAATGGGAACATGAAGGTTCCGATCTAATCAGTTACATTGTACTGTGCTATAATCTTTCACCTTCTCCTAAGCAGTACATTAACCCTTTGGTGAATGCATAATATGATGGCATTATTAGGCAGTGGTAAGAAGTAGGAGTTAGGCCCTTTGCAGGAAGTAGGTCACTGGGGGCATGTCCTTGGGGTTATAACTTACATCTACATCCTGTGCACCAAGAAGGTGAAAAGAGCCACTGTCCCCATGAATTCCTGCCCAAGTGTGTGGTGACAAGTAACCATGGACTAAATAAACCTTCCGAATCTGATACAAAAATAATCTTTCCTCCTTAAGCTATTTATCTCAGGTGTGTTAAAAATGAGTCTGGGATGGGCTGGAGAAATGGCTTAGTGGGTAAGGCATTTGCCTGCAAAGCCAAAGGATCCCAGGTCGATTCTCTAGGACCAAGGTAACCCAGATGAAGAGGGGACACCACATGCATCTGGAGTTCGTTTGCAGTGGCTGGAGGCCCTGGCATGCCCATTCTCTCTCTGTCTGCCTCCCTTCTATCTCTCTCGCTGCTTGCAAATGAATAATTTTTTTTAAATGAGTCTGGGAATCCCACAATCCAATGTACATCAGTAAAGCAATGTTTACTTTTGTAGAAGGACGCTTAGCTTTTAAAGAGTCAGGCAAGGAAAGCACACACTGTGGGAAGTCCTCTGGTCTTCCATCCCCGAAAGTGAGTGTCCTGTGCTTCACTGTGATTAATCAGAGCCCCGCCTCACATGCTCACGCCATTGGCTAAAATATAAAGATGGCATGGTTTCTAGGAGAAACTGAAAGGAATGGAAGCTTTAGGGACTCTTGATCACATACAGAAACACAAGCTTTGGTTTCAAGAATTGTTAACACTCTTGGACTCAAGGATATTTAACTCTTTCTGGCCTCAAGGATTGCTGACACAGGAAAGGGGCTTCCCACTAAATGGCAACCTTCCAGAATTGAGTTTCTCTATCTTTTTAACCCTTTGACAAAAAAGCACATCACTCTCATATTTTTACAGGTATTTGGTCACAGTGCTAAAATGTAAGAAAAAGAATGAAGTTCTATGGTAGAGTGCTTGCCCAGCATACAGGAAGTACTGTATTTAAACCCTAAAACCACACCAAAAACTTATAAACAACCGAAATTAAGGCTGGAAAAATTTAAAAATAAAATTGGATTCTTTTTTATCATTTCTTTTATTTTTTTATTTATTTCATAGCAGAGAGATAATGGGCACGGCATGGCCTCCAGCCATGGCAAATGAACTCCAGACACATGTCCCACCTTGTGCATCTGGATTTATTTAGGTATTGGGGAATGGAACCAGAGTCCTTTGGCTTGTAGGCAAGCACCCTAACAATGACTCCATCTGGGGACTTTGATTCACGTCCTTAGTAAGTGTTGTTAGCTTTGCTTTGTTCTTTTGATATGTGAATTGGATATAGGGACTTAAGCAGGACAAGCAGACACTGTACCATGGATCTACACGTCACCCCAACATTGTTGGCTTTAATGTGTCCCAACACAAATGGCTTGTTCTAAAAAGACACCTCTCAGGGTGGAGTGATGGCATAGTGGTTAAAGTGCTTGCCTGCAAAACCTAAGGACGCATGTTCAACTCTCCAGATCCCACATGAGTCAGATGTTCAAGGTGATGCAAGTGCACAAGGTAGCACAAGCGCACAAGCTGGCACACATCTGGAATTTGATTGCAGTGGAAGCAGGCCACAGCACACCAATTCTCTGTGTCTCTCTCGCTCTCTCTCTCCTAAAAAGCAAAATAGGGCTGGAGAGATAGTACCCAAATGAACTGCTTGCCTATCGAGCCTGAGGACCCAGGTTCAATTCCAGAGTACCCACATAAGCCAGATGCACAAGGTGGCGCATGTGTAAGAACTTGGTTTCTAGTGGCTAGAGGCACTGGCATGCTCATTCTCTCTTTCTACTACATAAGTAAATAAAATGTTTAATAAAATAAAATAATTATTTTTTAAAAAGCCATCTCTCTAGCAGCCCCCGAAAAGGACACTTTCATCTCTGTAACCCGAAGTGTCACACTGAGAGAGGACTACACCATCCCCAGACTTCACACCCACCTCAGCCTCCAAGCCCTTGGTTTTGAGACCCATAATGGGCTTCTGTCATCCTTGTGCCTGGGGCGTTTCCAACTCTTGTTTCCCTGCGTTCTTCTCCATCTATTTACCACAAGGCCCAGAGTGTACACTCCTTCCTGATTCTTTCCCACTTACCCAGTGCATGGTTTCATCTGTCTCATCCCGCACTTCTGAAAAGGCACTGACTCAGTCCTCTGAACGTGAGCACTATGCAAGAGCAAAGGCTGTGGTGTCAGACCAACGACTGCAGCATCCCACCACGGGACTTGGGTGCACAGTGTCTATCAGTGTACGCACTGGAAGTATCCTCTTCTAGAGTGGCACGTCCACCAGTGCAGTGCTTCATGTCTCCCCCTACCTGCTCCCCCATTCCCCAACCCCTAGGATAATGCTCAGCCCACTGTACTTATTCACTGGGTGTTTGCTGAATGCATCAGTCTTTAAGGCTCCTAAGACTGTGATATGCACCACACATACACACAAGTGTGCCTCTGTGTGCACCAGAATGACAGGGGGAATAGCTGGGAAAGATGTACAGCATTTATAATGTGTTGGGAACCGATGCAGGGTAAGTGAAGGAAGAGACTTTCCTCTGTGAAGCAATGCTAACGATTATGGTCGGCACTCATTAGCAATGCTTCTGGAGCTCTAGGAACATGGTAAGAACAATGTCTGCAAAGTGACATACAATCATAACAAGAGTGAAAGAGTAGGCATGATGGTAACAAAGTGTTTCACATATAAGTAGACATGATTTCATAGTGTACTTGGTATGTCATAAGGACACCGGTGCCTGTGGTGAATTTTTCTTTTTATTTACTATGCACCTGTATTGAACGTTGTTCCCAGGCTCGTGAATATCCACCAAGTTCTTCTCTTTATCGTCAGCACATTTTACCTGCCTGGGGCAGAGAGAATGAGAGAAGAAAAAGAAGTGCAGTGAGTTCCCATGCCTGTTCACTCAATCTCCAACTCTTCCAGCTTCCCTAGTGAAGCCTGGACACTCTCCTTCTTCCAGACCTCAGAACCTCTGCTCCTCTAAACAAACCCGCCACTTGGGCCACACTCATCACATGACCTGACCTCTGAACTCTCAGGCCAGAGGAAAGTGTACCCTGATTATTGGGTGCTGACCTGGGGTTTGGGAGCTCACAGCATCTCAGATAGGAAGGTGTAGTAGTTTGAATATATGTCCCCCAATATATTCAGTGTTTTATTAGTTAAAGTTTGCATCTGCAGTCACCTTGCTAGAGGCAATGTCACTGGGAGCCAGTCTCAAGCTGTGGTGATGGTTTGAGATTCTATTGTAATGATATGCAAAGTGTGCCTAATAGGAGTTCCTGAAGTGTGCTGTGGCAATAGTTTTGCTCAGTGTGCTATGTAGCTGGTGGCTTGGTTTTTCTCTCTTGCCTGGTCCTGTGAGAGCAGGCCGCTTCTTCTGCCATTATGGAACTTCCCCTGGATCAGTAAGCTTCAATAAATAATATCCCTTCCTCCATAACTGTGCCTGGTCTGGAAGTTCATCTCAGCGAACCTAAAGCTGTCTGCTACAGAAGGTATTTCAGAGTTCAGTGTTGCACCAAAGGATTAGAAATGCATTTGGAGGCACACGTGACAACATGAGATCCCAATACCATATCAGAAAGGCATAGTTTCAGGAGAGGAGTGGAAGGACTGCATCCAGATCTAATTACCTTCCTCTCCTTCAGGGTTGCTGACCTCCTCATAAGATGCTGGATGTTTCCTTTTGCGAAGCCTGTTGTTCCAGACGCTAACATGGCTCTTCCTGGATCCTGATGTGGGAAAGGTTAGCAAATGAGGACTAGGTGGGGGTATGAGGGGTTAGCCCGGCTTTGTCCAAAGAATCAGAGGGCCCCTTCCTCCCACATGACCATGGGCTTTCTCCATGCTTAATTTGACATTTTCTGGCTGAAGTGAGGCTGAAACATTAGACCAACACCAAGATTGCCTCAAAGCCGGCTCAGTGTTTAGTTCTGCTTCCCCCCCCCACCGTCCCAGTGTAGAGTTTTCACCACTGTCCTACTAGAACACGTCCCTGTCTGTAGTTCATTCAGCGTGTATTTTTGAAGGGCATATTGTTTGGTAGACATGGAGCTAAATGAAATAAATTCTGGGTTATCCTGGGGATAGTGTTATGTGAGCAAATTTCAGACTGTAAGGCCATGAAAATTTAATGTCATGTAGAGAAACAATTAGGAACAAAGACATATGTGGACTAAGGATGTGAATGTCATAGTATTTAAAAGTACTGCTAAATGTCACATATCTTTCAGACACAGGCTAAGTCCATTTGTGTTGGTGAGTAGCTGTTCTTACTGCTCAGCTAGTGCTGGGTGAGGTCCTCAGCCCAGCTAAGGCCTAAGGCCTGGGCAGGCCAAAAGTGGATTTCAGGGGATATGTTCTGGTGACCTTGGCATGATCACATTATGAAACTGTCCTTGGCCACTAGCCACCTTTGCCACAGTGAGTGTGATGTGGACACCGCACACAACATGGAATAGCACAGTCACAAGAAAGGTATGACTACTCTTCCTGCTGGGCAGGGAGCCTTTTTTCTATTAGTGATCTCCTCCGTGGCCCTCCCTAGCTTTGAAGTGCTGTTTCCCCATCTTTCCTCTCACCTGCTGCCTCCGTCTGGAGCCTCGCAGAGACACGGGTTTTTCTGGAGGTGCCACGATGCTGTTCATGTTGTTGTCCTGCATCATGTTCCCCTGCAATGCTCCCTGAGTTGCTTTTTTCACTACTTTCCTCCACCTCCATCTTTTAAATGTTGAAAGCATAAGTCAGTGGTCTCAGGAGTATTTCTGTAGTGTTGTAGAGATTACAAAGCATCGACCCAGGCAATTTCTTATTGTCCTCATCAATGATGAGAGATCGTTACATATTCTATATCTAAATGAAGAGGAACCCAGTATCTTAGAGGAGAAAGAATTGGCCTACATGAATCATGTTTCCAAGACTAGAATGTTTGTCTTATCTTCTGTCCACACTAGCATTGTACAAGCAGAAAAAGTGTGTATGTGATTGGCAGTGTGATATGAAGACGATATGGGGAGGAAGAGCAGTCAAGGCATCCACAGAGTCTGGAAGGTAGGGCTTTTTGTGTGTGTGGCATCACACACAAGCTCATGGAGAGTTATATGGAAAGTGAACGTAACAGTGGATAGAGAGGAAAACCATTGTTAGAACAGGGTGGGTGACGCAGGGGGAATGTAAAGAGCCACAGAAGCTGATCTTGCTATCAGTGAAAGTGGTGTGAGATGAAGCCTCCCCCCACATCTCTGGTGTGAACATGACTGTGCAACTGGGCAAGGTGGCCTGTATCAGGTGTGACATTTACCCCTGACCTTCCATCGCTGGTCATTCAGCTTCCCCATGCATGGACTAGAGAATTCACGTACAACTAGCTAAATGCAAGGAGAGCTTGAGGTTGTTCATGCTTTAGGTTCATTTGTTTTGAGTATATCTGGTTTAGCAGACAAGTCTCCCAATGTACCCCAGGACGCTCTCAGGATCCCACAGAGTGCCTGAGCTGAGCAGCATTCTCCAACACACGCATTTAAGTGGGCTTATAATAAAAATGAGTCCTTTCTGTGTTGCTCTTTCTTTACATCTGATCCCAGATTCCTTTGGTCGCTGAACTAGCATGGAAAGTGGGCAGTTATGGAACCACTCCTTCCATAAACAGCCAGGTGCCTCTGAGTGCTCCTCTGGGCTGGGACAGGGTGTCAGGTGTAGACAAAGGCCTAATAGAGATCACAATGCGAGGGGTCCACAGTGGAAGCCATGGCATTTCCACCCTGAGTTGTGATGGGTTCGCAGAACGAAAGCCAGCTGGTGCTTCCTGTTTTGAGACTTGGAGTGACAATGGAGGTTTCAGCAGGCTCTGTGGGGAATGTTTCAGGGCTCATAGCCTAGACTTCAGAGACCCGTGAAGACGTGAATGAATTGAAAGTGTCTGAGCTATAGACTGGTCAACCAGTGAAACCGCTGCCCAGGCCAGTAACTGAGCATGTTTGCCCACAACAGCTTTATCTTCATTCACATTAATGTAATACTAATAACACATTCATTTGACTTTGATATCAATGAATTGATTTGATATTGGATATTTTTTTTTCGAGGTAGGTCTCCCCCTGGCCCAGGCTGACCTGGAATTAACTATGTAGTCTCAGGGTGGCCTTGAACTCACGGCGATCCTCCTACCTCTGCCTCCCAAGTGCTGGGATTAAAGGAGTGCGCCACCACGCCCGCCTTGATATTTGATATTTTAATCTGAGCACTGGAGAGGCAGAGGTAAAAGAACTTCTGTGTTCAAGGCCAGCTTGTGGCTACAGAGTACATTTCAGGTAATTCTGGACGAGAGTAAGACCCTACCCTTGAAAAAAAAAAAGCAGGAGGAAAGGTGGAAGAGGGCAGTGGAGGGGAGAGGGAGGGAGCAGGTGGAAAGAGGAGGGGGAGGAGGTGGGGGATTGGTGAGGAGGGGTGAGGAAAAGGAGGAGGTAGGTAGCCGGAGAAGGGTTAGAGGAGGGAAGGAGGAGGGGGAGGGGAGGAAGGGGAGAAGGAGTAGAAAAAGCAGAAAAGAAGAAGTGGAGAAAATAAGCCCTGTTTTGCAGGCCTGTAATCTGAGAAGTCTGAAAGGTTGGCTCAGAAGGATAACATATTCAAGGCCAACCTGAGTTACACAGTAAAGTCAAGGCACTAAGTGAGGGTCTATCTCAACATAAAATTCAAAAAGAATGGTTTGGACTGTAAAGTGAGGATAGATCATATGCCTAGTATTCTTGAAGACAGCGGTTCCATCACTGCAACTGGAGAACATAAAGTAGAAAAGAGGAGGCCCAAGCTTCACACACTGAAACATGATGGGTATGGACAGAGCAGCCTCAATTACTCTGATCTGATGAGTACACATTACATAAATAGCTTTACCTTTCACACTGTATCCTATGAAGGCATGCACACGGATATTATATGACAACTGAATTTAAAACCTGCCAAAAGTCACAACACCATCTTCTTAGAATAGGGGATTCAGTGGAAGGGGGATTGGGGAGGGGAGAAGGAGGGTGGTAAGAGGGGATTATGATCTTTTAGTTTGTCGATTTGTATGAACAATGACTGATGGGTTTGGGTGATTGAGGATATATGGCTGTGCTGGGCTGAAGAGTGGTGGGGGTCTGCTAATTTGGCTGAATTTGGGGGGCATTAGAGCGCTACCTTGGAGATTCTTTGAGTGAAGAGAACTGGGGTCACTGAGGCTACAGGACAAGCTATCACTCATGCAGAAAGAATGTGGGGTGTTTCCATGTGCACCAAAGTTGCTGCTCCCCAATATGAAGGCATTAGGAACACTTCAGTGAGTAGAACAAAGTCTGCATGGCCAACTAGTATACTACTTTATCCCAGAAGCAGTAGAAAAGTAATCCCTTAGGCAGAGACTCTCTGGCATTATCTCTAGCCGAGAGAATCTCTGAAGCATTTGGATTCCTTGGGTTTTGGTAGTCTAAGAGGAGTAATGTTTCCCTCAGAAATAATGGTGTAGGGGCTCTCAGACTTAATTCAGTTGTAGCTTTGTAGGGGCTCTAAGGAGCCCCAAAGCCTTGCCATCAACTCTCAGACCTCAGGGAATTGAGGATCTCAGAAGACACAAGTAGTAGGGTGATCCTCAGAGGCTCCCAGCGTTTCTCTGTGCCCCAATTTCAGCTTTCCAGGAGGTACTTTAGAGAGAACCTACCTGAGAAATTGATCACTAGGAAGGTCCTGTACAACTGTCTTAGGAAGTCTCCAAGTGGGTGAAGGCTCTCAGGGCTCTTGCACAAGTCAGGAACGTGGGTGGGGCCAGTGAGATAATAATGCAGTGTAGGTTCCAAGGAATGTACGTCACAAAGCCGACATGGGCCCTGAGTAGTCCCACCCAAATTTCCACCTTTGCTCTCCCTGACATTGTGTACTCCAGGATCTGCTGACCTGTTAAGTGGCAAGCTGAGAGTTTTATAGTCAGACTCCATCACCCGAGCCTCTGCTGTGCAGTAGTTCATCTAAATAAATATCACGTGTGCTGCAGCTCACACTCTCCAGCCCTTCTCCTTGATGAAGTGTGTTTCTCACGTGTATGTCCAGTCCTGTACTTACACATTTCTGTCTTATTTCCTTGAGAGAGGGCCTCTCATGGAACCTAGCGGTCATGCTGTTTTGTTGTGTTTATAGGTAGGGTCTCATTGTAGACCAGGCTGACCTGAAACTTACTCGGTAGCTCCAGGCTGGCCCCTAACTCACTGTCATACTCCCATCTCAACCCCCTAGTGCTGGGATTAAAGGTATAGAACCATCACACCCAGGTTTTTTTTTTAATTAGTATTGTTTTTTAGTCAGGGTCTCACTGTAGCCCAGGCTGTCCTGTAATTCACTCTGTACCCCAGACTGGCTCAAACTCACAGAGATCCTCCTCCCTGGAGAGGCTGGGATTAAAGGTGTGTGCCAACAAGCCCAGCATGCTGGGTTTTATTTTATGTGATGAACCCCCAGCCAGCCCCAGCAATTGTATGTCTTCACACTGCCTATGTCATGTTACAGGCAATGATAATATCCTTGAGGGTTTTTTTTTGTGGGTGCTTGGGAATTGAATATAGGTCCTCATCCTTGTGCAGCAATCATTGTTATACCATCTATGGGTGCTGGATTCCTTTGTTCTACTGATTAGAGAATTCAGAAGCAGGGCAGGAGAGATGGCTTAGCGGTTAAGTCGCATGCCTGCACATCCAAAGTACCCAGGTTTGATGCTCCAGGGCCCACCTAAGCCAGATGAACAATGAGAACCATGTGTCTGGAGTTACTTTGCAATACCTGATAGCCCTTGTGTGCCTATTCTCCCTCCCTCCTTCTATCTCTCAGATAAATAAATAAATAGGTAAATAAATAAATAAATATTTTTAAAAAATAATTAAGCAGTAAAGTTTTTAAAAGAATAAAGTTTAAGCTGGGCATGGTGGTGCACACCTTTAATTCTAACACTCAGGAGGCCAGCCTGAAATTCTATATCAAAATTTTTAAAAATGAAGTTTATCTTACTGAGTGTGGGATGCACACCTATCCAGAGTCCATGATTGGTCAGCTTAAATGAAGGTAAATGTGCTGGTTGTTCCATAATGCATTCAGGACCTCACAGGTATAAGAAAGCCTGCCAAGCCAGCCTACTCATGAAATAAAATCGCCCAGGCCAGGAAGAAGAAAGTGGGGTCACCCTCTGTGCAATCTTGGGTTAGAATACAGTCACCTACCAAGGACCCATTCACCCATCTCTCTGCCTAGCCAAAGAAACTGCTCATTTTGTATAGTGTTTCTATTCCTGCTCTTAGAAGCCACCATAAATGCTGTTAGTTAGGGACATGGAGCGATGACTGCTCTCAACTGATTTGTACTGAGAAGACGGTGATCTTGGGCCACA
>JAEOAD010000360.1:0-10175 GCA_036365145.1 Orientallactaga sibirica
TGTCTAGAGTTCACTTGTAGTGGCTACAGGCCCTGGGGTGCCCTCTACCTTCCTCCCTCCCTTCCTCTCTCTCTCTCTCCCCCCCATCCCCAATAAAAAAAATAAAATATTTAAAGAAAAAATAATTAGAGCAAAAATTTAAAAATTAAAAAAAAGAAGGGAACTTCCTCAAAAAACTAAGATGCACTGATAAGTCCATGGTGAATACCACCAACACTCGGGATGGGGAATAGGGGATATCATGAGAGGTATAGGACCAACACACTATTTGTTCATACAGTGAAGTTTATAATTAATAAAAATAATAAAAAATACAAGCGGGGAGATATTTAAGATAGCAAATTACTTTACTCATGGATTAAAGCCATAACCTAGGGCCTATACCTGACTGTGATACAATTCATTTTTTTATTTTTAAAATTTATTGATTTGCAAGGAGAGAGCTGCTGCAAACAAACTACAGATGTAGCTGGACGTGATGGTATACGCCTTTAATCCCAGCACTTGGGAGGCAGAGATAGGATCACCATGAGTTTGAGGTCACCCTGAGACTACATAATACATTCCAGGTCTGAGCTAAAGTGACACTCTACCTCAAAACAAGAAAGAAAGAAAGAAAGAAAGAAAGAAAGAAAGAAAAAAGAAAGAGAGAAAGAGAGAGAGAGAGAGAAAGAGAGAGAGAGGGAGGGAGGAAGAAAGACTACAGATGCTTGCACCACTTTGTGCATTGGGCTTTACGTGGACACTAGGGAATCAAACCTCAGTCATTAGGCTTTGCAGACCAAACATTTCTGCATTACCAAGACCAGGTCACACTGCTAAGAAGATTAAAGATGCAAATGTTCAGAAAAGGGAAATCTTTTTCCCTTGATTGAGCACAAGAATACTTTTTAATGGGATTATTTTGGTAACTACTAATGGAAGGTCGTGACTTGCGGAAGGTTATCTACTATAGTTTGTATGGTGGATGTTCCCCTGACATTGAAGTCTTAATTCCACAGTCAGTGACATGACAGGGAGGGAGAAGAGCACTGAGGGGGTGAGACTCAAGGAAGGAAGTTTAGGTGAGGAAGGCAATGTTCTTGAAGGGGATCCTGGGACCTGGCCTCTCCTCCTCTCTCTAGTTTCCAGGATTGTATGAGGTGAGCAGCTACTTCTACTAGGCTCTCCCACCATCTGCCTTATCAGGGACCCAAAAGCAACAGGGCTGCAATCTCTTACCATGATCCAAAATCAAGGATTCCTCTTCTGAAGTTGATCATCTTAGTGACTCTGTTCCAGTACTTGAAAGCTGAGTAACAGTGGACAAAAATAAAACAAACGGGGGGGGGAGGGAAATATCATAAGGTTTTTGTATGTAAGTATAGAAGTTGTCAATAAAAAAAGATTTACAGCCGGGCATGGTGGTGCACGCCTTTAATCCCAGCACTTGGGAGGCAGAGGTAGGAGGATTGCTGAGAGTTCCAGGCCACCCTGAGACTACATAGTGAATTCCAGGTCAGCCTGGGCTAGAGTGAGATCCTATTTTGGAAAAACTAAAAAGAAAAAAGAGAAAAACAAAAATTAAAGAAATACCTCTACTAACTAAGTCATGATTTACATGGTGCTATCAGCCATGTAAACCTGGCATTTATTAAGTTTTAATTATCTTCTCCTTACTTGTAGTGCTGACAAAAAAGAAAAAAGAAAAATATAGCCAGGTGTGGTGGCACATGCCTTTAATCCCAGCACTTGGGAGGCAGAGGTAGGAGGATTGCCATGAGTTCGAGGCCACCCTGAGACTACATAGTTAATTCCAGGTCAGCCTGAGCTAGAGTGAAACCCTATCTCAAAAAAACAAAAAAAAAAAAAAGAAAGAAAGAAAGAAAAAATATAGCTGGGTGTGGTGGCACATACCTTTAATCCCAACATTTGGGAGGCAGAGGTAGAAGGATTGCCATGAGTTCAAGGCCACCCTGAGACAACATAGTGAATTCCAGGTCAGCCTGAGCTAGAGTGAAACCCTACCTGGGAAAAACAAAACAAAAAAAGGAAAAAACATATTTTTGTTGGGCATGGTCACATATATACGATTTTATATATATTATATATTATAGATAGATAGATAGATAGATAGTGATTAGGTCTTATGTCTGAACAATAGGGGGTACCTGACAAAAGCAGTTACTGTCAATTAGAACATTATCAAATGTCCAGGATATGATATAGCAAAGATGGGAGTGACTCAAATTTCAAAAACAGGGTTTCCCACTGCAGCAGACTCATATCTCTGCTGTTACTTTGCCAGGCCTACTACAAGGCATTCTCTACTGGCATCAGGTTATACCTGGAGGAAAAAGTCCTCCCTACCACATTAAAAAAAATTTGGGGGGGGCTGGAGAGATGGCTTAGCTGTTAAGACATTTGCCTGCAAAGCCAAAGGATCCCAGTTTGATTCTCCAGTACCCATGTAATCCAGATGCACAAGGGGGCACATGCATCTGGAGTTCCTTTGCAGGGCTGGAGGCCCTGGCATGCCCATTCTCTCTCCTTTCTCTCTCCCTCTTTCTCTCTCTCAAATAAATAAATAAAATATATTAAAAAAAATTTTTTTGGTTTTTCTAGGTAGGATCCCCCTGTAGCCCAGGCTCAGCTGGAATTCACTATACACTATGTAGTCTCAGGCTGGCCTTGAACTCACAGTGATCCTCCTACCTCTGCTTTCTGAATGCTGGATTGAAGGTATGTGCCACCATGCCTGGCCCTACCACATTCTTTTACATCTTTGTGATCTATGTATAGCAAATTTACACTTTATCTTTTTTAGAAAAATTTATTGGGCTGGGAAATGGTTTAGCAGTTAAGGCGCTAGCCCACGAAGCTTAAGGACCCAGGTTTGATTCCCCAGTACCCACAAAGAGCCAGACGCATATGGTGGCACTTGTGTCTGGGGTTTGTTTGCAGTACCTGAGGGCCCTGGCACCCCTATTCTTTTTATCTGTCCCCCCCCTCTCAAATAAATAACTGGAAGTAAAATATCTGTAAAAAATTAATGCTATCCATTTTTGCTTTAGTTATATATTTCCTTATATGCAAGTCAGTCTAGTACCCTTATAAATAACCCTATGATTTCATTATAAAATCTTTTTATAAGGAACTGATTAGCCAACATCCTTTAAACAACGCAACTCCAAAAGCACCAGTCACTGACGCAGCTGCTGCTGACGAACTTGGGTGCGTTCCTCTCCTGACTCAACGATCCGTCCTTTCTCCTACTCAGTCTCATTGACTCTGCTTCTGAATCAGCCTGAAATTCTTTTCAGCTGTGTTAAGAATCCAGCTGCACCTGAGTGGAAGGCCTTCAGCTAGCAAACATGTGTTCCACTGCCCATGACATGTTCAATATAAGTCACGTTTTGTCATTAGCCTCCTGATATGCTTCTAAGACAAGTCTGGGAAGGGGTAAATTAGGCATTAACCTATCCTGGGTATGCTGACAATATCAGAACCCAACCAGAACTTTAAGGAAAAAAAAATTTTTTTTTGGTTTTTCAAGGTAGGGTCTCACTCTAGCTCAGGCTGACCTGGGATTCACTATGTCATCTCAGGGTGGCCTCAAACTCACAGCGATCCTCCTACCTCTGCCTCCCAAGTGCTCGGATTAAAGGCGTGCGCCACCACACCCGGACTTAAGAAAAATTTTAAGTAGCCCAAGAATTCCTGCTTCCTAATATCCGTCAATGTGAGACAATTTCCTCCATCCTGAAGTTTCCTTCACGCCCGCCATTCAGCACCATTTTACATTTTAAAGTCATTTTTTAAAAGTCCCGGTGGCTTAGATGTAAACATGGGGGCCTTCTCTGCCCATCAACAGCCTTAACATTGAATGCACTCTGACTGAAATATGGTTTCAATACTCAGAGTAAGTCATAGTAAACCAAGAGCATTCTTGGGCTTTCTTATTTATTTGAGAGAGAGAATGGGCGCGTGCGTGACAGGGCCTCCAGCCACTGCAAAGGAACTCCAGATGCATGCGCCCCCTTGTGCTTTTGGCTTTAAAGGTGAGCGCCTTACCTGCTAAGCCATCTCTCCAGCCCCATCCTTTGGTCTTCTGAGAACCCTGACATTCTCAGAAATACTCAGGTGAGAAGGTAAAACTCACTGAGCCGGTGTGAAGACCAGGTGAGCGAAGCTGACCCGCAGTCTCTGCATCTCAGGTACTTGTCCACAGGAAGGCAAACCTGCTGTGTGCGCGCTCTGCTCCCACAAGCGTGTGTGGAGCCGGCTGACCCTGGCCAGGCCCTGCAGCCATTTTCTGCCATTTGTAACAGCAGTGCGGGGCTCCAGACCCGTTCTTGTGTGAGTTAAGCCGGCTGACTCGCCCTCATTCCTCAAAAGTTTGTGACTGGAGGCGCGGGAAGCAGCCGGAAACACCTGTGTGAGGCTCTTCCCGGAAGTCCAGCCCCAACACCACTGCCAGAAACCAGCCTATTGGCTGCCCAGGGAGGGGGCGGAGCCTTTACCTCAGAACGCACGCAGGCCTGCCAACAGTCATGCGCCCAACCATGGTTAGTAGATGGCATTTGTGGAGTGTAGATAGGAGAAGGAGAGGCACTGGACACTCACATAACATAACTCCTACCTTTCATTTCTGTCTTCTTTTTTCTACAGATTTTTAAGGCCCGCCACGTGTGCTCTCCAGCCACTAGGGTGCCTTTCCTTGATTGTGTACTTCCCTCAGTAAATATAATAATTTAATAATAAAACAGTCGGGCGTGGTGGCGCATGCCTTTAATCCCAGCACTTGGGAGGCAGAGGTAGGAGGATTGCCATGAGTTCGAGGCCACCCTGAGACTACATAGTTAATTCCAGGTCAGCCTGAGCTAGAGTGAAACCCTACCTCGAAAAAACCAAAAAAAAAGAAAGAAAGAAAAAATATAGCCGGGTGTGGTGGCACATACCTTTAATCCCAACATTTGGGAGGCAGAGGTAGAAGGATTGCCATGAGTTCAAGGCCACCCTGAGACAACATAGTGAATTCCAGGTCAGTCTGAGCTAGAGTGAAACCCTACCTGGGAAAAACAAAACAAAAAAAGGAAAAAACATATTTTTGTTGGGCATGGTCACATATATACGATTTTATATATATTATATATTATAGATAGATAGATAGATAGATAGATAGATAGATAGATAGATAGATAGATAGATAGTGATTAGGTCTTATGTCTGAACAATAGGGGGTACCTGACAAAAGCAGTTACTGTCAATTAGAACATTATCAAATGTCCAGGATATGACATAGCAAAGATGGGAGTGACTCAAATTTCAAAAACAGGGTTTCCCACTGCAGCAGACTCATATCTCTGCTGTTACTTTGCCAGGCCTACTACAAGGCATTCTCTACTGGCATCAGGTTATACCTGGAGGAAAAAGTCCTCCCTATCACATTAAAAAAAATTTTGGGGGGCTGGAGAGATGGCTTAGCTGTTAAGACATTTGCCTGCAAAGCCAAAGGATCCCAGTTTGATTCTCCAGTACCCATGTAATCCAGATGCACAAGGGGGCACATGCATCTGGAGTTCCTTTGCAGGGCTGGAGGCCCTGGCATGCCCATTCTCTCTCCCTTTCTCTCTCCCTCTTTCTCTCTCTCAAATAAATAAATAAAATATATTAAAAAAATTTTTTTTGGTTTTTCTAGGTAGGATCCCCCTGTAGCCCAGGCTCAGCTGGAATTCACTATACACTATGTAGTCTCAGGCTGGCCTTGAACTCACAGTGATCCTCCTACCTCTGCTTTCTGAATGCTGGATTGAAGGTATGTGCCACCATGCCTGGCCCTACCACATTCTTTTACATCTTTGTGATCTATGTATAGCAAATTTACACTTTATCTTTTTTAGAAAAATTTATTGGGCTGGGAAATGGTTTAGCAGTTAAGGCGCTAGCCCACGAAGCTTAAGGACCCAGGTTTGATTCCCCAGTACCCACAAAGAGCCAGATGCATATGGTGGCACTTGTGTCTGGGGTTTGTTTGCAGTACCTGAGGGCCCTGGCACCCCTATCCTTTTTATCTGTCCCCCCCCTCTCAAATAAATAACTGGAAGTAAAATATCTGTAAAAAAATTAATGCTATCCATTTTTGCTTTAGTTATATATTTCCTTATATGCAAGTCAGTCTAGTACCCTTATAAATAACCCTATGATTTCATTATAAAATCTTTTTATAAGGAACTGATTAGCCAACATCCTTTAAACAACGCAACTCCAAAAGCACCAGTCACTGACGCAGCTGCTGCTGACGAACTTGGGTGCGTTCCTCTCCTGACTCAACGATCCGTCCTTTCTCCTACTCAGTCTCATTGACTCTGCTTCTGAATCAGCCTGAAATTCTTTTCGGCTGTGTTAAGAATCCAGCTGCACCTGAGTGGAAGGCCTTCAGCTAGCAAACATGTGTTCCACTGCCCATGACATGTTCAATATAAGTCACGTTTTGTCATTAGCCTCCTGATATGCTTCTAAGACAAGTCTGGGAAGGGGTAAATTAGGCATTAACCTATCCTGGGTATGTTGACAATATCAGAACCCAACCAGAACTTTAAGAAAAAAAAATTTTTTTTTTGGTTTTTCAAGGTAGGGTCTCACTCTAGCTCAGGCTGACCTGGGATTCACTATGTCATCTCAGGGTGGCCTCAAACTCACAGCGATCCTCCTACCTCTGCCTCCCAAGTGCTCGGATTAAAGGCGTGCGCCACCACACCCGGACTTAAGAAAAATTTTAAGTAGCCCAAGAATTCCTGCTTCCTAATATCCGTCAATGTGAGACAATTTCCTCCATCCTGAAGTTTCCTTCACGCCCGCCATTTAGCACCATTTTACATTTTAAAGTCATTTTTTAAAAGTCCCGGTGGCTTAGATGTAAACATGGGGGCCTTCTCTGCCCATCAACAGCCTTAACATTGAATGCACTCTGACTGAAATATGGTTTCAATACTCAGAGTAAGTCATAGTAAACCAAGAGCATTCTTGGGCTTTCTTATTTATTTATTTGAGAGAGAGAATGGGCGCGTGTGTGACAGGGCCTCCAGCCACTGCAAAGGAACTCCAGATGCATGCGCCCCCTTGTACTTTTGGCTTTAAAGGTGAGCGCCTTACCTGCTAAGCCATCTCTCCAGCCCCATCCTTTGGTCTTCTGAGAACCTTGACATTCTCAGAAATACTCAGGTGAGAAGGTAAAACTCACTGAGCCGGTGTGAAGACCAGGTGAGCGAAGCTGACCCGCAGTCTCTGCATCTCAGGTACTTGTCCACAGGAAGGCAAACCTGCTGTGTGCGTGCTCTGCTCCCACAAGCGTGTGTGGAGCCGGCTGACCCTGGCCAGGCCCTGCAGCCATTTTCTGCCATTTGTAACAGCAGTGCAGGGGCTCCAGACCCGTTCTTGTGTGAGTTAAGCCGGCTGACTCGCCCTCATTCCTCAAAAGTTTGTGACTGGAGGCGCGGGAAGCAGCCGGAAACACCTGTGTGAGGCTCTTCCCGGAAGTCCAGCCCCAACACCACTGCCAGAAACCAGCCTATTGGCTGCCCAGGGAGGGGGCGGAGCCTTTACCTCAGAACGCACGCAGGCCTGCCAACAGTCATGCGCCCAACCATGGTTAGTAGATGGCATTTGTGGAGTGTAGATAGGAGAAGGAGAGGCACTGGACACTCACATAACATAACTCCTACCTTTCATTTCTGTCTTCTTTTTTCTACAGATTTTTCAGGCCTGCCACGTGTGCTCTCCAGCCACTAGGGTGCCTTTCCTTGATTGTGTACTTCCCTCAGTAAATATAATAATTTAATAATAAAACAGTCGGGCGTGGTGGCGCATGCCTTTAATCCCAGCACTCGGGAGGCAGAGGTAGGAGGTTTGCTGAGAGTTCGAGGCCACCCTGAGACTACATAGTTAATTCAAGGTCAGCCTGGACCAGAGTGAAACCTACCTCGAAATAAAAAAAAAAAATAATAATAATAATAAAACACTATTCCATCTCATCCCAGTTTTTCATATACATTTCAGTGTCACTAGTCAGTTGTTAACTGTTGACCACAGGCAGAGGCACAATAGACCACATTATGGAGAACATATGGCTCAGTCATGGTAAGAAATGTGTAGTAGTAGCTGATGTATAGACAGTCCCCAGAGACCCAAAACTCAGCACTGTGATGGCAATGTAAATAATGGGGTAAACCCCTCATGACATTAGGGACTATTTATGAGTAAAAAAGTGTAATGAGACCATGGTCACATATCTCATTTTAAATTGTCAGTCACCCTGGGAGGACATAAATGACCAGAAAGTTAAGTCCATGCAGCTGAGTGCTGCCATGACCCCTTAAGATCCTCTCACCTTCATTCTTCCCTTAAGGAGGAGAGCAAGTGAGCCTACTTTTATGACCTTACCTTGCCCAATAGGATGGCAAGCATCAAACAAAGAAGTCACCAGACTTCTGCCAGACACCCTGTGCTGCCACCAGAAGGGGACCCAATATGGACATATGGCTGCTCATCTCAGCACTTTTGGAAAGAGAGAGTGGCATGACCTGCAGGGGTTCAGTATGCCATCTGAACACTCCCTCTTCAGTGGGCTCCTCCAGGTTCTGACCACAGGTGGCATACAACACAAAAAGAGAAGCACGTGCTTCCAGGAAATGCCACCTGAGAAGCACTTCTCCAATAAGGCACCCAAGTGTATGACCTACGCCAAGAAGAGTTCTCTTCCAGAATTTACTCTCTGAAAAAATCTTCTCCAGGAGGCACCCCAGTGTGTGACCAACCCCAAGAACAGCTTGTTTCCACCGAATTCATCATCTGGTAAACCTTCTCTGGAAAGAACCCCAATCACCCAGAAGAGCAGCTTGTTCCCCCAGAATACAGCCTATGAAAACAACTTCCCCAAGGAGTGATCACCATAGACACACATGATGACAGGAGCTCATTCACCGGGATTCCATAGCCAGAACAGACCTTCACCAGGGGCCAGCCCCAGGGTAGGATCCCAGCCTCTATATATCCCTGAGCTGGAAGAAATAATGAGCCTGGTGTGGTGGCACACGCCTTTAATCCCAGCACTCGGGAGGCAGAGGTAGGAGGATCGCCATGAGTTCGAGGCCACCCTGAGACTGCATAGTTAATTCCAGGTTAGCCTGGACCAGAGTGAGACCCTACCTCGAAAAACCAAAAAAAAAAAAAAAAAAAAAAAAAAGCATGAGTACAACTTGGCTGCCTAACCTAAACAGTTTTGTGTGTGATGTGTGACTCTGTTGTTTACTTTTTATTGGATCCACTTTCTTTTGGAAGTACAGCTTCTATCTACATAGTGAATTCCAGGTCAGCCTGGACCACAGTGAGACCCTACACCAAAAAACCAAATAAATAAATAAATAAATAAATAAATAAATAAATAAATAAATAAATAAGAATAAATCCTGTATATTTCAAAGTCCTTCCTTTCAGAGCCCCCAAGGCAGCAATAGTGGCTTTGTGTGCATGTGGGACTCATCACAGAGCAAAGCTTGGTCAAACCTCAGCTAGGAAGTGTCCCCAAGGAAAGCTGCATCCCATTCTCCAGTACTGCCCTCTAATCACTCATCCTCTTGCCTCTCCATACTTGTTCCATTAAGACCAGGAACCAACCAGGGCACACTGTGGGCCCAGATTCCACAATTAACACCAAAAAATCTTCCATCTCACAGTGAGTGACAGGCACAGACACCCCACTTAATTCAGCTCTTCTAGCTCAGCATGGCTGCAAGTGGAGTCTCTAGCAGACCCATTTTACAGGGAGACACTGTGACTCTCAAAGGACAAAATCCTCGTCAAAGGTTGACAGTGGACTCACCCCAGAGCCAGTGGCCTCTGAGGCTGTCTCTGAAGAGCGACCTGGAAATCATGTTGATCCTCATTATTTTGGCATGCAAGGCAGCAGGGACAGAATGGCTCAGTCAGGCACCCATGTGGCTATTTTTTTTTCAAGGTAGGGTCTCACTCTAGCTCAGGCAGACCTGGAATTCACTATGTAGTCTCAGGGTGGCCTTGAACTCACAGCGATCGTCCTACCTCTGCCTCCCAAGTGCTGGGATTAAAGGCATGTGCCAGCACGCCCGGCCCATGTGGCTCTTTTTCATATCTGACGCACATGCCATCCCAGGGCATAT
>JAEOAD010002457.1:0-10002 GCA_036365145.1 Orientallactaga sibirica
AAATCTGAACCAAAAACACAGACAGCACATTTTATTTCAGAGCAGATGAAAAACAAGATAGTGAAAGCATGCACACAGACTTACCGAGGTGTACAAGTGTCCCTCACTGTTCACTGCCAAATACACCTTGGTTTGAACTCCTTCAATAGCCACCACTCAAAGACCCACAGGGATGAGGTTAAACAGAGCTGAAACTTCATAGAAAGTGAAGAGGTTACACCTCTTGATTTCATAGTTTTCCAATGTGTTCCGCAGGAGAATCGGGCCCCCTAAAGGTAGTATGGACTGCACAAGTATATACATAGACATGTAGCCACATAAAAACTAAACCCTCATTGTACCTTCTAGTGTACTTGACTCATGGTTTCCATTACAGTCATGTAACTGGGGCGATAAGTACATATTCTCAAACACTCCAGGTATAATGGAAGACTCTAGACGCAGTACCCTAGTTTATAGAATCAGAATGAGGAATATTGATGCTTCTGGGGTGATCTACCACCAGGAATTGTTTTGCACATTAAATACCATCATCCTTTATAGAACTAAACTATTTTAAATGAAATTTTTTCTTAAATTTATTTATTTGAGACAGAGAGAGAGAGAGGGAGAGAGGTAAGAGGATCATCATAAGTTTAAGGCCACCCTGAGACTACATAGTGAATTCCAGGTCATCTTGAGCTAGAGTGAGACCCTACCTTGAAAAACCAAACCAAAACTATATATAATCTGAGGGTGGCTGTGAACTCACAATGATCCTCCTGACTCTGCCTCCTGAGTGCTGGGATTAAAGCTGCATGCCACCACATTGGGCTGCCCCGGCCAGCGGGGCTTCAACGGGAGCAAGGACCCTAGAGAACCTGAAATGAAAGGGACAAGAGACACAAGGAACCGACAGCAAGACAAAGTTCTGATCAAGCTGCGAATTTTATTAATCCCAGGGTGCCTTTTATACAGCAGAACAGGGAAGTAGCTTAGGTATTCTATAATTATGTTTCAACAGGATAAGACCCCAGCCCCAAGGCTATAGGATGTTCCACAGGATAAGGCTCCAGCCCCAAAGCCATAAGATAACGACTTCCTCAATCTCTGTGCATGGGTTAATAGATAACTGCAGACCTTGTGACTTCCCAGAACAGATCAATGAAGTCACTACTCAAGAAGAAGGCACTTTTGGTTACCTAGTGCCCAATGGTTCCCGACATCTCCTCCCTTTCTATTAGTTTTAGAAGGTGTTTTTGTGGTGGCCAATTTTTGTAAACTTTATTAGGACTCCCAGGGTTCCGTGATGTCACGGTGGGCCTGTAACCAACTGGGGAGCATTGACCTGACTCCTCCGTGGGATTTTTATCCCACCTCTTTTGGCTCTTGGTACCTTTTGGGGAGGGGAGGCAGAGCCAACACAGAAAGTACGGTACCAACCTCCATGCAAGTCAGGTTTGACTCTCAGGGAATTCAGAAGCGGTCAAAAAAAAGGGGGGGGGACCTTCCCTTGCAATATTTTCTACACCCACGTTGGTGCCCATATTGTACTCACACATTTATGAGCCAATATGCATAGGTCTGACTCCTATGCGGTTCCTGTCGGAGGGGAGTCGCTCAGATTATTTTAAGTTTAGACAAGTGCCAATAAGGGAGGAGATATGGGGTACACCTGCAAACTAGGGCAAAGGTTCGGCACCTAGGCCAGGGGGCGGTCGCAGTGGGCTGTCATAAGGCAGGTCAGGCTGGAGGCAGGTCCTCTGTCGCGATTCCTTGGCTTGTCAGCTCCAGTCTGTTATCAGCAATCTGTTGAGCTGCTGGAGCACTTGAGCTCTGGAAGCCGCTACATTTAGCCTCTGTAACATTGTTTGCTCGCCTGACTCAGGCACAGCCATTCCTGTATGTTGAAACTGTTGTAAACCAAGTTAAAGTTTTTTCTTTTTTACTTAGAAGACATCATTTAATAACCAGATGACAGTACTGCCATTATAGAACAGATAGTCATTAAGCCCAGGTCTGACTCAGATAATGAACTAGCTCTGAGGAATGTGTTAACCTCCAACTCTGTAATCTATGTTTGTTTGTTTGGCAATAAATTCCCCCCTGCTTAAGCCAGATGAGAATCTGAGAAAGAAACTGCTTGGGAGATACTTAAGGCATCAAAAAAATCCTTTTGCAGCCTTAGCAGGACCACCAAAAGACAAATGAATATATGAAATAACAAATATATGTATATATATATTTTTTTGTAAACCTTGTAAATATATGTTAAGATTATTATGATTTTAAATACCCCAAATATGATTTTTGATCTTTTACCATACAGTAGCAGTCCCATTGTAGGATAAAGGAGTAATACTTATGAATTAACAATTTACATGACAAAACAATTGCTTTTGAACCACCAGATTGACAACCTGCCTTTTTAAAATACATAACAGCATTTTTTAGAGCATCTAACCTGACTGACAGCTTTTTATCAATATCTATCTGTGATGAAAAAGTTTGAGAAAATTTTAATCAGTCCAATAACATAGCTTTTGGTGAGTTTTTATACCTGTAGGACCTTTTAGATACTCAGCCATGGGAGCCTCTGATCCTTGTAACAGACAAATTTTGTAAACCATTTATTGACCTGAGATGTAACTCCCAGTCCCCATTCCCTCCCCCACACAAGAATTGGGACCGAGGCTTCAGCGGTGGGCTTGGTGTCTTTTTGGCTGTGGCCGCCAGCACCTGTGAAGAAAGGAGTGAAGAAAGGGTGGGGGTTAATTAAATTTTCCAGGTCACGATGTATGGGATCTGGTCTGGATGTCTGTTCCTAGGACAGAAAACATCTTTTTAATATTTGAATGAAGGGTGTCCTCTGATAGCCATTGAGGAACAGAAATAGATACTTCATTTTTCTGAGCGATGTCCTTGATTTTTGTCCTAAAGAGGGGGAAAGGAACTGTCCCATGTTATTAAGTCAAGGGAGAAGCGTCCGTCCATAGGGAAACAACATACAGACACACAAATATGACAGAAACACATAGGGCCCAATAACACAGACACACGAATATGACAGAAACAGAGAGCCCAATAACATAGACACACGAATATGACAGAAACAGAGGGCCCAAGAAAAGCTTTAAAAAGGAGAAAGAGAGAGAGCGCTCAGATACTCACCAGACCGGTCTGAGAAGAATTTTTCGAGTCTCCAGTCTTGGGTTTGCTTGGGTTTCTTAGTTAGGGAATCAAAGGAAGTGTTAAGTCCCCCACACGAGTGTTTGGGGACCCCCAGGGTTGTGTGACATTTACCAGAATCATAACAAAGGCAGTTATGTTATCAGGAGCATATAGTTGGATAGGAAACAATTATCACAGGCAATGGAGAGAGATGTTAGGCATTTTTTGTATATTAGTTATATTAACCATGTGAGAGAATTAAATATTAATGAACCAATTTTAACTGTAAGATATAGTTAGAATGTTGACAAATAGGAACTTAATTAACTTTATTGGGTACTCTAAATTTAGTCTTTTTTAACCATCATCATGACCAGATTAATATCAACAAGTTAAAGTTGTAAATTTACAAACTGAATACCATAGTAACCTTCTATCAGCTAGAGCCATGCTTTTATTAGTTTGATGTAAGCCCTAGGTTAATAATCACTTTATTGTATCTAAAAAGATCTGTAATCTGGTTAAGTGTTTTGTCTTTAACCTTTTGTTTAAGTTTACTTAATATCTACAGTTACATATTTTTATTTTACAAATTATGTAACCACTTTGTAATAATCTTTTTTATCAAATAGTTACCAACATTTAAAGTTTTTTCTCCAGTTTAACTAAACTTTTATTGTTTTTACCATGAGGCTTTTAATAAAAGGTCTTATGAAATATCTTTAAAGAGTAGATCAGACTTGACTTTTGAAACACATTATGAAAGTAGATTTGAACATTATTAGAAATTTTCTAACAAATTTAGTATTGAGTACATATTTAAGTTTAAATATAATCCTTGAGACTGTTTTTTTGTTAGTAGTCCCAGAAAAGCATAAAGAGGCAAAAGTGAGCTTAAAACAGTTGTAAATACTTATAAGAAATCTACATCTATTTATAGTAATTTGGCATTTACCCATATTTCGAGATTTTTGTTAGTAGTCCCCAAGCTCTGCAAGCCAGGGAAGCTAAGAGCCTCTTTCTTTCTCTCTCTCTCTCTTTTTTTTTTTTTAATCTATTATCTCCTTGTTTACCCTGTTGGGCGGAGGGCAGGTGTGGCTGGAGGCCACCTGAGCCCACGTGGGGTAGGCACGCCCCTGGAGCCCAGGCTTTGCATCCACTGTGAATGGAGAAGGGGGGGAAGGGGCTTATCTGATAGTGAGACTGAAGGATGTCACTAATCAGGTTTCAATAGGAGAAGGCGATAAAAATCTTTTAAACAATCACCCATGTGACTCCATCATTACTCATTGATAGTGTCTTTTTGGGGGGAACCATGGACATTTTTTTTTTTAAGAGAACAAGAAATTTAACTTGGGTCCCCTGCATCTTAAGCACCTTAAGCCCTTGAATAAACAATTCCGGTTTGTTTAACATTTGCTGAAAAGAAAAGCCTGTAGGAGCTTGAGCCTTGCCCCCAGCTATGAGCTTTTGTCTCTGTTGTTGCCTGTGGTTTTTGAGCAGTTTTTCCTGCCACAGTTTTTTGGTGAAAGCTAGTGTTTTTCACGATAGAGAAAGTTTAGAAATGCCAATACTAGAGGGCAACGTTCCTGGGCTATAAATAGCTCAGGGGAATTCCCCAATGGATCTTAAACATAAGCCTGACCGCAAGTTTAAAAGTCTGGCTGCCACCCTAAAGGTTATTGGAGAGAGGACTAGATAGGAGATTGCTGCCAACACCCAGTCGGGCTTTTGGGACTTGAAAAATGAGCTCGGGGCCTTCAGTCAATGCCGGAGAGTAACCCCGGCCGAGAGACTTCAGTTGCCCTGTCGCCTTGATTCAAGTCCACGCAATGGCTCAAACCAAAAATAAAGAACGAAAGAAGACAGTGTCTGAGAGAGAGAGATTTGTCTTTTTCTTTGAGAAGGAAAAGGTCTGTTTTTCTTTACATTACACCTCGCCTAAACCCTCACTGGGGAGGCGGCCACTGCGGGGCCTGTTCATTTGTCTTTCTCTTAACCCTAGTTCCTCGTACCTTGAGAGCTTGTTTTAGCCCAGTCACAAAAGAGTCTTCTTTTGTAAATGCTTGTCCCATGGTAAAAAAATCTTACCTCACCGTCCAAGTGTTCACGCGGATCTGTCTCACGGGCGGGCAACTCCGTGGCGATCACCAGCGGGCCAGTGTCTAACCCCCTCTTTGGGTCGTGGCGGCCTCGGTGCGGGATCCCCATTGGGTAGGTGGCAGACGGTGTTTCAGGCGATCCTGGGTTCGAGCTCTCACGTTGGGCGCCATTTGCCCCGGCCAGTGGGGCTTCAACGGGAGCAAGGACCCTAGAGAACCTGAAATGAAAGGGACAAGAGACACAAGGAACCGACAGCAAGACAAAGTTCTGATCAAGCTGCGAATTTTATTAATCCCAGGGTGCCTTTTATACAGCAGAACAGGGAAGTAGCTTAGGTATTCTATAATTATGTTTCAACAGGATAAGACCCCAGCCCCAAGGCTATAGGATGTTCCACAGGATAAGGCTCCAGCCCCAAAGCCATAAGATAACGACTTCCTCAATCTCTGTGCATGGGTTAATAGATAACTGCAGACCTTGTGACTTCCCAGAACAGATCAATGAAGTCACTACTCAAGAAGAAGGCACTTTTGGTTACCTAGTGCCCAATGGTTCCCGACATTGGGCTAAAAAGTATATTTTATTATTGATTTGCATGCAAGGAGATACAGAGAAAGAGAAGGAGAGAGAGAGACTGAATGGGAGCACCAGGGCCTTCAGTCACTGCAAAGGAACTCCAAATGCCTGTGTCACTTTGTGCATCTGGCTTACATGGGTACTGGGGAATCGAACCCAGGTTGTTAGGCTTTGCAGCAAGCACATGAACTGCTGAGCCATTTCTTCAGCCCTATACATATTCTTTCTTGCTGTACCAGGGAGTCCAGACTGTTGAATGTGTAAGGCAAGTCCTTTCCACTGAACTATGCCCCATCCCCAGTTCCCAGTGCCCTAATAATTGCTATAGAAAGTTCTACATCCAAATAAGATTGATACATCATCTTTAACAATTCCTTAGTGCCTGGAAAACATCCAATGTAAGGCTTAAATTACCGAGACGTGGCAATGTTGGGGAGGTCCCAGACTGTGTCTATAAGGATAGTAATAATCAATTACATGGGATTCTGTGTGGTGTTGTTGTTGTTTTTTAATTTTTTTAAAGTGGGGAAAACATTTATTGTCACAAGTGTTTTTTTTTTTTTTTTGCATGACAGAAAAGAACTGAGGAGTTCAGCTCAGGTGTCTTAGCCATGCATTTGTGACAGGGTCTCTTAATGGTCTGGAGCTCACCAACTAGGCTAGACTGGTCGGCCAGTGAGATCCAGGGCTCCTCCTGTCTCCACCTGGACAGATAAAGCAACCACACCAAACATTCACATGGGTCCTGGGGACACAGCTCAAGTTCTTATGCTTGTGAGGCAAACACTTCACCAAATATCTCCCCGGCCTTGTTTATATTTTGTTTGTTTTTATTTTTATTCTTTTGGTTTTGTCAGGTAGGGTTTCACTCTAGCCCAGGCTGACCTGGAATTCACTATGTAGTCTCAGGGTGGCCTTGAACTCACGGTGATCCTCCTACCTCTGCCTCTCCCTAATGCTGGGATTAAAGACGTATGCCACCACGCCTGGCTTTGTTTTTCTTTTTATTTTATTTTATTGTAGTTTTTTTTTTTTTTTTTTGAGGTAGGGTCTTGCTCTAGCCCAGGCTGACTTGGAATTCACTATGTGTTCTCAGGATGGCTTAGAACCCCCAGCAGTCCTCCGACCTCAGCCTCCTGAGTGCTGGGATTAAAGGCATGTGTCACCATGCCTGGCCATCAGCACTGTTTTTGTTTTGTTTTGAGAAAGGTTCTCTTGCAGACCAGGCTTGCCTTGAACTCCTGACCTGCTTCCACCTCCCAAGTGCTGGGGTCACAGGCTTGCATCACTATGCCCAGCTCCCACAAGCCCTCTGGATGACAATACAGAGTGATATTAAGGGTTCATTATTGAGGATACTGAATTGAGGCTAAGAAAAGAGCATACTTTTTTTAATGCCTCAAGGAGACGCAGAAATTAACTGTTCAGTTCTGTGAAAGCACGAGGTGATGTCCAGGTGATGTCCAGGTGAGCGGGGAGGGAAGGGAAGGGGAGAGGCGAGGTGGGAAAGGAGGGGAGCAGAAGGGAGGGGAGGGAGCATGGAGGGAAGGCAAGGGAAGGGAAGGGAAGGAAGGAAGGAAGGAAGCAAGCAAGGAAAAAATGAAGGAAGGAAGGGAGGGAGGAAGAGGGGAAGGGAGGGAGAGAGACAGAAAAAGAAAGAAAGACAGAGAGAGAGAGAGAGAGTGAGGGAGGGAGGAATAGCCAGGCGTGGTGGTGCATGCCTTTAATCCCAGCACTGGGGAGGCAGAGGTATGAGGATTGCATTGAGTTAGAAGCCACCCTGAGACTACATAATGAATTCCAGGTCGGACTGAGCTAGAGCGAGACCCCCCCTTGGAAAACCAAAAAAATAATAATAATAATAACAACAACAACAACAATAATAAAAATTAAAAAATTATATTGCAAGAATGAAATGGTGTTGACCAGAATGCTGGCAGTGAACAGGGTTTGAGATACACGGTGATGTATGGCCTTTTTGGGAGTGATTGTCTATCATTTCTCCTTCCCATCATGGCCGTGAAAAGCACAGATACTCCACAGTTTCCACCATGTCTGCCAAGACTCTTTCTAGGTATCTGGCTTTGAAGTGAATTTAGGGAAAATGAGAGAGAAAAATGGTAATGCTAGCTAGATACTTTGTATGATTGCATCATGTGTTGGTACCATGATTTCCTTTCCTCCCTGCTCAAGTTATTAAGATGGAACACTGTCCTAATAGGGTGTGCTTACCACATGGGAGGGGGGTGATAACTATGTTGAAGGGACTTGAACACATAATCGATACCAAATAATAGGAAGAATTGGAAATTCATCCTGAAGAAGATTCTCACTTAATTCCTGAAACAAACATATTTACATATTTCCCCTAAAGGAACCCCGGGATCATCTGGAATCTTTCCAACTTCATGAAAACATAATAGTTTTTCCCTACTAGGAAATAAATATAGAATGTTCCATAATTTGCGACCTTTTGGCTTGCTCTTCACAGACAGGAAACCCACCAATCTACAGTGCAGAGTCCCCTGAGAAGCGTTTCTTAGAAATGAGCTCACATAGACATTTACCAGTTTGCTGAAATAATGGTCAATTGAAATGGTAGGATCTGTATTTTCAGTATCAGTTCCCTAAAGTTAGTAATAAATGCTCTGGTTTTCTTGAGTGGAGGACCCTGACATACTACCTACTTTACATGACTTATCTACTTGTCAGTATTGTTTTCAAAATGTGAGATTTTAAAAAATTATATCTTGCATGATTTATATTTTGCTTTTATTTTATTTTATTTGAGAGAGAAAAAGAAAGAGGCAGATATGTAGAGAGATTAGGCACACCAGAGCCTTCAGCCACAGCAAACAAACTCCAGATGCATGTGCCACTTTGTGAATTTGGCTTAAGTGAGGAATGAAACCTGGACCCTTAGGCTTCACAGACAAGCACCTTAACCACTGAACAATCTCTCCAGCCCACGTGATTTATTTTTAATCAACATTTTTTTAATCACAGCACCAATAACAGTGATAACAAATCAGAAAATTTCTGTGTGTATTATCAATAATTACTTCGCATACTCAAGGACACACGTGGTTCTATTGCATCCCATCCCATGCCTACATATTACTTCCAGAAAGTGACTATAATCC
The DNA here is from genome assembly GCA_036365145.1 of Orientallactaga sibirica. NCBI lineage: Eukaryota > Metazoa > Chordata > Mammalia > Rodentia > Dipodidae > Orientallactaga > Orientallactaga sibirica. Next base: position 8,973 of record JAEOAD010002457.1, read on the forward strand.
TGTTGATCTAAAAGACATCATTTAGAGTCAGAATCATCCACTATTAAAATATCTTACCATTAAGGTACAAGTCTGAAAAATAAATCAAGTTTCCTATCATTTATACTAATACCACTGTATTAATAATAAAGTGACAGATTTCACAATTCTTACAATGTATTCAAATCTTTCTTTTAGGAAAAATAATAATAGCTCCCGTATTTCTTTAAAAAGGAAATGAATGGCCGGGAGCGGTGGCATATGCCTTTAAGTCCAGCACTTGGGAAGCAGAGGTAGGAGGATTGCCATGAGTTCGAGGCCACCCTGAGACTACATAGTGAAATCCATGTCAGTTGAGCTACAGGGAGACCCTACCTTGGATAAAAAGAAAGAAAGAAAGGAAGAAAGAGAGAGAGAGAGAGAGAGAGAAAGAAAGAAAGAAAGAAAGAAAGAAAGAAAGAAAGAAAGAAAGAAAGAAAGAAAATGAAATGGTGTTGACAAGAATGCTGGCAGTGAACAGGGTTTGAGATACAGGGTGAGTGGCCCTTTGTGGTAGTGATTGTCTCTCATTTCTCCTTCCCATATTGGCCCTGAAAAGCGAAGATACTCCACACTTTCCACCATGTCTGCCAAGACTCTTTCTATGTATCTGGCTTTGAAGTAAATTTAGGGAAAAAGAGAGAGAAAAACTGATTGCAGATTAAGAGTTTTATTGGCAGCTTGAGGAATTGATTTCTATTCTATTCTCTCTCTCTCTCTCTCTCTCTCTCAATATATATATATATATATATATATATATATATATATATATATATATATATATTACTAGCTAGACTTTGGTTTCATCATGTGTTGGTACCGTGATTTCCTTTCCTCCCTGCCCCCATTCTATTGAGGCCTTCCACAGTGGTATTGCTGGTGTTCACCATGGGGTTGTGTGTTATGAGTTGTGAGAACAGCAGTAATTCATTGTGTGTGGTGGGGACAATGCTTCTGGATATTACCTCCCACAAAGGGGCTCTTACAATCCTTCCACCCTCCCTCTTCTGCA
>JAEOAD010002472.1:0-127500 GCA_036365145.1 Orientallactaga sibirica
CAAAAGCACATTTTTCACTCAAACATAGAAGGAGAAAAAAACAGAAAAATCAAGACCATTGACAAAGTGGTCACACATCCATGGGTCGTGAGTTTAAGAAGGATTGATTTTTAGGCCAGGGCATTTATGACAGAGAAAATAACTGGACTTCACAGTCCTTAAAAGACAAGAGACATAGCCAACAAGAGGTGGTTTGGGTTGGAGTCTACACACTCCTCCTTCTCACTACAATTAACAGTACAATCTTTCCTGAGTTTTTCAAATGTTTTTCCTAGTTCTGTGCATAGTTAGGAGATGATTTGGAATATCCAGACAATAATCTGCCTCTTTCTTACTGTACCTGGAATTGTGGGGAATATACTAATATTTGTGAGCTATGTGTATGGTTTTCTCATGAAGAATGAGAAAAAACCCACAGAGCTTATCCTCATTCATATGGCCCTTTCAAATATACTCATTATTTGTAATGTAACTATCAGTGAAACGGCCATAATTTTTTATTTCAAGGTCTTCCTAGGTGATGCTGGTTGTAAAGTTGTGCTTTTTCTGGGAAGGGTGTCTCGAGGACTCTCCATCTGCACCACCTGTCTCCTCAGCATGGTCCAGGCTGTCACCATCAATCCCAGGATGACCCTGTGGAGAAAACTCAAACCACAGACTGCAGGGCAGGTTCTTCCCTATCTCCTCCTCTTCTGGATCTTTAATTCTCTGATAAGCTCCAATTTGCTGCTTTATATCACAGCAGTCAGTACTGTGAACAGATCTGGAGTTCACATGTATGCTGGGTATTGCATCATGCTTCCACCTAGCCTGATAGTGAGGTGGACTTTCCTCTCTCTCATGGCGGTCCGTGACGTCATCTTCCAGAGTCTCATGGGCTGGAGCAGTGCGTCCATGGCTCTGCATCTGTATAAACATCACAAGCGTGTCCTCTACCTTCACAGCTCCAAGTGTGTGAACAATTCCAGCCCAGAAATCAGAGCCACGCTGAGCACTCTCGTTCTCATGACCTGTTTCCTGTTCTTCTACTGGGTAGATTTCCTCTTCTCCTGCTACATAGGTTCTGTGGTAACATATGATCACATAATCATAACGATTAAAACTTTTCTACAGCTGGGTTATGCTGTTCTCAGCCCCTTTGTCCTGATCAGCAGAAACGTCCATGTCGCTAAGTCCTGGTGTGCACACTACACGCTGAAATTACATTGTTCACACATCCCGCCATGAACAGAAGGGACATAAAGAATTGCTTTGAGCTAAAAATCAGATTTCATTATGTAACTGTGTGTGGGCTAGTCTCCCTGTAAAGCCTCTTCTCCATGTAATTACAGGCGGGTGTCACTATGGTTTTCACACAATTTTTCATTCTTTTCTTTCTTTTATTTTTTGTTTCTTTCAAGGGGGGTCTCACTCTAGCCCAGGATGACCTACCACTCACTCTGTAGTTCCAGTCTGGCCTCAAACGCACAGAATTCCTCCTAGCTCGGCCTCCCAAGTGCTGGGATTAAAGGTGTATGCCAACGCACCCAGCTTCGTTCCTTTCTTTTTGCTCCAAATTGTGGTAAAATTTATAAAAGACCAGTGTTTAATTATCTCTTTCTTCTGTATGGTCCAGTGTGTTTTTAAACCCCTCACTTCTCTTTTTCTTATCTTTGTTTCTCCCCATGAATTGGTGTTTCCACAGTCTTTACCTCTTACTCCACATAGGACGTGAACCTCACTAATAACCCTTGTGAGTGGTTTGCAGTGTCTCTCACAATCGTTTGGCTCTCACCATCTTTTATCGGGGAGGCCCAGTGGAGGACTGATGTAGGCTAGCTCAAATCAGTGCCATGAAAAAGGCAAGAAGGTCCTCAAGGGAGCCATCTGATGAGTTCAGAAGACAATGTGAATTACAAATGCATTTGCGTCACTGCTGAGCTGCGATGCAGTTGACTACAACATAGTATGAACCTGGGCAGCACAGACAGTTTTCAGTGGTTCAGTGATAAGTTGTTTGTGAGTTGTGACTGTTAGAATTTAGCCAAAGAAACGCACAGTTCTCAGTGCACAAAACTACAGGTCACATTGGCGCATTAGTCAGCTGTTTCTTGCTCCCTGAGGCTTGCTAACCTTATAAAAAGGTTTATTTAGAACTCAGCTGTGGGGATCCAAAGGCTTAGCACTCGGCACAAGCTCAGATCTTATGAGGATCTCGTGGACCATGATGTCACAGCAGCAGCAGGACATATACGAGGAAGCTATCTCGCTACCAGACAGGAAGGCAGAGATAAAGAGGACGATCTCACAGTCTCTTTGGAGGCATCTCCAAACTAACTCTTCCTGGCTGTTATTTCAGGCAGTATCTTTTGTTGTGAAGTGTGGGGCGCTAGACGGCGTCTCCTTGGCATACTCATCTGCATCTTCACTGGTCTGTCCTGCAGCAGATCCCAGGCGGTTCCCAAGCCTGGTTCAGCACTCGCTTTCCCATCTGACATTAAACTTGAGGGTCCAGCTCCAATCCAGTACCTTTCCAGAAAGTGTTTTAATAATTTAATAATAATTTATTAATTATAAATAAGAAAGTATAATTATAAATTATAATAATTTAATGCCCCAGTCCTTCTGAATAAAGCAATTACACTCTGTCACTCACAGTGGGTCATTTCAAAAGAGTGTCTTATCCAGGGTTGAGTACTGGGATTAAAGGCATGAGCCACCACACCAGGCACTAAAAAAAGAAATTAAAAAAACATTCAAAATGTATGTAAGACATATATTTAAGTGAGAAAATTGCAAAACTGTTAAAACATAGAGGAAAAAGCCAGGCATGGTGATGCACAACCTTAATTCCAGGACTCACGAGGCAGAGGTCAGAGGATCATCAAGAATGTGAAGCCTTCTTGAGACTGCAGGGTGAATTCCAGGTCAGCCTGGGCTAGATTGAGACCCTACCTCAAAAAGCCAAAAAAAAAAAAAAAAAAAAAAAAATCAAGAGGAAAGTCTCACCACACTGCATTGGGCAATGGTTTGACATCCAAAACAGTCAAGAAAAAATAGAGATGATGGACTTCACTTACCTGTGTTGACTTTGTCATGGATTCAACTATCTCTGGGAGTTCAAGGCCACTGTAAGACGACATTGTTCATTCCAGGTCAGCCTGGGTCAGAGTGAGACCCTACTTCGAAAAACAAAAACAAAACAACAACAACAAAAAGGAATATTAGGATTCAGGTCTTTCCATTCCAACCCATTCCTTCATCACGTCAATACCCACACACAACACACTCACAACACCCCCCCCACACACACATCATCCCCACAACACAGACAAAACAAGGGAGCAAAGACAAAAGCTGAGAAAACAACGTGGGAACAGGTCTGCAGAGCCACCTGCGGTGGAGGCTCAAGCAGCTGCTTTCTCCTGGGTTCTCCTCTGCTGAATAATAGACACATGAAGACGAAAGGCATCGTTTCTTAAAATAGCCTTAGAAACCCAGAACGGATATGTGCTCTTACAGCTGACCCTGCACTATTACTGCCCTCTGGAAGAGAAAATAGTTGGAAAGAAGAAGAGATTCGGTGGAGGAGGCATTTGGAAAAAAGTAATCAGGGCCAGGCATAGCGGCACACACCTTTAATCCCAGAACTCAGGAGGCAGAGGTAGGTGGATCACCATGAGTTCAAGGCAAACCTGAGACTACATAGTGAATTCCAGGTCAGCCTGGACTAAGTGAGACCCTACTTAAAAAAACCAAAGGTGGCACATTTACACAATGGAGTTCTCTCAACGGTAAAGAAAAACAAAATTATGAAATTTGCAGGAAAATGGATGGATCTGGAAAGGATCATACTTAGTGAGGTAATCCAGGCCCAGAAAACCAAACGTCACATGTTCTCTCTCATATGTGGATCCTAGCTACAAATGATTGGACTTCTATGTGAGTAGGAATAAAACTCAGTAGCAGAAGCCAGTAAGTTAGAAAGGAGATATAAAGGGAATAGAAAGGGAGGGGTTTAAGACTTAAGAGGATGGTATTGTATCTATGTAAGTAGAAGAACAGATTAATGGGGGTGAAAAGGCTAAGTGAGGTCAGGGGAAGAGATTGAGTAAAGGACAGGTGGAGGGAGGGCTAATCAAAATCTAAGAAGATATAAGTAAGTCATATGGAAACCTACTTTTTGGACAATGGCACACTCAGAAGCCATAGATTGTTACTAGAAAATGTTCAGTGCCAGGGATGGGAGACCTTCCAGTGAGCTGTTGGCCAGAGAAGTCACTGATACCCCCAAACACATTACAGGCCATTGCCAAGGATCTTGGTTTCCCACCAGGAATAGATGGCAAGACCTTATTGCTGAAGACTCCACCTACTTGGGCTGCATGGTCACTGAGAAATACTGCTACAGCTGAGCTGAAAGCTTCCTCCATGTGGACCAGCTGACAGAAAGCTGGAAAAAGCTACGCTGCATGTAGTTCAGTGGGAGAGAGAGGGAAATCACCAATGGAGATACTCAACAGTGGACATTGCAAGCCTTAAATTTGGCCAGCCAGGCCAAATGAGCCAACAGGTGCAATAGTGGCATGTCTGTTATGGGGGAACAAACTGCTCTCTAATTGGACTGGAGGCCCACTCCATGGGAGGGGATACATCCCTGATACTGAAAACCTATAACAGGGGTAGGCATGAGTCCTAGGGGTGTAATGTCTGCTGGTGTCTGGCTAAATGTATACACTATGTTTACCAACTGCCCAGTAAGCACTTCTCTTAATGTTAATACCCATATATTAATGCTACTCTCACTTTTGGTTAGAGAAGCTTCTCTTTTCAGATGGTGGTGACCTTGGGATGACTTGGCACCATGGTGCTGAGAAGGGACAGAGGAGTGCTCAGCACTGAAATATCTGTATCACATCTTCCAAGGCTCCGGGTCCATTGGGGAAGAGGTGGCAAAAAGAATGTAAGAGCCAAAGGAAGAGTAGGACTCCTTACAACGTGCTCCTCCAGACACAAAATGGCCTGGATATCCATGACCTCACAGTGCCTGACACTACCTCCACAAGACCATCATAATAGGAGGAAAAGATCATGACATCAAGATAAATGAGAGAACTGATTGAAAGGGGAGGAGATATGATGGAGAGTGGAGTTTCAAAGGGGAAAGTGAGGGGAGGCAGGGAATTACCATGGGTTATTGTTTACAATTATGGAAGTTGTCAATAAAAAAAATTAAAATTAAAAAGAGAGAGAGGAAAACAGAGGGTGAGTGAGGGGCTTATGATCATGATATATTGTCTATATTGTGGACACTGTCAAAATGTTTTTTAAATATTTACTTATTTGAGAAAGAAAGACTCAGAGAAAGAATGGACTCTCCAAGTGCACTAGCCACTGCAAATGAACTCCAGACACATCACCAACTAGTGCATCGGTCTTACCTGAGTACTGGGGAATTGAACCTGGATCCTTAGGCTTCACGGGCAAGTGCCTTAACCACTAAGCCATCTCTGCAGCTCAAAAAAAAAATTTAAAGAAATTTTCAAAGGTGCAGAGAATGACTTTTTGCATATAACCAGCCCCTACATCAAGAAACAGACACTACCATTCTCTCTCTCCTTCTCTCCCTCTCTCTGTCTCAAATAAAAATAAATTAACTCATTTAAAAAATTTGGGGCTGGAGAGATGGGTTAATGGTTAAGGCAATTGCCTGTGAAGCCTAAGGACCCACCTTCAATTCTTCATGTCCCATGTAAGCCAGATGCACAAAATGGTGCATGCATTTGGAGATGGTTTGCACTGTCTAGAGGACCTCGTGTGCCCATTCTCTCTCTCTCTGTCTCAAATATAAATAAGTAAATAAGTAAGTAAATAAATAAATTGAAAGAAACAGACACTAACTGCCAGGAAGATTCCCTGCTGCTCTGTCCTGGACACCACACCTCAGTACCGTCCATTGACTGTAGGACTTGGTGACCCTTTACCAATGCTACGAGTCCTTGAAAGTGCTGAGAAAGTGACCATTTTGAATTTTCCAACGTTTCTTTCACATTGATTCTTGGCTTTGTTTATGAAAGGAGGGGAAGAGGCAAGCCTGGGACAAAGTGCAGGAAACCAGGACCCTCAGGACACTGTTCATCATCACAGCCCTTCTCCTCGTGTCTACACTGGCACTGTAATCAGGATCAGAAAGTTTCTCCGTACTGCAAATTGCAGGGCACCAGGGACATGGCAGAGCTGGCCTTGGGGATAGAAGTGTACAGAAGGAGCTCTACTCCCTTGGAAAGCCACAATTTGTGATGGTGACATCTTGACAAGAGTGAGAGTTGGCCGTGACCACTGGGACCACAGGAGTGATAAAGAGGGTCTGGCTGTGAGCTGTCAGAGCACCCACACTGAGCATGGCACAGACTGCATAGCTGAGTGCTTCCTAGGTGGCAGAAGTCCCTGCCTGTGACCACGGTAGCCCGGTAAGGAGGCTGTGCCCGTTAGGAGGAGATGGGACAGAGAAGGGTCTGGGCTCCCTTTGCACAACGGATGAGGAAGGTGGCAGGATCAGTGAGAAGAGGGGCTGTCCTTTCCCACTGCCATCAGAATTCTGTTCTGCGTCATGAGGGAGCCTGTGTGCTGCAGCGTGTGGTGTCCTGTGTCAGAGCTGCTCGCTCCACAGACAGGGAGGGACAGGATGGCATGTCCCCTGCCTGTGCAGAAACAATTGCTCTCTGCAGTGTCCCTGCAGTGTGGTGTGCTTTTCCCTCACGACAGTGAAAGGTTGTTCTAAACTGTGCATCTTAGCTGTACTGCTGTTTTCATTTTTAATCTCACATGCTGGCTTTCCTAGATAAAACACTGGATATTTACCAAATGTTGTGAAAGGACACTAGTGTGTTTAATGCTTGAGCATTTGCCTAAACACCACATGCCACACTTTGTAAGGCACAGATATAATCTTTCTCAAGTTTAGGCATCTGGAATTTGTTTGCACCACCGGCATCTCACTGAATTCATTAATCACATTCATGATTTACCCAGCTCGCTACTTCCTTATTTTTAAAAAAAATTATTTTATTTATTTGCAAGCAAAGAGAGAGATAGAGAAGTGAGACAGACAAAGAGAGAATGTCTCTGCAAACAAACTCCGGATACATGTGCACCTTGTCCATCTAGCTCACACGGGTCCTGAGGAATTGAACTGTGTCCTTTGGCTTCACAGGCAAATGCCTTAACCTCTAGGCCATCTCTCCAGACCTACCCCTTCCTTATTCACACCTCTGTCATTGATGTCTCAGAGAACAGGGAATTACATCTGACACATTTATCCAATCATAAGAAGATCAACACAGAGACCCTGCACATCAGCACTCACCATAATTATGAATTCTTGGAGGACAGTACACGTCATTTACCCCGTAGGTGGAAGTCTGCACGTTCCCCTCAGCACGTGGGTGAGGACACACTGAATGTCTACTGCACGTATCACCCAGGGGGATGGACTTGTCCAGGCCATGCCGTGTAACAATCCTAGGAGACCAACCCAAACATTTCTCCAAATTATCTCATCAGATCATCTCGGGGATTAGCGTTCAGTTTTAACAGCCAGAGCCTCGTCTAGAAACTCGACCATTAACAGTACTGACCGTGTCATACAAGCGCAGTGGTGGGCAGCTTAGACACTAGACAGTAAAACAGTGTCTCTAAAGTGTCCTCACTGTCATGTGCAGGAAGGAAGCAGATACACCTGCAGCACCGAGGGCTTCGGGGAAAGTGGATGTGAATAAAGTAGGACCTGATTTGTGAACAGTGAACAACAGGAATCTATGAGTGGTGTCTGAGCAAGGAACAGTCTGGGTAGGTGATCTATATCTCTGTGGTAAGGTAAGTGTCACTGCTACATATGGTTGAGGAGTGGAAAGTCATCAGAAATAAGATTTACTGTGGAGGACAAGTAGAATTCAGACTGACATAAAGTTATATGATTGTAAGATATGAACTAATAAATAGATTTCTGCTTCAAAGCTCCTTTTTGCTCTAATGAAACAGAAAAAAACAATAATGTGTGTAATCACACATCCATGTGGCATTTTCAAAGGTTGGGGCTTTTCTAAGAGAACAACAAGACTTAAAAGTCCTTAAAAGACAAAACACATAATCACATTTTGGTTGGAGTCTGTGCACTCACTCTTTTCACTAGAGTAAGCAGAGACAATCTGACTTGAGTTTCTCTCACGTTTTTTTTTTTTTCTAGATCTGCATGAAGTCAGAAGATGCTTTGGAATGACCATGTCCAGGTCATCATCTGCCTCTTTCTTACTGTATCTGGAATTGTGGGAAATATCCTGATATTTGTGAGATATCTATGCAATTTCCTCACAGGGACTGAGAAAAAACCCACAGACCTTATCCTCACTCACTTGTCATTTTCAAATGTACTCATTATTTGTAGCACAGTTGTCAGAGACAGAGCCATATTTTTTATTTCAAGATCTTCCTAGGTGATGCTGGTTGTAAAGCTGTGGTTTTCCTGGGAAGGATGGCTCGAGGCCTCTCCATCTGCACCACCTGTCTCCTCAGCGTGGTCCAGGCTGTCACCATCAATCCCAGGGTAATTCTATGGAGTACTCTATGGAGAAAATTCAAACCACAGACTGCAGGGCAGGTTTTTACCTATCTCCTCTTCTTCTGGATGATAAATTCTCTGATAGGCTCCAACTTACTGTACTATGTCAAATCAGTCAATAGCGTGAACAGATCTGTTATTGACAAGAATAGTGGGTATTGCATTATGCTACCATCAAGGGAGGTAGTAAGGTGGACTGTGCTCTCTTTCATGTCTATTCGTGACGTCGTCTTCCAGAGTCTCATGGGCTGGAGCAGTGCGTCCATGGCTCTGCATCTGTATAAACATCACAAGCGTGTCCTCTACCTTCACAGCTCCAAGTGTGTGAACAATTCCAGCCCAGAAATCAGAGCCACACAGAGCACGCTCGTTCTCATGACCTGTTTCCTGTTCTTTTATTGGGTAGATTTCATTTTCTCCTTGTACACAGTTTCCACAATGACACAAGATTCAGTCACGTTTGTTTTTAAAAGTTTTCTAGAACTTGGTTATGCTATTTTCAGCAGCTTTGTCCTGATCAGCAGAGATGTCCACGTCGCTAAATACTGGAGTGCTCACAAATTGCTGAAATTAAATTCTACACCAGTTCCTCCATGAATAAAAGGTACTTGCGTTAAGACTATCTTTGCTGTAATCATTTTTTAAAAAATTTTTTTGAGGCAGGGTCTCCCTCTAGCTCGGGCTGACCTGGAATTCACTATGTAGTCTCAGGTTGGCCTTGAACTCTTAGCGATCCTCCTTCCTCTGTCTCTGGAGACACTTACTGGTTATGGTTGAACTTGAACTGCACAAGTTTGATGTTTGCTTGATGGTTGTTGAGTTCGCATTGTTCTAGTCTCTCCTTGATATGCCTTCTAGCAGTTGAAAATGTTTACTCTGTGCCATGATACGTTGAAAGTACATAAGTTGTTTGCTTTTACAGGACTCCCAGCTAAGAGACAATCTTACATCTCAGAGGATACTTGGGACTTTGGGACTATCCAAAGTTGGTGAAGACTGTGGGGATCTTTGAAATCAGACAGAGGCAGAATGTGGCAGTTTGAACAGATGGCCCCAATATATTCAGTGTTTTATTACAGTTTGTCATTTAGGTCTACAGACACTTGACTGCAGGACTTGTCACTGGGTGTGGTGGTGGATTTGAAATGCCAATCTAAACATATGCAAAGTGTGCCTAGCTGCAATAAGGCTGGGGCAGATGAGTATTGTACTGTTATACTTATTAAGGCACATACAGAACCAGGGGAAGGAGAAAGAACACACCCACCTGGTCTGAGTGGACCTGGAAAAACCATAAAAAAGAGAGGCAGAGAGCAAAGAACGCAAAGCACAAGGGCTCCTGCTATGTGGAGGGCAGGATGGGATAAAGAGCCCACTGCGAGTCGAAGTGGGGGGGGGGTGGTTCTCCCCTGGGCTCAGCACAGCCCATGGAGAAGAAGGGAACTCACCACAACCTGAGGGTTCACCAGTGATGTTCAGGAGCCCAGACAGAGAAATGCCCTCGCCCACACACCTGTTTATAACCTTATTGTGGTGAGTTCACCTTCTGGCCCAGGTGAGCCAGGGAGAATGTTGATTGGTCTGGGCTAGAGGCTGGCTCAGGAAGAGGCCAGCTATGATGACGATTTCTGGGGTCTAAGTCTGACCAGCCACAATGTCAGGATTAGGGAAGGGAAGTCCCTCCCAGTAGCGGTGGTACTGTGAGGCAAGAGATAGGAATCAGATCATCCTTTGATCTCTAGCCTTGCTGGTCCCAGAGGGCACTCATTTCTGCCTTTATCTTCAGGGGCCACCCCTCACTGCCAAACAAAGTCCCTCATTCCCTTCAGGAGCTCAGTCAGCCTCTTTGATATCACGAGTTCGAATTTTAAAGAAGCCCTAAACACTAGTAAGAATGTGTATTAAGTGTCTTTGTCCACTCTAATCAGATTGTTTTTTAGATTTTGAATCGTATGTTTATTGTATTTTAGATAATATTTGTAAAGTATATGGCTTACAAATAATTTGTCACATTGTCTCATTGATTGGATCCATTCTCTCCAGAAGTTTTTTGTTTGTTTTGTTTTGTTTTTGAGGTAGACAGGTGAAAAAATCCAGGTCATTACACTTTACTACAGGTCAGAAACATCAGAAAGGTCCTGCATTTTCTTATCTTTTCCCTTTCTGAGGCGGTCCTTCTTAGTAAATTAAAATTTATTGGAAAATTGTTCTTTTCTAGGAAATGACCCCAGACCCCTGACATCAGGACTAACTGGATAGACCAGACACTCATTCACCAGGCTCACATAAAAATACCCCAACTTGCTGGGCGTGGTGGCCACGCCTTTAATCCCAGCACTGGGGAGAAAGAGGTAGGAGGATCACCGTGAGTTCAAGGCCACCATGAGACTACATAGTGAATTCCAGGTCAGCCTGGACTAGAGTGAGACTCTACCTCAAAAAACAAAACAAAACAAACAAACAAAAATACCCCAACCTATGTGTCGAGGTGGCCTTTCTAAACACTTGTTGCCTCCCTGGGCAAGCGCTCTGCGTTCCTCCCTTTACACTCTTCTTCTCTTAAAGATCTCCGTCTTAAGGCTCTAAGCCATAATAAAATATGTCTGTACCTTATCCTCTGGACTGTGCATCTCATTTATCAAGTTCATGAGATAAGAATCCAGTAGCACCCCAAAGTGTATGAGTGTATCATTGCCAGAGGAACAACAATTCCTGTATAATTTTTGAATACAGTGGAAGCTATTGCTAAAATTGTCTGGTTGGTTGGGGGGTCCTTTGGATGAAATATTAAAAAAATTATAGGCCATTGCCAAGGCCCTTGGTCTCCCACCAGGAATAGATGGTAAGACTCTATTGCTGAAGATTCCACATACTTGGGCAGCAAGATCACTGAGAAATCCTGCTGGAGCTGAGCTGAAAGCTTCCTCCATGTGGACCAGCTGACAGCTGGAAAAAGCTATGCTGCATGCAGTTCAATGGGAGAGAGAAAACACCAGTGGAGATACTCAATAGTGGATGCTACAAGCTTTAAATTTGGCCAGCCAGGCTAAATGAGCCAACAGGTGCAATAGTGGCATGTCTGTTATGGGGGAAACCAACTGCTCTCTAATTGGACTGGAGGCCAGCTCCATGGGAGGGAATACACCCCTGATGCTGAAAAGCTACGACAGGGGTAGTCATGAGCCCTAGGGGTGTAACGTCTGCTGGTGTCTGGCTAAATGTATATACTATGCTTACCAAACTGCCCAGTAAGCAATTCTCTTAATGTCCACACTCATATATTAACGCTACTCTCACTTTTGGTTAGAGAAGCTTCTCTTTTCAGATGGTGGCGACCTTGGATGACTCAGAAGTCACCATGGTCTGAGAAGAAGGGACAGAGGAGTGCTCAGCACTGAAACATCTCAAACCCACCTTCCAAGGCTCAGGGTCCATTGTGGAAGAGGGGGGCGGAAAGAATGTAAGAGCCAAAGGAAGGGTAGGACTCCTTATAACATGCTCTTCCAGACACAAAATGGCCTGGATATCCATGACCTCACAGTGCCTGACAGTACCTACACAAGACCATCATAATAGGAGGAAAAGATCATGACATCAAACTGAAAAGAGAGACTGATTGAGAGGGGAGGGGATATGATGGAGAGTGAAGTTTCAAAGGGTAAAGTGGGGGGAGGGAGGGAAGTACCATGGGATATTATACTATAATTAAAGAAGCTGTCAATAAAAAATTAAAAATAAAAATTTTCATAAACATTATGTCCTAATACTTGTGATCACTGACATGATAAAAAATGAGAGAGAGGGAAAGACTCAGAGACAGAGAATGAGAGAAAGGGTCCAACAGGTCCTCTAGCCACTACAAATGAAATACGGATGCATGCACCATATAGTCCATTTGTCTTACATGGATACTGGGGATTTGAACCTGCATCCTTAGGCTTCACAGTCAAGCACCTTAACCACTAGGCAATCTCTGCAGCCCAAAATTTTTTTTTTTTTTTTTGGTTTTGCAAGGTAGGGTCTCACTCTGGTCCAGGCTGACCTGGAATTCACTATGTAGTCTCAGGGTGGCCTCGAACTCTCGGCAATCCTCCTACCGCTGCCTCCCGAGTGCTGGGATTAAAGGCGTGAGCCACCACGCCCAGCCCCAAAAATGTTTTTAAAAGAAATTTTCAAAGGTTCAGAGAATGACTTTCTGCATAAACCAGCACCTAGATCAAGAAACAAAAGCTAACTCCCGGGAAAATCCCCTGCTGCTCTGTCCTGGACACCAGACCTCAGGGCCTTCCAGTAACTGTAGGACTTGGTGACCCTTTACCAATGCTACGAGCCCTTGAAAGTGCTGAGAAAGTGACCACTTTGAATTTTCCAATGTTTCTTTCAAGTTGGTTCCTGGCTTTGTTTATGAAAGGAGGGGAAGAGGCAAGCCTGGAACAAAGTGCAGGAAACCAGGACCCTCAGGACACTGTTCATCATCACAGCCTCCTCCTTGTGTCTACACTGGCACCGTAATCAGGATTAGAAAGTTTCTCGAACTGCAAATTGCAGGGCACCAGGGACATGACAGAGCTGGCCTTGGGGATAGACGTATACAGAGGGACAATCTGTGATGGTGACATCTTGACAAGAGTGAGAGTTGGCCGTGACCACTGGGACCACAGGAGTGATAAAGAGGGTCTGGTGTGAGCTGTCAGAGCACCCACACTGAGCATGGCACAGACTGCATAGCTGAGTGCTTCCTAGGTGGCAGAAGTCCCCGCCTGTGACCACGGTAGCCCGGTAAGGAGGCTGTGCCCGTTAGGAGGAGATGGGACAGAGAAGGGTCTGGGCTCCCTTTGCACAATGGATGAGGCAGGTGGCAGGATCAGTGAGAAGAGGGGCTGTCCTTTCCCACTGCCATCAGAATTCTGTTCTGCGTCATGAGGGAGCCTGTGTGCTGCAGCGTGTGGTGTCCTGTGTCAGAGCTGCTCGCTCCACAGACAGGGAGGGACAGGGGCACAGGATGGCATGTCCCCTGCCTGTGCAGAAACAATTACTCTCTGCAGTGTCCCTGCAGTGTGGTGTGCTTTTCCCTCACGACAGTGAAAGTTTTTGTTTTAAACTGTGTCTCTTAGCTGGCTCAGGCTGTTTGCATCTTAGCTGGTTAATCTCTTATCCATCTGCCTCCCAAGTACTGTTTTCATTTTTAATCTTACATGTTTGCTTTTCTTCACCCAAAATACAACACTGTGGATATTCGCCAAATGTTGTGGGTGAAAACTAACCTGGAAGCAAATACAAACACTAACAACAGGTGTGGGAACAAGTGTGTTTAATGTTGCTGAGCACTGGCAATGCATGCCTCTCTCATGTTATCTTTTTTTTTTTTTTTTTCCGAGGTAGCATCTCCCTGTAGCCCAGGCTGACCTGGAACTCACTCTGTAGTCTCAGGGTGGCCTCAAACTCACAGTGATTCTCCTGGGATTAAAGGTGTGCGCCACCACATCCAGCTTCTCTTGTTATCTAATGTGCCCAGTAACAGGTTCAAGGTCGTGCATTCAGCAACTGAGAAATCAGGATTTGACATTCAGAGTGACTGAAGACGGGGTGTTCTGTGAGTCACAGATCTTCTGTTTCTCAGGTTTAATCACTTGTCAGGCATCTGGAACTTGTATGAACCTCCAGCTTTCTCACCAATTTCCCACAGAGTTCATTAGTCTCGCAGATCGCACTTTGCCATTTCTTAAGTGCTAGGGGAAGAAGTGTGTATGAGTAAGCTTATTGAAATATACCCATAAGCTTCTCTTCAAAACAGCCAGACCTGGTACAAACTTACGTTCATGATTTCCCAGCTCTCCTATGGCAGTGACTAGAGAAGCAGTGATCCCTTCCTCATTCACCTCTGTTATTGATGCTTCAGAGAACAGGGAATTACATCTGACACATTTATCCACTCATAAGACAATCAACACAGAGACCCTGCACATCAGCACTCACCATAATTATGAATTCTTGGAGGACAGTACACGTCATTCACCCCATAGGTGGAAGTCTGCATGTTCCCCTCAGCACGTGGATGAGGACACACTGAATGTCTATTGCACGTATCACCCAGGGGGATGGACTTGTCCAGGCCATGCCGTGTAACAATCGTAGGAGACCAACCCAAATATTTCTCCAAATTAGCTCATCAGATCATCTCGGGGATTAGCGTTCAGTTTTAACAGCCAGAGCCTCGTCTAGAAATTCGATCATTATCAGTACTGACCGTGTCGTACAAGCGCAGTGGTGGGCAGCTTAGACACTAGACAGTAAAACAGTGTCTCTAAAGTGTCCTCACTGTCATGTGCAGGAAGGAAGCAGATACACCTGCAGCACCGAGGGCTTCAGGGAAAGTGGATGTGACCAATATGTGAGCTGCTGTGTGAACAATGAACAACAGGTGTCTGTTAAGGGTGGTGCTTGAGCCCAGAACAGGCTGGTGTGTTCTCTATGTCTATGGTAAGGTAAGTGCCACTGCTGCATCCACTCGAGGAGGTGAAAGTCATCAGAAATAAGACTGATGTGGAGAGGATTCCAAACTCTGGGGGACAAGTAGAATTCAGACTGACATTTAAAGTTGTATGTTTGTACAACATGAAACTGACAAATAGATTTCTAATTCAAAAAATTAGTTTTGGCCAGGCGTGGTGGCGCACACCTTTGATCCCAGCACTCGGGAGGCAGAGGTAGAAGGATCATTATGAGTTTGAGGCCAGCCTGAGACTACATAGTGATTTCCAGATCAGCCTGGGCTAGAGTAAGACCCTACCTCAGAAAACAAAAACAAACAAACAAAAAGACGAAAGACATAATCTGCAAGGTTGGAGTCTGTGCACTCGCTCTTTTCACTAGAATAAGCAGAGAAATCTGACTTGATTTTCTCTTAATGGTTTTTCTAGATCTGCATGAAGTTAGAAGATGATTTGGAATGATCATGTCCAGATCACCATCTGCCTCTTTCTTACTGTACCTGGAATTGTGGGGAATATCCTGATATTTGTGAGATATTTATATAGTGTTCTCAGACGGACTGACAAAACATCCATAGACCTTATCCTCACTCACTTGGCACTGTCAAATACACTCATTATTTGTTGCACGGTTATCAGAAACAGAACCATAATTTTTAATTTCAAGATCTTCCTAGGCGATGTTGGTTGTAAAGTTGTGCTTTTTCTGGGAAGGGTGGCTCGAGGACTCTCCATCTGCACCACCTGTCTCCTCAGCATGGTCCAGGCTGTCACCATCAATCCCAGGATGACCCTGTGGAGAAAACTCAAACCACAGACTGCAGGGCAGGTTCTTCTCTATCTCCTCCTCTTCTGGATCTTTAATTCTCTGATAAGCTCCAATTTGCTATGTTACATCACATCAGTCCGAAGCATGAACAGATCTGTGGTTGGCAAGCCGAGCGGGTATTGCGTTATGCTACCATCGAGGCAGACAGTGAGGTGGACTTTCCTCTCTCTCATGGCTGTCCGTGACGTCGTCTTCCAGAGTCTCATGGGCTGGAGCAGTGCGTCCATGGCTCTGCATCTGTATAAACATCACAAGCGTGTCCTCTACCTTCACAGCTCCAAGTGTGTGCACAATTCCAGCCCAGAAATCAGAGCCACATTGAGCACTCTCGTTCTCATGACCTGTTTCCTTTTCTCTTACTGGGTTGATTTCATTTTCTCCTTCTACACAGGATTCACAGTGACTCAAGACTCCACCACCTTCATTATTAAAGGTTTTCTAGAACTTGGTTATGCTGTTCTCAGCAGCTTCATCCTGCTCAACAGGGACGTCCATGTGGCTAAAGACTGGAGGTCTCACAAATTGCTGAAATTAAACTCCACACCCATTCCTCTCTGAATAGAAGGTTCATACATTAATAACTTCTTTGTTATAATGATTTTTTAAAAGGATTTTATACCAGGTGTGGTGACACATGCCTTTAGTCCCAGCACTTGGGAGGCAGAGGTAGGCAGATTGCTATGAGTTCAAGGCCACCCTGGCACTACATAGTGAATTCCAGGTTAGTCTGGGCTATAGTGAAACCCTACCTCGAAAAACAACAACAACAACAAAAAATCAGTACATCAAAGCCTTCTCCAAGCATCCGCCCAGCAGCACGTGGGACAGGCTGAGAGCACCTCGGGGTCCAGGGAGCCTCTGGGGCCTGAGTGCGGGATGGGACTCCACAATTGGGTCTCTGAATTCAGAATATCCTCATGAGAAAGTCAAGGAGGCTTTAAAGAAAAATATCTGTCTTTAAAAGTTAGCTGTTTAGTGTATTTAATGAAAAACGATGGGGAAGAGTGTGTGTGTGTGTGTGTGTGTGTGTGTGTGTGTTTACACTGCATATCACAGGCATGGGTGTGGTCGTGGGCTAGGGTGAGGGATTATGTAGATTTACAGGAAACTTTGTATCCCAATTAATTATTGTTTTTGCTGATCTGCTTTGACACAGGACCTCACTCTGTAGTTCAGGCTGGCCTGGAGCTCATTGCTGTCTCCCTTTTCAGCTTCTCCGTTGCTGGGATTGCACGCAGGAGCTCAACACCCCACATTTTGTGTGTTTGTACACTAAAGCATTATACATGCTGCACATTTAAACTTGATACAATTTTCATATACACAGTTAAAGGATGTCGTGTACATGGTAAAACCAGTGCAATGTTTTTTTTAAAGTATTTGTAAAATTTTATTTATTTATTTGAGAGAGAGAAAGAGGCAGAGAGAGAGAGAGAGGGAGAATGGGCACGCGAGGGCCTCCAGCCACTGCAAATGAACTCCAGGCATGTGCCACCTTGTACGTCAGGCTTACATGGGTCCTGGGAAATCAAACCAGGGTCCTTAGGTTTCATAGGCAAATGCCTTAACCGCTAAGCCATTTCCCTAGCCCCTAGTGCAATGTTAATTAACTTGTCCATCACCCCACTTAGTTATGCTTTTGTAAACGTGGAGAGAGAAGGAAATCTCTGCAGAGTTCCACACTTTTTCTAATGACAGCTGTAGCAGAGAGCTCCAGGTTCGCTGAGATGAACTTCCAGACCAGTTATGGAGGAAGGGATATTATTTATTGAAGCTTACAGATCCAGGGGAAGTTCCATAATGGCAGAAGCAGCTGGCCTGCTCTTACAGGACCAGACACAGAGAAAGAAGCCACCAGCCAAAAGCCACACAGCAAGGCACACCTCAGCAACTCCATCTAGGCACACTTTGCATATCTTTAGATTGAAATCTCAATCCCACCACCACACCTTAAGATCCGCCCAGTGACCCTGCCTCCTGCCAAGTGGTTGCAGATACAAACTACAAACTAATAAACCACTGAATATATTGGGGGACACCTATTCAAACTACCACAACAGCTGTTTTAATTGACTCTCCCTACAACCATGTAAGAGGTTTTCTTTTTCTTCGCATCCTCATTACACACACCACAAACACCGTAACACATATGACAGTATATTCTGTTCTCGTTTTGACTTGCACTTCTATAAATATTAGTAATATTGAGTAGTTTTTCAGACACTTTTTGGCCATTTGTCTTCGTTCTAGAACTTTCTATTCAACACTGGGCACAATAAATACAGATGTGTAAGTAATCCTGGTACTTGGGAGGTGGAGGTAGCCGGATATGGAGTTCAGGGTTAGCCTCATCTACAGAAGTAGTTCAAAATTTTAAGAATACCTAAAAATAAGTAAGAATGCTAATTATAATTCTTTTTCCATTTTTCTGAGAAAGAGAGAGAGAGCATTGACATGCCAAGGGCGTCCAGCCAATGCAATCAAACCCCAGCGTGTGCACCACCTTGTGCACAGGTATGACCTTGTGCACTTGCATCACCTTGTGTGTCTGGCTTACATGGGACCTAGAGAATAAAACATGAATCCTTAGGCTTTGTAGGCAAGCGCCTTAACTGCTAAGCCATCTCTCAGTAAGCCCTTACTGTCTTCTAAAACCATTGTCAGGGCCAACTTTAAGCAATGTTTTCTGTATTCATTTTACTAGGAGATTTACAGTTTCCAGTCTTAACTTTTGAGATGATTTTTTGTGGGCGGTGCAAGAAAAAGAGACAATTTCAGGGCTGGAGAGATGACTTAGCAGTTAACATGCTGGCCAGTAAAGCCAAAAGACTAAGGTTCGATTCCCCAGGACATGTGTAAAGGTGGTGCATGCATCTGGAGTTTGTTTGCAGTGGCTAGAGGCCCTGGTGCTCCCATTCTCATTCTCTCTCTCTCTCAGACACACACACACACACACACACACACACACACACACAGATTGACATTGACATTGAGCTTTGAAAAGACAGTTACAGACAGAGAATATGAGGACCTTCCCAGTGTTTCAGGAATTCATTTTCATGCACAATGCCAGTAATGCATGAAGGAACAGATAGCACAGTCCAGAGCACTACATCTGAGGATTATCTGCTGATCCTAACACCTGGAGACCTTCCATTAATGTTCCTGTGATTTTAATATATTCAAAAAGTGACCAAGTTTCTCCCAAGATGTTGCTGACTCTGGTGGTGAAGGGAAGGGAAATGAGAACGACTGGGGACAGTCTCAGAATCCAGGGCCCTCAGGGCACTGTCCATCGGCACAGCCCTCCTAAGGGTTGCACAGGCAGTGTCATTAGAGTCAGAAAGCTTCTGGGCTGAACTTCTCAGGACACCAGAGAGAGGGCAGGACGGCCTCTGGGATGCAGATGTGCAGAAGGAGCCCTTCTCCCCTGAGACACCACAACCCCATGACAATCACGACATGACGGCCTTGAGAGTTGGCTGTGAGCACCACAAGACGGATAAACAGAGCCTGGCTGGGAGCTCACCGCACTCACGCTGAGCCCGGAGCAGACTGCGCAGGTGAGTGCTGCCGACGCTGCAGATGCTCCTGCATTTGACCTGGGAGGAGAGGCTGTGAGGCAAGCGTGGTCAGGGACAGGTAGGTGGCGAGGAAGGTCCAGGCCCTCTGCCACTGTCGAAGAGGGTGATAGGACCAGGAGAAGAGAACTCGCCGTCTCTCCACTTGTAAACAGAATTCTGTTGCAGGGTCATGAGGGAGCCTGTGTGTAGCTGTGGGAGGTACCCTTGGCCAGAGCAGATCAGTTCACAGGCAAGGGAGGGTGAGGAGACACAGGATGACATTTCAGCCTGGATTTAGTAAATCACGGGTGATGTAGTATTTCCCACATCTTTCTGTGTCTGTCGCTCAATAGTCATTGACTTGTCACTTAAGCTGTGCTCCTTATTTCTGGAGTTGTTCTGTATTCTGATGGCCCAACTTAACTTGTTTATTGAGATGCCAGCAATTTAAAATTTTTTGCCTTGCTGAATACAAAATGCAAGACTGCAGAAAAGTTTAGAGAACTTTAAAATGCACATTAAAATATATAATCATATAATCACTCAGAATTGCTGTGGGACAGAAGAGATGGTTTAGCTGTCAAGGTGCTTGCCTGCAAAGCCTATCAACCCAAGTTCAATGCTCCAATACCCACATAAGACAGATGCACAGGGTGGCACATGCATCTGGAGTTTGTTTGCAGTGACCAGAGGGCCTGGCATGCCCATTCTCTCTCCCCCTATCTGCCTCTATCTCTCAGTCAAATAAATGAAGAAAATATGTTTTAAAATTGCCTTGGAAAATGATGCACTTCCTATGGACATTCTATGCACTACATTCCTCAACTTGTTAAATCCTCACTAGGAAAAAAATGTTTTTGGTTTTGTGAGATAGGGTGTCTCTCTCTAGCCCAGGCTGACTTGGAACTATGTAGTCTTAAACTCGCCTCTAACTCACAGTAATCCTCCTACTTCTGCCTCCTGAGTGCTGGGATTAAAGGCATGAGTCAACAAGCCCAGGAGAGAAGGGGAGGGTTGGGGAGAAAGAGAGAGAGAATGGGCACACCAGGGCCTCTAGCTACTACAAACTCCAATCAGGGCGTGGTGGCACATCTCTTTAATCCCAGCACTCTGGGGGCAGAGGTAAGAGGATCGCCATGAGTTCAAGGTCACCCTGAGAATACATATTGAATTCCAGGTCAGCCTGGGATAGAGTGAGACTTTACCTAGGGGGGAAATAAAAATAAAATAAAATAAAATAAAATAAAATAAAATAAAATAAAAGAAAAGAAAATAAAAGAAAATAAAAGAAAAGAAAATAAAACCTCTGGATGCATGCGCCACCTTGTGCATCTGGCTTCACTTGGGTACTGGCTAATCAAACAAACTCAGGTTATTAGGCTTTGCAAGCAAGTGTCTTAACCTCTGAGCACACACAGATTGACATTGACATTGAGCTTTGAAAAGACAGTTACAGACAGAGAATATGAGGACCTTCCCAGTGTTTCAGGAATTCATTTTCATGCACAATGCCAGTAATGCATGAAGGAACAGATAGCACAGTCCAGAGCACTACATCTGAGGATTATCTGCTGATCCTAACACCTGGAGACCTTCCATTAATGTTCCTGTGATTTTAATATATTCAAAAAGTGACCAAGTTTCTCCCAAGATGTTGCTGACTCTGGTGGTGAAGGGAAGGGAAATGAGAAAGACTGGGGACAGTCTCAGAATCCAGGGTCCTCAGGGCACTGTCCATCGGCACAGCCCTCCTAAGGGTTGCACAGGCAGTGTCATTAGAGTCAGGAAGTTTCTGGAATGAACTTTTCAGGACACCAGAGAGAGGGCAGGACGGCCTCTGGGATGCAGATGTGCAGAAGGAGCCCTTCTCCCCTGAGACACCACAACCCCATGACAATCACGACATGACGGCCTTGAGAGTTGGCTGTGAGCACCACAAGACGGATAAACAGAGCCTGGCTGGGAGCTCACCGCACCCACGCTGAGCCCGGCGCAGACTGCACAGGTGAGTGCTGCCAGTGCTGCAGATGCTCCTGCATTTGACCTGGGAAGGGAAGCTGTGAGGCAAGCGTGGTCAGGGACAGGTAGGTGGCGAGGAAGGTCCAGGCCCTCTGCCACTGTCGAAGAGGGTGATAGGACCAGGAGAAGAGAACTCGCCGTCTCTCCACTTGTAAACAGAATTCTGTTGCAGGGTCATGAGGGAGCCTGTGTGTAGCTGTGGGAGGTACCCTTGGCCAGAGCAGATCAGTTCACAGGCAAGGGAGGGTGAGGAGACACAGGATGACATTTCAGCCTGGATTTAGTAAATCACGGGTGATGTAGTATTTCCCACATCTTTCTGTGTCTGTCGCTCAATAGTCATTGACTTGTCACTTAAGCTGTGCTCCTTATTTCTGGAGTTGTTCTGTATTCTGATGGCCCAACTTAACTTGTTTATTGAGATGCCAGCAATTTAAAATTTTTTGCCTTGCTGAATACAAAATGCAAGACTGCAGAAAAGTTTAGAGAACTTTAAAATGCACATTAAAATATATAATCATATAATCACTCAGAATTGCTGTGGGACAGAAGAGATGGTTTAGCTGTCAAGGTGCTTGCCTGCAAAGCCTATCAACCCAAGTTCAATGCTCCAATACCCACATAAGACAGATGCACAGGGTGGCACATGCATCTGGAGTTTGTTTGCAGTGACCAGAGGGCCTGGCATGCCCATTCTCTCTCCCCCTATCTGCCTCTATCTCTCAGTCAAATAAATGAAGAAAATATGTTTTAAAATTGCCTTGGAAAATGATGCACTTCCTATGGACATTCTATGCACTACATTCCTCAACTTGTTAAATCCTCACTAGGAAAAAATGTTTTTGGTTTTGTGAGATAGGGTGTCTCTCTCTAGCCCAGGCTGACTTGGAACTATGTAGTCTTAAACTCGCCTCTAACTCACAGTAATCCTCCTACTTCTGCCTCCTGAGTGCTGGGATTAAAGGCATGAGTCAACAAGCCCAGGAGAGAAGGGGAGGGTTGGGGAGAAAGAGAGAGAGAATGGGCACACCAGGGCCTCTAGCTACTACAAACTCCAATCAGGGCGTGGTGGCACATCTCTTTAATCCCAGCACTCTGGGGGCAGAGGTAAGAGGATCGCCATGAGTTCAAGGTCACCCTGAGAATACATATTGAATTCCAGGTCAGCCTGGGATAGAGTGAGACTTTACCTAGGGGGGAAATAAAAATAAAATAAAATAAAATAAAATAAAATAAAAGAAAAGAAAAGAAAAGAAAATAAAAGAAAATAAAAGAAAAGAAAATAAAACCTCTGGATGCATGCGCCACCTTGTGCATCTGGCTTCACTTGGGTACTGGCGAATCAAACAAACTCAGGTTATTAGGCTTTGCAAGCAAGTGTCTTAACCTCTGAGCCATCTCTCCAGCCCTTCACTACAAAATTTTATGGTTGTAGTATTTCATTAAAATACTGTGAAAATACGGTACCTAAGAGCAAGATTAGGAAGCCTTGGGTTTAAATCCAGAGTGACCAATGAAAACCATGTTCTTGTGAAGCTGGAACAGTATATTTCTAAAGTTTGTTATACCCTCGAGCATCTGGCATATCTATACCTCCATCCTATGGCATTTGCTGTAGAAAATGCTGTATTATTCAGATCACCACAACTGTATTTATTAGTGTTACATGTCTCAAGTGAGTGTCTTTTGAAAGCTCAAGATATGCGTAAATGCTCTTCCCAATAGAACTAGAATTAGATTATACATCCACACCCAGAGTTAGTCCTCCAAATCAGGCATGGCACAGTTTAAGAATGCAAAGACAGGGCTGGAGAGATGGCTTAGTGGTTAAGGCATTTAATTGCAAAGCTAAAGAATTCCGGTTTGATTCTCCAGGACCCACATAAGCCAGATGCACAAGGGGGTGCATGCATCTGGAGTTCATTTGCACTGGCTGGGGGCCCTGGTGTTCACCTATCCTTTCTCTCTCTCTCTCTCTCTCTCCTCTCTCTCAAATAAATAAATAAATAAAATATTTAAAAACTATTTTAAAATGTCATGCATGTTAGATAATAGGGATGTATCTGAAAAAAATTAGATCCTAAACAGATCAATATAGATTAATTTGCAAATGAATATTAGCCACAATTTATATATACCTTAAAGATAGCCGATGTCATTCAATAGAGCTGTGGGATCCTGGACATTCAGCTCGTCATACATGTGTGGAGACACTAAGTGCCTCATTGAATGTGTCACTCAACCTCGGCTGACTTCCCCACATCGTTCATTTCAGCAGTCATAAGAAAAGAGACCATCCCAACCATTTACCCAAGGTGGCTCGTCAGATCATCTCTGTAATCCATGTGCAGTTCTAAAACTAAGAACCCTGTGCAATAATTTATGCACAAATTAATATAGTGCATGGAGCAGTAGGTGCTAGGTAGCTTAGATACCAGATACAAAACCCATGTGCCTTGGGTGTTCTCACTGTCTAGGGCAGAGAGCAAGTCCACAGCCAACAGCCAGGCGAGCTGAGGGAAAATGTAGATGACCAACTGTGACCTGGTGAGTGACCAGTGAGCAACTGGACGCTAAGCAGGGTGACGGGAGAGCAAAGGTAAGCCTGGAATGTTATGCATGTTCCTTTGGCAAGGCCAGTACCAGTGTTACATTTATCTGCTGTGAACTGAAAGCAGTCAGAAGAAATGTGGTATGGAGAGGATGCCAGTGATACTCAGACTGACGTGAGGTTATATGTGTTTGTATGAGGTAAAATCAGTGAACTTGATTTCTGCTTCAAAAGTTCCCCAAATGTAAAAACTCTAATATAGAAGAAAAAGGCGGAAAAAGGAATACCACTTATACAGTGAACACACACCAGTATGTGACTTAACAAGAATACCACTTAACAAGAATACCACTTAACAAGAATACCACTTATACAGTGAACACACATCAGTATGTGACTTAACAAGGCACTGACTTATGGGCAGGGGCAGATCTGACTGAAAATACTTAGACATAACAGTTCTTGAAACACAGAAACAGCAGAATGTGTATTATAGGAGTCCTTAAGACAAGAGCTGGGAACTGTTTTGCTGGTGTTTGGTTGGGGTAGAGCAAGAGAGTAATAACAGGGTGACTGGGGGGAAGAAAGAGATTACATTAACCATGATACTAATCATGTGCCAGATTGAG
This sequence comes from Orientallactaga sibirica, assembly GCA_036365145.1. Lineage (NCBI taxonomy): Eukaryota > Metazoa > Chordata > Mammalia > Rodentia > Dipodidae > Orientallactaga > Orientallactaga sibirica. The sequence goes on from JAEOAD010002472.1 coordinate 24,679, forward strand.
AGGACAGATTTTACCACAGGAAGTCTACCCCTCAGCATTTTTACACTCTTAAGTCGCTAACCTCTGTATCTTTTTTGTTTGTTTGTTTGTTTGTTTTGTTTTGTTTTTGTTTTCCAAGGTAGGGTCTCAATCTAGTTTCGGCTGACCTGGAATTCGCTATGTAGTCTCAGGGTGGCCTTGAACTCACGGCGATCCTCCTACCTCTGCCTCCAGAGTGCTGGGATTAAAGGCGTGCGCCACCACACCTGGCCCTTCTGTGTTGTTTATATGCAACAGACTTGGGAGCAGGATTCCATATAATCTGCCCTGTGAAACTGTGCATTTAATAATCACAATTTTCTGTAGAAATTAAAATCTTGGGCAGTCGACAGTTACTGGGGAGACTGAGGCACACAGGGCAGTGAAGAGAATAAGGTATGGTACCAACACCATCAGGAGCACAAGGTGGTCACTACATGGGAACGGTGAAGGCGGATGAAGTATTGAAACCTCAGAACTGGATTGTTTTAGAGACTGGACAATGATGCCTTGAATTTAGCTTTTGTCTGAGAAAAGAACAATCATTTGATCTTTAGGGATGATAGGAAAAAGAAGGATCTTTGAAAAGGTTATTGGATACATTTATCATAGGACTTGTGCCTAAATGGTAATTATCACCTGTATACAATTCAAGAAGAAAAGAAAGAATTTAATCAGGTGTCTGTTATAAAACAATCACGAATATTAACATGTTTCAGAATTTATTCTTTTCACTAGAATAAGTAGAAGCAATCTTACTTTGAGTTTCTTCACTTTTTCCCTATCTTTGTCAGAAGGGGATTTGGAAGAGCCTTATCCAGACAATAGTCTGCCGTGTTCTTACTGGATCTGGACTTGCAGGGAATATGTTAATATACACGACACATGTTTATACTGGTATAGCCTTCTCCTCGTAGAGGTGCAGGCTGCCACCATCAGCTACCTCTGCTGGGGTGTGAGGAGACTGGGCGAGTTAAACTTGAGTCCCTAGGCTTTTGACCTTGGATGATGGAAAATAAAAATCACAGGGAGAAATTCTTGTGGGAATTTGGGATTCTGTTCTGTCATGGCATTCGTGAATTCAGGAGGCGAGGAAACAGAAATAGTAGATTGGCTTTGTTATTATGCAACCCTGGAAAGATTTGCATTGTAAATTTTACGTTTTTGAATGTTAGTACTAAAGTTAGCATTTGAAATTAATTAAAAAGTACCATACAGGAAAAAAGATTCAAGGTTTTGGACAAAAAAAAAAAGAGATATATGGTACAGTTACATATAACACGACTGTCTCATTTATGCCAGAAAATTCCCGAAATATTTTTGAAGATGCATATCAGGCTTGCTGCTGTCTCCTGGATCCAGGTTTCCCAAGTGTGAGAGATGAACTTGAGTCTCGTCAAGGGAGCCATCCTCTTCATTGTCACTGGACTTGGCCTTGCAGGAAATGTCTGGGTCTTGGTGAACGCTGTGTGTAGTTGCCGTGGAGACAGTCAGAAGACGTCTGTGCACCTCATTCTCACCCACTTGGCTCTCACAAACGTCACAATGCTTCTTGCCAAAGGGGTGCCAAGCACAGTAGCAGCGTTTGGTTTTAGAAACTTCCTGGATGACGTAGGCTGTAAGAGTGTGGTTTACCTGGAGAGAGTGGCCCGGGACCTGTCCGTGTGCTGCAGCAGTCTCCTTGCGGTGGTCCAGGCCATCACCATCAGTCCCCGGGGCTCCGTATGGAGGAGGCTGAAGCCAAAGACCCCAGGACACAGCCATGCCTTAGTGCTCATCTTTTGGATCCTCACATCCTTAAAGGTCATGAATTTCCTCCATTCCATCAGGGAAACCAGCGCAAACACATCACAAATAAGCAAAAGATACACCTATTGTTCATTTCTACCAGAAAGTCAGAAAGTCAAGTGGAGCATTCTGATTATCATGGTTTTATACAACGCAGCATTTCAGGGGGTCATGGGTGGGGCCAGTGGCTACATGGTGTTTCTTCTGCACAGGCACCACCAGCATGTCCTCTACCTGCAGAACTCCAAGCTGCTGCACAGAACTCCCCCTGAGCTGAGAGCCGCTCAGAGTGTCCTCCTCCTGATGCTGTGCTTTCTCTTCTTCTACTGGACAGATTGTGTGTTTTCCCTATGTTTAAATTCCTTATTTAATGGTAATTTTATGATGTTAAATATTAGAGAATTTCTGCAAATTGGTTATGGAGTTCTCAGCCCCTTTTTACTGACTCACAGAGGTGGATGTCTGCAAGGTTGGCATGCTCAGTGGGAGAGAAAACCGTGGAGAAAACATCTGCTTCATTGATTTCTTTCTAATAAGTTTGATAGATCTCATTTTTGTTATTTTGTGTGCAAAATAAAATAACATCAAAGTATCTGAAACACATCAGGGTTCATACTTAAGTGTTGTCTCCTGTGCTGGCCTTTAGCCCTGAGCAGACATGGTGATCGTGGACAGCTGGAATGACACAGAAAGCTCTTTCTCCAATCTGCCACACTCACAAATGGCTTTAACTACCTTCTTTGCACCCGTTATCACTGCTCCCATAGTAGGGAGTGGAAAACAACTTGATTCATTTTATCCAGTCACTAACACGTGTTTTTTGTGCCAGGAAATCCATGTCTTGGACCTGGTCCTGCACGTATATAGTATATATTTGTAGTTCCTTATTTCCTGCTAACAAATGAGGCTTTTCATTGGCTTATTAAAAGCATCTACCACAGAATGCGATTTTGTAGTATCTATTAAGGAATGGAGAATTAAGGACTGATTTAGGTGCAATAACATAAAAGGTAGAACTTTAACAAATTGAAGGTAATGACAGAGTACTATGATTCAAATTCAGGGAAACATATTCCATCTGATGTTGTATACATGATGACTGTGGACAAATGTAAGAGAAAATATAAATTTCTGGAGAAATTAGATAAATTATTTCATAATACACAAAATTTCATTTTATATTTTCTGTATTGTCCATATTGTTAAGAATGTGGGGCCTGGTGTGGTGGCACATTCCTTTAATACCAACACAAACTCAAGAGGCTGAGTTTGAGGACACCCTGAGAATAGATAGTGGATTCCAGGTCAACCTGAGCTAGAGCAAGCTCTATCTTAAAAAAAGCAAAAAAGAATGTGGCCGGCCATGGTGGGTGGTGGTACATGCCTTTTAATCCCAGGACTAGTGTTGCAGAGTTAGCAGGATTGCTGTGAGTTCAATGGCAGCCTAGGACTACAGAGTCACTTCCAGGTCAGTCTGGGCTAGAGTGAGCCCTACCTTGAGAAAACAAACAAAGAGAAAGAAGAATGTGGAGTTCTCTACAGGCTGGCATGGGAGGATCCCCATGAGTTCAAGACCAGCCTAGACTACACTGTGAGTTCCAGGTCAGCCCGAGACTCTTCAAAAAACAAAAAACAGGCAGGAGAAGATGGTCTAGCAGTTAAGGCATTTCCTGCAAAGCCTAAGGACCCATGTTCTACTCTCCAGATCCCACATGAGCCAGAGGCAGAAAGGTGAGCCAAGCACATGGTTTCACATGCCCATTAGGTGGCATAAGCATCTGGAGTTTGATTGCTGTGGCTGAGGCCCTGGCACACCAATTCTGTTTGTCTCTCTGCTCTAAAAAAAGATTGTGAATTTAATTTACTCCCAAATAAATAATGGTTTTCAAATCATCTGTGGATTCTTTATTTATATAACTTATTAGGGTCATGGCATGTGCCACTGTTCCATCAGTGTCTTTATCACACAAAGTTATAAATGAATAGAAATAAAATATTCAGTTCTTAATTTCTTTTTCTTTTTTTTTTTTTTTTTTTTTTTTTTTTGGTTTTTCAAGGCAGGGTCTCACTCTGGTCCAGGCTAACCTGGAATTAACTATGTAGTCTCAGGGTGGCCTCGAACTCTTAGTGATCCTCCTACCTCTGCCTCCCAGTTCTTAATTTCTTAAGTTGGAATTATTCCATGTCAAAATTTGGATACAATGCAAAGTTATAGCAATAAGATATTGGGTGAGGTTGTTTTAGAAATAATTAATGAGCCGGGTGTGGTGGCACATGCCTTTAATCCCAGCCCTCCAGAGACAGGTAGGAGGATCACCGAGAGTTCAAGGCCACTCTGAGACTACATAGTTAATTCCAGGTCAGCCTGGGCCAGATTGAGACCCTACCTTGAACCCCCCCTCCAAAATAATAATTAATGTTGTTTCACTTATATGCATATATGACCACAATCTTAGAATTGACAGACAAGTTTATGTCTCATTTATAAAAAGTGCTTCCACTGCGCCAGCTCCCTAATGGCTAGTGCTTATACTGCTGAAAAGTGCTACGTGAGCTGCTGGGGGAAAATGGCCACCACCATTGTGATCAAGCAGGGGATCCTGCCAGATACAAAATCAACCAGTTGCACAACATGTACACACCTACACAACAGTGGCCCTCAGCCTAGGCTGATAAACAATGGCTCTCTAATTAAATCAGAGACCAATTCAATGGGAACAAACTCATAGCTGGTACTGAGAACCAGGTCAGAATCCTTTGGAGATGAGGCCTGTGGATCCCAGGGGAAAGGTCCCGTTAGTCTTTGACTGAAGGAGAGGTTACATCATCAAATCCCTCTTAATTAACTATGCTTATCAACTTTAACCCATGATGCTCTCACTATCCATTGGAGAGCATGTTTTCTCTTTTACAGAAACTTTTACTGAAACTGGGGAGGACCAAGATCCACCAACATGACAAGAGAAGATCTCAGCCTCCCTTTCATGAGCTGAGCCACCCAAAATGCAAGCTTTAATAAAACACAGGAGTCTATGGGGAACATACATTCAAACCTCCCAGGTACAGACAAAGAATGTGAGATTTTCAGCATGTCCATATGAATATCACATAATCAATCCCTTTTCTTTTTTTTTTTTTATTTTTTTCAATCCCTTTTCATATTGTAGCAGACAACTTCAGGTTCTCTGAGATGAACTTCCAGACCAGGCACAGTTATGGAGGAAGGGATTTATTTATTGAAGCTTACAGATCCAGAGGAAGTTCCATAAAGGTAAAAGAAGTCGCCCTGTCTTTTACAGGACCAAACTCAGAGAGAAAAGCCACAAGCCAAAAACAACACAGCACAGCAGACCTCAGGAACTCCAACTAGGCACACTTTGCATATCTTTAGATTCAAATCCTAAACCCACCACCACACCTTAAGCTCCACCCAGAGACACTGCTTCCAGCTAAGTGGCTGCAGATGCAAACTATAAACTATATATTGGGGGACATCTATTCAAACTACCACACGTATTGATACACTTTGTTGCAAATATAGTAGAAATAGCATCATGAATTGTGCATTTATCTATTAAATCACCTGGGGATCTGAAGAAAAGGTGACGACCTTACGTGACACAGTCAACTAATGTCCCCAGATCTGCTGTCAGGATGGTGTGTCTGGGCGAGATTAGGAGTCCTATGCTCTTATCTCCTCCTCTCACTCCCCTAATCCACCTCAGCTGACTAGACCGCACATGATCTCTTGACTAGAAAAGAGTGTCCTGTGGATCCAGATGCCCTTGGGACAGAAAAGAATGGTGTCCATGGTGGAGCATGCCTTTAATTCCAGGTCCCAGGTCCATGGGCCAGGCCACCCAGAGACACATAGTCCTTCCATCAAGAATGGAAAAACCAAAAATAAAAATGAATGAATAAATGGAAAGGCCACAATCAGGGAGGGAAGAGCAGAGAACATGGTGGGAACAGGTCTGCACAGCTGCCTTCTCCTTGGATCTCCTCTGCTGACTAGTGGACACGTGAGGACTGACAAGGTCAAGTCTTGAAACAACTTTAGGGAACATGAACTGGTGTGTGGCTTTAGAACTGTTTCTGAGAAATCCTTCTCCTCAGAGTCTGGATAATAAGTGAAGAATGTGTGCTTCCAGAACAAGGAAAATTGGTTAAAAGAGCACACTAAAAAAAAATAATAATAACCTACAAGAAGAGGAGGCGTCATGAGAAACTTCTCAGTGAAAAGCAGGAATTCATTCCCGCAGGAAAGAGCAAGTCCATGAAGACATCACAGCTCCCGGACAGGCCCCTGCTGATTCTGGAGCCACACCTGCAGATCAGACTCGGACTCCATCAGCTGTGAACTTTATCAGGATTCCTGTACTTTGAAAATGTTGAGAAACAACCACTTCGAGTTCCCAGATGTTTCCTCTCAAGTTCTCTCTGGATTTGGTGGTGGCAGGAGGGGGAGGGGAAGACAGGGACCCAGTCCAGGAATGTGTGGCCCTCAGGGCACCGCTCATCATCACAGCCCTCCTTCCCCTCGCTGCACACAGGCACTGTAATTAACACCAGAAAGTTTCTGAGCTCAAGAAATGACAGGGAACCAGGGACTGCACAGAGATGGCCTTGGGGATGTTCACTGCAGAAGGAGCCCTGCTCCCTTGACAAAGCCACAGCTCATGACAGTGACATAGTGACAGCAGTGCACGTTGGCCCTCAGCACTGGGACATCAGCAGGGATAAAGAGAGTCTGGCTGTGAGCTGTCCCATCACCACCCTGAGCATGGCACAGACTGCACAGGTGAGTGCTGCCCACACTGCGGATGCAGCTGCCTTTGATCTGGGAAGAGAAACTGAGGAAAGGCAGGTCAGGAGCAGGTGGTGGGAGAGAAGGGTCTGGGCTCCTTGTCCCTCTTGAAGAGGAAGGGAGTGGGATCATGGAGAAGAAGCCCCGACATTCCCCACCTGCCTTCCAGAATTGCTTCCATGTGTGTGGTGCCCTGTGCCAGAGCTGCTCACTGCCCAGGCCATTGAGGGATAGGAGAGACTGAAAGGCATTTTACCTGCATGTGGAAAACATAGTCTCTGTAGTTCCTGCCAGACTTCTGTGTTTCCCCTCACAGCAGTGAAAGGCTTTGTGTAAACTGTGTCATATCCAGGGACCTCCAGCTTTCTCAGATTGGAGCTCTTTTCCCAACGTTATCACTATTTTTTATTTTATTCCACATGTTTTCTCTAAGTCTAAAACACAATGCAATATGTAATTGCAGAGTGTTATGGAAAGAAACTAATCTGAAAGGCACCACAAAATACCTACGGTGGCTGTTAGAGCTCTTTGTTTAAGGCTTGCTGGGCTCTTCCCAGAGCACTGTGTGGCTGCGCACACTGAATGCTCACAATGCACCCGTGGATCAGAGAACCGTCCCTAGGCTGGTGGGTCTTAGAAAGGTCTACTTATATGCTCAAGGTCATGTACTCAGGAACGGGGAAGGTGGGCGTTGGCCTTCAGAATGGCTGAGCACAGAGCTGTTCCTGTGAGTCGTGGACCCTACTTTCCTCGGGTTTAAGGATGAGTCAGGCATTTGGAACTAACACGCACCCGTGGTCTTCACCGTCCATTTCCACAGAAAAGGCTGAAGTCACTAGAACACACAGACGGCACTGTGCTATTTCTTGAATCCTGGAGGGGAGAAGTACATGAAATCTTGTTAAAATATACACATAGGGCTGGAGAGATGGCTTAGTGGTTAAGGCACTTGCCTGGAAAGCCAAAGGACCTCAGTTCAATTCCCCAGGACCCATGTAAGCCAGATGCACAAGGTGGCACATGCGTCTAGAATTCATTTGCTGGAAGCCCTGGCACATCCATTCTCTCTATTTTTTTCTCTCTTCCTCTGTCTCATTCTCTCTCTCAAATAAATAAACAAAAATAAAATATTTTTAAAATATTAAGTATATATATGTATATATAAATACACACACACACACACATATATATATACACATATATGTATACACATATATACACATATACTTCCAGAGTTGACAAATATTCATGGCTTACTCAGCCCAGCTGTGGCAATGATTAGAAAAGTAATGAGAATTTCTTCTCAGAGATCATAGAGATAATGTTAGAACAGTTATTCAATCATAGGAAGATCAGGAAAGAGACATTGCAAAGGAAAATTATTTATCTCTTTTAGCAATAGTTGATATCATTCACTGGCTTTGTGCAAAGCTAGGCATTTTCCACAGCATAAATGTGGAGACACATTAAAAACCCTAATGAATGTGTCACCTAAAGTATGCTGATTTCTCCAGGCTATTTTAACAATCACAAGAAAAACACCCACCCCAATACGTGTTCACTCTGAGTTGTCAGATCAAATCTGTGATCAGTATTATTTAAAAATGAAGGCCCTCATTTAATAACTTTTCATAAACAAATTTTGTCCATGTAGAGGAAAGTGCTATGCCAGATAGTTTAGAACTGGATATTTAGAATGTGCCTTAGTATTCTTGCCATCCAGGGCAGGAAGGAAGCAGATGCATCTTGCGAAGGAAGCACATGGCAACCTGGGTGGATTCAGGGGCAGTGTATTTCACTAAACTCTGAGCTGATTTATACACAATGAACGGCAGGTGGCTATGGAGGGCGGTGGTTCAGCAAAGAGCAGCTTGAGGATGTTATGTATGTTCTTGAGCCAAGGTAAGTGCCAATGTTACATTCATTGTACAGGTTAAAATAATCAAAAATATGTTTGATGTAGGCAGAATGCCAAATTGTGGAAGACAAACAGAGTCAGAACAAACATGGAAAATTATGTTTGTAAGAGGTGAAATTGATGGAACTGATCTGTATCTCAAGAGTAGATTTTTGGTAGCCTGGTGTGCACGCCTTTAATCCAGCACTCAGGAGACAGAGGCAGGAGGACTGCTGGGAGTGTGAGGCAAGCCTGAGAGTACATAGTGAATTCCATTTCAGTATGGCTAGAGTAAGCCCCTATCTCAAAAAAAAGGAGAAAGAAAAAAAAAAGAAAGAAAGAAAGAAAGAAAGAAAGAAAGAAAGAAAGAAAGAGAGAAATTTATTTTTTAACTCTAATATATAAGGAGAAAAAATGATGTAATCTATGAAGTGTTCACAGAATACAGTAAAATTATCAGGAAAGATTGATCCCTAGGCTGGAGCATTTCAGAATGAGAAAATATCTAGACTGTACAGTCCTTACAAGATGAAACACAGAGCCAGGAAGATGTCTTAGGTGGGAGCTGTTTCTGGTGTCTGGTGCAGAAGAGACTCAGAATAAGAACACGCTGAGTTGGGGAAAGACAGAGCTGAGCCTCAGCGATTCCACCCAGCTGGGAGACTGGAGCACAAATTTCCCAGCAGAGGTGGTGTCACATTCAGGACAGGAGGAAGGACTTTTTCACTCTCCTGTGTCACTAACCTCTATGTCACCTATGGCCAGAGACCCTGGGGAGAAGCATGTGCCACATAGTGTCCCCTGAGAACGACTCCATTTGGCCAGTCACAATCTCGTGAGTGATGGCTGCATGCGGGGCAACGGGAACGAGTAGGTGATGGTCCAGTGCATGTGGCCTCACGTCTTAGATGAGAAGAGCAAAGAGGAAGGAGGCAGCTCAAACTGACACTCAGGATCAGTAAGTGACGCCACACACTAAGACTTTCTCTGGGAAGCTCATACGCAAATAACTCTCAGAAATAAGGGCCACAAAGAAGGTTCTGGAAAGGCAGGTAGATGCATGTGCTGACGAGATGTGTCCAATATGTGTTTATCAAAACCTCCAAGTCAGAGGGGACAATGGAAGGAAACAAATAGAAAGAAATAAGAATGAATCTGATTAGTAGCCTGCTAAGGAAAGAGCCCTGTACATTGATATATTTCAGAAGTCATTCTTTTCAGGAGAATAAACACAGAATTTTACTCATGTTTCCCAGATAATTTCTCATGGTTCTAAGCAGGAAATCAGAAGATGATATGGAACAACCTTGCCCGGACAATAATCTTCCCTTCTTTAATTGGACCTGGGATTGTGGGGAATATCCTAATATTTGTGAGACATTCATATATTTTGTTCATGGGAACTGAGAAAAAATCCATAGATCTTATCCTCATTCACCTGGCGTTTTCCAATCTAGCACTTATATGTAACATAGAGATCTCAGATATAGCTACAGTATTTCACTGGTGGAACTTCCTAGGTAAGGCTGGTTGTAAAGTTGTGATTTTCTTGGGAAGAATGGCTCGAGGACTCTCCATCTGCACCACCTGTCTCCTCAGCGTGGTCCAGGCTGTCACCATCAATCCCAGGATGACCCTGTGGAGAAAACTCAAACCACAGACTGCCAGGCAGGTTCTTCGCTATCTCCTCCTCTTCTGGATCTTTAATTCTCTGATAAGCTCCAACATGCTGCTTTATATCACAGCAATCACTAATGTGAACAGATCTGTTGTTGCCACATATTCCGGCTATTGCTATCTGCTTCCATCCAGGCTAATAGTGAGGTGGTTTTTCATCTGCCTCATGGCTATTCGCGATGCCTTATTCCAGAGTCTCATGGGCTGGAGCAGTGCGTCCATGGCTCTCCTCCTCTATAAACATCACAAGCGTGTCCTCTACCTTCACAGCTCCAAGTGTGCTAACAATTCCAGCCCAGAAATCAGAGCTACACAGAGCACGCTCACAACCATGATCTGCTTCCTTTTCTTTTATTGGGCAGATTTCATTTTTTCATTCTACATAGGTTACATAGTTTCATATGATTCCATAATCTTAATAATTGGCATGTTTTTACAAGTTGGTTATGCTGTTTTCAGCCCCTTTATCCTTATCAGCAGACATTTCCATGTTGCTAAAACCTAGTGGGCTGACAAAATAGTGAAATCATATTTGATACCCACTTCTCTGTGAACTGAACTTATAAACATTAAGAATTGCAAAAAAAAAAAAAAAAAAAAAAAAAAACGGCTGGAGAGATGGCTTAGCGGTTAAGGCACCTGCCTCATAAGCCTGAGAATGCTTGTTCCAGTCTCCAGGTTCCAATCCAGGACTTTGTAGATGCAAACACGCAAGAGTCCTAGCCTGTTACTCCTCACATCTGGGCAGCTGAGAGACTGCTGGCGCCCATCTCTATCTGTCTTTCCCTCCTCTCCAAGTTTCCCTAAAAAAAAATGTGTCTAAAAAGTAAAAAAAAGGACAACAAGAGTAAAAGAAAAAAATTGCTTTGCGCTAATATTTTTTAAAACAATGGACTTTGTTTGCTAACCTTTTCTTTGGTGTGGGTCAGGGGACAGATTTGTCTAAAAATAAAACTAATTGACAATATTTCCTTTTTCTTGGTTTGCTTTTTGTTTCTAGACTAGATTTACTAATCTGATAGTCTGCAATGTAGACTAGTTAGCAATTCTGTGAGTTGGAAAGTCAACGTTTTTATGGCTTCCAGTCCAAAACCCACATCATGTGTCTTTTGGTTTCTTCTTTGTGCTGGGAAAACACAGAAGTTAACGCTGCTGCCAGAAATTCATATTTTCCCCAAAACCAGAGCATTAGGGCAAGTCAGGGGGAGTAGGGGTCAGGGCCTGTCCTCTACAAGGGGCTCCAGGGCACTGGACATGGCCCAGAGGAGCTCAACCCCGCGGGCAGGCAGCACAGCAGAGACCCTGGTGAGGATCCGCTGGCTGTCACCCACTTCTCCCCACGTGCAGACCTGGACGTGCGGGACCAAGAGCACAGGGCAAAGATTCCCCTTCCAAGGCTCTGAACGCAGCGTGGAGGTGAGGCTGGAGCTCAGGGCCTGGGCCCCACTGCCCACCAGCCCCGCCTCCCACCGCCCGCACTTCCGGTCACTGCTCACGAGGTCAGTCGAGGACCCTCGGAGGTGCTGGGCGTCCCTGGGACACGGACGCGCGTGGAGAACCCCTTGGACCATGCTGGAGAGAAACTGGACAGCGCCGCCTTCCCAGTGCAGGCGCCCCGAAGCCCGCGGGACTGGCTGAGAGCGCCAGGGGGTCCAGGTAGCTTCTGGGGCCTGAGCGTGGGACCCGGACGCCAAAATTGGGTCTCTGGAATTCCGAATATCTCCCGGTAAAATTTACTAGAATTTAAAAACATGTGCGTTAAACCTCGTGGAGCAACGGTTTGATTCTGGAGGACGTGGAGGGGAGGTGCACATGGATCCCAGGCAGTTCCCAAGTTCTGCGCAGCACTGGCTTTGCAAGGTGGCGGTAGAAAAAGGGATGGTCCTCGTCAAAATTATCATCTTTCCAGAAATTGTTCGCCGCTCTTCGCGCTCTAGTACTTCTGAAGAAGGTCATTGCACTCCTGCAGTCACAGCGCATCATGTCAAGTTTTTCCTAGCTAGGCCCATTGACGGTTATTCTGTGACTGAACAGGGAGAAATCTCATCTTGTGCTGAACGTTTATTAGCACTTTGGAGAGTTTTGAGTCTCCCCAGTAGTCGCTGGCGTCTGAATAGAGAAGGTTGAGAGCAGAATTAATACATGAGCATCAACATAAATATTTAGGCATAACACATTCATTTAGCCAAAGAACAGAAGTAACTTCCCTCATAGGGAAGTATGACCTTCCCAGCCTACAAAATTACCAAAAGAAAGCACAGAGGGAACCCTGCATGACATTTGTGTGACTGTGTTTCTTTGAGGTGGTACGTTGCTCTAGCCCAGGCTGACATGGAATTCATATGTAGTCTCAGGATGGCTTTGAACTCATGGCGATCCTCCTACCTGTGCCTCCCAAATGATGGGATTAAAGGTGTGCGCCACCAAGGCCGGCTTACTCTGTCACTTTTTGTTATGATTTCAAAAGCACGGACAACAGACACAAAGGCAGACAAGCAGGTTGGCACCATCGGCAAGCTCTGCACTGAGGGCTGAGACACCCCCCACCCCACCCCCTCCAGGATGGGAGAAAGGGTCCCAAACCGGGCATCCCGTGAGGGTTTAATTTCCAGTAAGTCGAGAGGCCCTTTCATGTGCAGGGCAGCGTTACTCCCCACTCCAAGATACAGGATCAAGCTGAGCGTCCGTCAAGAGACGGATGGACAAAGACAACTCTGTACTTGCACAGTGGACGCTGCTGGGCCTTTTATAATGAGTCCCTGACCTATTCAGTGACCAGGATGCAGCTGGGGGCATGGTGTTTAGTGAAGTAAACCAGGCTCCGAATGACGAATCCACAGACTTCACCTGTAATGTGGAATCTGGCAAAGTGGAGCTCACAAAGGCAGAGGAGAATGAATGGTGGTGACCAAGCGTGGGAGTGGAAAGGGCCGGAAATCAATTAGCCTGATTGCGTTGATCTCAGTTTGAATATGGTTCCAGCCGCGTGGTTCCTCCTGCCACTTGCCAAACTTTACCGAGTGCACATCCACGTAAGACGCAAAGGTGCCCTGCGGGGTGTTTCCGTAGTGTAGTGGTTATCACGCTCGCCTAACACGCGAGAGGTCCCCGGTTCGAAACCGGGCGGAAACAGGTGCTTCTTTTTGCACCACGGAGGCGTCCTGATCTGCTTTGCTGCCTGAGCTGCAAAACCAAAGTCAATGCTGCCGCCTCCAGGGGGCAACTTTTGACCCGGACCTGGGGCGTGGAATTGGAAAGCAACAAACTTTCAATGTTCGCTCCTTCCTGGTTGTCTTTTCTCGTGCCGGGGAGAAGCGGCTTTCGAGCAGACAGCGGGGAGCGCGCTCGCAGAACTGCGTGGAGGGCCTGGATCTTCGCCGCTCGGGCTTCGGAGACGATCGGTGATAAATACTCTGAGATGCGCGCGCGATCGCGCGGGGGCTTAGCTCAAGCGGTAGAGCTGCTTTGGTTTCTTTTCTTTTGATTGTGATCGCTGTTCTCCGGGGCCGTGGACGTGCGTGGATTCTGCAGGACGCGCGCCCGCAGGCCTGCGATCCGCACCTGGGAGGGAAAGGGAGAGGCCGGCGCGCGGGTTTCCGTAGTGTAGTGGTTATCACGCTCGCCTCACACGCGAGAGGTCCTCGGTTCGAAACCGAGCGGAAACACAGTCGCTTTTTGGCCTGTTTTCCTTTCTGTTTCCAGCCCCCCCCCTACTCCACCCCGTCCTCCCAGCGGCTCTGGACGAACCTTTGGACCTGCTGGGACAGCCCGGACCCCTAGGTGGACCTTCCCCAGCGGGGACTCACTTTCTTCATCTGCTGATGGGAACCTTGAAGTCTTGGGGAGCTCACAGTCTACCCTGTGCGACTTGCTGTCCTCTCTGGATGCCCAGGGTCATCACTGAACCCGCCTTGCCCAGCGGCGGTTCTGCCTAAGGCCCATGGCTTTGGGCAACGGGGAAGAAAGGACGGTGACCGCTGGGCCGAGCTGGGTGGGTGAGCGCCTGTGCCTGCCTGACCCAGGGACACTGTGATCCTACAGCCCTGTGTCCACTGGTGACCGCTGGGCCGAGCTGGGTGGGTCAGCGCCCGTGTTTACCTGACCCAGGGACACCATGTGCAGACAGCATGGATTCCACAGACCCGTGTGTCCACTGGAGCCTGAAACGCGTTTCTTCACGTCGCACACGTCATTCGCGTGTGTAGACCTTCAAAGGAACTTGGAAGCCTGCGCAGCCGCCGCAGGCCTGGAAAAGGCGAGGCGGGAAGCGAACCCGCGGCTCAGTCCCCGGCCGCAGCGGGGTGGAGCGGGCCGCACAGCCCGGCCGAGTATAATCGAGGAGAAAGGACCACCAGAGCGTGCACAAGGGGAGAAGTTCCAAAGAACGACAAGACACAGTGGGACCAGACGGCTGTCGTTGCAACATGATGAGTTCAAGTCTCGGGGCTTGAAGTTCGTGTTGAAAAACCCTGAAACGTTGGGCACTTCGTGACGCCCAAAGAACACCCGAGGTGACAGGGTACACTGGCCGCGACGCTGGGCAGAGAACCGGACGTGGTTTTTCGAGAATCCGAGTTGAGACACTGACACTTCTGCCTCCCTCACTCTCCAACCACTGTTTTCTCCCCTCAGCCTTCCGCTCACTTCTTCCCTCTGGTTCAGCCCACTGGCCAAGATGATTGACTCATGTCTTGAATGAAACCAAAATAAAATAATAAAATATAATAATACTAAATTCGTGCCTCAGTGGGATCGCATAGTGACTTCAGGAGGCCTGAGTTCAAGCCCCATCAAAAAAGCCATTTTTTTAATTACTGAAAGCTTGGGGAAATATCTGAGAGCATGTCTGACTTATCATATTACTAATTATTAATTACTAATTATTAATTTTAAAAATAACAAATAATTTTAATAATTTACTAAGTTTAACATTTTAAATAATTATTAGTAATTATTAATTTTAAGTATATTTTATTCATTTAATTATGAGAGAGAGAATGAAGAGGGCCTTCAGCCACTGCAAACGAACTCCAGACACATGTGCCACCTTTTGCATCTGCTGAGGAATCGAACCTAGGACCTTAGGCTCCGCAGGCAAGTGCCTCAACCACTAAGCCATCTCTCCAGCCCTAATTACTAACTTTTAGTGTAACGGAGATAGGCAAGACATATGCCTGGATAGCTAGTAGTACAGGAGTCTGGAAAAAAATCTCCCCGCAGAAGGAAGTTTAGATCTAACCCATCTGTTGGACTAGAAAAGTATGGATGGAGGGCTCGTTGTTATGAGTGGGACATTTCCTTCATGCAGAGAGGAAGGAGAAATGAAGAAAGGACAGAGTTACTGTGGGTGGTGCGCTGCAGGGGTGCCAAGTAGACAGGGCAGCTCCATGGCTGGGAGAGAGTTGAGCATCCTGGAATGTAAATTCCAGTGTCTGTTCTCCAACAGATGGCTTTTAAAGCACAGAGCATGAAATGTATAAAATCCAAGTGGCCCCTACGAGGGTCGAACCCACGACCGTGGCATTATTAGTACCACATCTAGCCAACTGAGCTAACACACCATCTTGTTCTACAGATACCTGAAGGCAAATGTTCTATTGCTCACAGAATTGTGTTTTTGTTTTGTTTGTAAGTTTATCTTGGGACTGGGAAAATGGTGCTATTTCCTCTCTTCTCTTCTTTCTCTTCTCTTCTCTCGGGACTCTCCCCTCAACACCTTCCGAACCTTCTTCTCTCTTTCTTTCTCTCTCTCTCTCCTCTCTCTCTCTCTCTGCAGCCAGTTGGTTTGCATTGGGGCTTTTGAAATCTAGGATACCTGAGAGCCAAAGGCAGGGAGGAAGGCTTACAAATCGCGGTCTTCCAGACACGACTGACCGCACAGTGGTTCCCTGACTGGTCACTGCAAGACCTGCTTTGGGAAGAGGTGGGAAACTGTATTTATTTACATTTTATTTATTTGTTTGTTTGTTTTGGGTTGGTATGGATTGGGGCTTTGCTTTTAGTCTCAGCACTCGGGAGGCAAAGGGAGGAGGATCACTGAGAGTTCCAGACACGTCCTGAGACTGCATTAGTGACCCCACAGTGTCAGCCTGAGGCAGAGTGAGACCATGCATAGGAAAAAAAAAAAAAAAAAAAAAAAAATTGGAGAGAGACTAGTAGGAAAGAAGAGATTCAGTGAAGGGGGAACTTGAGAGGGGGAAAGAAGGGTGGTGAGAGGGGACTATGATCATGGTATGTTGTCTATATGTGTGGAGACTGTCAGGAACAACTGAGACTGTTTGTTTGTTTGTTTGTTTGTTTGTTTGTTTTTAAGAAATCTGAGCCAGCTCGGGAGGCAGAAGTAGGTGTATTGTCGTGAGAAAGAAAGGCCACCCTGAGAAAAAATAGTGAAATTCCAGGTCAGCCTGGGGAAGAGGAAAAAAGAAAAAAAAAAAAAAAAAAAAAAACTACCTACACCACACAACACTGAGAATACCCATCCATGCGCGCTTATAAAATTATAAAGGTGTGTCTATTTATTATAAAGCGTATCACCTGGGAAGTTCAAGTGCATAGAGGAATGCACAGGAAACCTGCAAGGAGGAGCCAGTCGGAGCCGCAGCGGTCAGGTGCGGGCTGCGAGCACGCAGACGCCCGGGCGGGTGTCCCTGGTTGGACGCCGCAGGGGCCGAGGGCGCTGCGTGGAGACGGCGAGGTGGGGCTGCGCTCGAGCCACACGGACAGAACGTGCTGCTCGGAGTGTTTGCACGCTCGACGGCCACAAGTTCAAGTCCTGACTCCTCAGACGACGGGGAAAGAAGCGGAGCCTTCCATGCACGAGGACAGCCCGCAGCGTCCCACGGTCACTCAAGGTCCACGGAAGCCAGTGCCAACGTCTGCGCCCACGGGTCACTCGGGGAATGACGTCCTCCTCCTCCCCAGCCACACTTCCTTCCCACACTCCGAGTGACCCTCGCTCCAATGTCCTGTCCTCTGCCCAGGGTTAGCTGAAACCAGTCTCTCCTTTGAGGCTTCGAAATCACCCGCATAGCTTTGCTTCCTTCCACAAATGGTAAAGTGACAAAATTCCTCCCTGAAAGTGACCCTGTCACCGGGAAGTCCGTCCGTTCCTGTAGCATGGGCTCAGATGCGGTCCTCCGTCGCCCTCTTAGCGCAGTAGGCAGCGCGTCAGTCTCATAATCTGAAGGTCCTGAGTTCGAGCCTCAGAGAGGGCAGTTTTTGCTGCTAGGGTGCATTTCGCTTGCATACTGGTGACGTGGGAAATAAGGTCACTAGAGTACTTGGGACCCCTCCGTGTACTTCCTCGAGGCCCCCGTAAGTCCCTTCTTTTCGACCGCGTCAGGACAGTGAGGCCGGGTCTGACCACTGGGTCTCCCACCCGCCCGCCCGGGTTCCACCCTCGCCTCGGGCTCCACAGCCGAGCTTTCCTGGGAGTCTGGACACCTCTCTCTGCCTTGGTCCCGAGCGGCCTCAGGTGAGCTCCGGAGTCTCTGCGGTGGACACACCGGCTCAGGCGAAGCCCGTCCCATCCCCAGGTCACCAGGTGACCAGGTCCCCTGGGCCCGCGGGGGACAGAGCACCAGCCTCAGCCGTCGTCCCCGGCTGTGTTCGAGGCTCGGAGCCGGGACGTGGATCACGAGGTTCCCGGGACTGGATTTGTGTGGGAAGGACCTGGGCGGCAGGGAAAGTGGTGGTGGAACGGACGGTGTCCAGAGCGAGGGGGACGAGGGCTGTCGGGACAGCGGCTGGGGGGAGCTGGCGGCAAAGTGTCCCCTCCCCAGAGAGATGCTGACGACATAATGTCCCCTCCCCAGAGAGATGCTGATGGCGAAGTGTCCCCTCCCCAGAGAGATGCTGACGACATAATGTCCCCTCCCCAGAGAGATGCTGAGGTGAAGTGTCCCCTTCCCAGAGAGATGCTGACGACTAATGTCCCCTCCCCAGAGAGTGTCCCCTTCCCAGAGAGATGCTGACGACATAATGTCCCCTCCCCAGAGAGATGCTGAAGGTGAAGTGTCCCCTTCCCAGAGAGATGCTGACGACTAATGTCCCCTCCCCAGAGAGATGCTGACGACATAATGTCCCCTCCCCAGAGAGATGCTGATGGCGAAGTGTCCCCTCCCCAGAGAGGTGCTGGCGGGAAGTGTCCCCTCCCCAGAGAGATGCTCGACATAATGTCCCCCAGGGACCTGTCCCCTGAGGATGCTGAATGAGGTGCTGGCGGGAAGTGTCCCCTCCTGAGGAGGCTCGGAGAGGACCTTTGGGAATCTTGCAGGAGGAGGGTCTTGCGGCCGCCCACCCGGGTCCCCTCCTCCCCGTCTCAGCTGTGGCCTCAGAAACCTTCCGAACCCCGCGGGGAAACAGGCAGGACACGGGACCGGGATTCCGTAGGTCTCCAGGCTCAGAGAGAAGAGCGGGCGCAGCACCTGGACCCCGAAACGTGCCGCCCCGCTGTGAAGTCAACCCACGCCGCCGCGACCACGGCTGCGCAGTCTTTGCTGCGTGAAGACGTCACGTTTCTGTAACGCGCCACCACGCGCGTGTCCGTGGACTTCGAGTCACACGTTTCCCTAGGTTGCAAATGATGCTGCTGTCCACGACCTGTGGACACGCGTGCGCTGGTCCACACGGCGAGAAGTTGCACGGTGGCCCCGCTGGTGACGGACGTGTGTCGGTCAGTCCCGTAAAGGTCAGGGGCGCGTGTCCAACCCCAATCCACGGCACGGCGCGGTCACAGCGTTTCTGCTGGTCAGGGAATTGTGTGAGGAGGAGGGAAGAGAGGAGAAAGAGCTCTGAGACAGTATTTGAAGAATTTATGCCTGACAACTTGTCGAGTTCGACGGAAGTCGTGACTCTTTGTATCCAAGAAGCTCAAAAAAAAAAAAACAAACAAAAACAAAAAAAAAACAAACAAACAAAAAACACCTCCAAGAAGAAGCTCCGCATGTGCATGAAGCAAACTGTCAAAGGACAAATGCAGAGAGCGTCGAGTGAGCAATCTCCCAACAGCAAGGATTTTCAGCAGATTAACAGGTGATTTTCCTCCCTCAGAAATCACAAAGGCCAGAAGGGTGGTATATTTTAAGTGTTAAAGAGAGGAAGAAAAAACTACTGAGAATATGTTTAGCAAAACTGGAGCTGATGGGGACACCAGAAGGTAGGGGTCTCATATTCTTTTCTACAGGACCAGGGAAGGCAGGGCTGGGATTAGTTTGAGACCCACCAGAAACGTTTACAGGGAGAAGAGGGGCGGAGGCATTTGGGACTTTGTAGTCCAGTCCGCTATGTCAGTGAGGTGCTGTCTATTGCGAGCACAGCCGCAGCGCATGGTGGCTTTCAGACAGCCTGGAGGAAACCATCAAGAGCTAGGCGGCTGAGCTCCCAGGACCACGATCATAATCCAGACTCCACTGTCCTGTCCCCCACTCTCCTTCTCCACACAAACCACTATTTCCCTAGCCCCAGTCTGGGGTTCTCCTACCCTCACACCAGCCTGGATTACAAGGTTCCATCTTGTAAAACAGACTTGAGTTGTTTCAAGCAGTTTTAAAACTCAATCCATTTGCTCATCACTAATTGCATCATGAAGGGTCTCAGGTGGGAAAACCAGATATCCACAGACAGACGGATGAAACCAGCCCTCCAGTATCATATACAAAAACAGGAAAATCTGGGCTGGAGAGATGCATAGCGGTTAAGGCGCCTGCCTGCTAAGCCTAAGAACCCAGTTCCAATCTCCAGGTCCCACGTTTAGCCAGATGCAAAGTGACGCAAGGGCGCAATGCCGCACTTGACCACAAGGGGGCGCATGCATCTGTCTTCCTCTCTGTCCCTCTCAAAAAAAAAAAAAAAAAAAAAAAAAAAAAAACAGGAAAATCTCAAAATGGATCAAAGAACGGAAACTCTGAAGGTATTGGAAAGTGAGTGGAAACACTACAAGACATAGGTGTACACTCAAAATGGATCGGGAAATTGAAACTGAAGGTTTTGGAAGACAAGTGGGAAACACTACAAGACCTTGTGCAACTGGCTTATGTGGGTTCTGGGTAGTTGAACCTGGGTCCTTAGGCTTCACAGGCAAGCACCTTAACCACTAAGCTACCTCTCCATCCTTCTTTTTTTTTTTTTTTTTTTGAGATAGGGTCTCACTCTATCCCAGGCTGGCCTGGAGCTCACTCCGAAGACCCAGAACTCCCAGTGATCTTCCTACCTACTTCTGCCTCCCTAGTGCTGGGATTAAAGGTGTGAGTGCCACACTCTTTTTGACCAGAGTTGAAGTTCATAGTATGAGGATTAAGCTGTGACCACATTTACTTGGGCATCTAGGTTGCGTCTGTGTATTTTCTACTGTACTATACCACCTGCTCATGGAACCTGCTGTTCTGTAGTGAATTAGCCCCTCTACCTGTCATTTCCCATCTGCCTGCAGGCCACCTAGATGACCTCCTCCTTCCCTGTCTTGCTTTTAAGCTCCACCTTTGTTAATAAATAAAAGAAGGATTTCGGCCAGCAGCATTCCCTCCGGCATGTTCCCCAGTACAAACAAGAAAATAAAAGCCACATGATATAGGTGTTCCAGTGAAGGGCAGCTTTTCCTGTAAATCCTGAACGAGTCTTACATTGCTTACCAACAGACCTTTTGTTTTGGGGGAATGGATTCTAGCTCAGGCTGACCTGGAACTCACTTTGTAGTTCCAGGCTGGTCTGGAACTCACAGTGATCTTCCTACCTCTGCCTTCCAAGTGCTGAGATTAAAGGCGTGCCTGACTGGACTTATTTTTTAAAGTAAATTTTTATTATAAAACGTAGTTTATTTTTTTGGATTTATTAGAATATTAGAGCATGATTGGTATCGTGCTCCCTGCCTGTAGTCACGGAGGCAAGAGGATTACCTGCTCTAGGCCAAACTCAGTTACATAGTAAAACACTTTTATTTAAAAGATCCTTACAGAAAAGAAATTCTTAATATAGATATATTCCATTCATGGAGAAATGGGTGCAGAATGTAATCTCTGCATTTGATGAATGCTCCAGTATTTAGTAACACGGATGTCTCTGCTGATCAGGACAAAGGGGCTGAGAACAGCATAACCCAGTTCTAGAAAACTTTTAAGAACTGAGATGATGGAACCGTGTGTCCCTGTGTAACCTGTGTAGCAGGAGCAGAGGAAATCTACCCAGTAGAAGAAAAGGAAACAGGCCATGAGAACGAGCGTGCTCTGTGTGGCTCTGATTTCTGGGCTGGAATTGTGCACACACTTGGAGCTGTGAAGGTAGAGAACACGCTTGTGATGTTTATACAGATGAAGAGCCATGGACGCACTGCTCCAGCCCATGAGACTCTGGAAGATGACGTCACGGACAGCCATGAGAGAGAGGAAAGTCCACCTCACTGATTGCCTCGATGGTAGCATATAGCAGTACCCACCATATGTGCCAACAACAGATCTGTTCACAGTACTGACTGCTGTGATATAGTACAACATGTTTGAGCTTATCAGAGAATTAACGATCCAGAAGAGGAGGAGATAGAGAAGAACCTGCCTTGCAGTCTGTGGTTTGAGTTTTCTCCACAGGGTCATCCTGGGATTGATGGTGACAGCCTGGACCATGCTGAGGAGACAGGTGGTGCAGATGGAGAGGCCTCGGGCCATCCTTCCCAGGAAAACCACAACTTTACAACCACCATTACCTAGGAAGTTCCTCAAATAAAAAACTGTAGCTGTGTCTTTAATTTCAATGCTACAAATAATGGTTATATTTGAAAATGCCAAGTGAATAAGGATAATGTCTGTGGGTTTTTTCTCAGTCCCCGTGACAAACGTATATACCTGTCTCACAAGTATCAGGATATTCCCCATAATTCCTGGTCCATTGAGAGAAAGGAAGATTCCTGTCCAGAGGAAGTTGCTCCAAAGCATCTTCGGACTTCCTTTTTTGAGTCAGGAGGAAACGCGGGAAACATAAGTAAGAGTCTCTGTTTATTCTACTGAGAAGAATATTAGTATTCAGTGTACATGGTTCTTTCAGACCAGGCACCTGATCATAGTCTCTGGTTTTCTTTCTGTTCTCGTTTTGCTCCACTGTCACCTCCCACATGGATCTCACACATCTTGGACACAAGTCCTGTGCACACAAATCTACCTGCCTTTCCAGAAGGTTCTTCTACTCTTCGTATCCCTTACATCTGAAATTCATTGACCCACGCCCTTCCTAGACAAAGACGACATGTGTGGCATCACTTAGTGATCCAGAGGCAGCTCAAGCTGCCTCTTCCTTTTCACTCCACACACAACACATGGTGTCACATGCCCTGGGCTGTCACCCCCAAGCCCCTTCCCTGACCCATATGCAGACATTGCTGTCATGATCGCTGAGCCAATGAAGACAGTCAGCATCTCACAACACTGTGAATGCTCAAATGCACTTTCAGTGCAGATTTCATGGCATAACCTTTCTCCCCATGTCCTTTGGCCATAAATGACACAGAGGAGTAGAAAAGTCCTTGCTCCTATCCTGAAGGTGACACTTACTCTGTGAAATAATTTTTTCTCCCAGTCTTCTATATGGATGGAATCACACTGAGCCTCATTGCTTTTTTCCTTCCTCCCACTGCTCTTATTCTCAGCTTCTCCACCAGCAAAACCCCAGGAGAGCACTTCCCTGCTCAGAGTCTGCCCGCATGCACTGCAACCAGAGACATCTTGCTGTTTAAATGTTTTGTCTTTGAAGGACTGTTAACCTAGTCATTGTCGCACTCAGAAATCCCTCAGCCTGTGCATCAACCTTCCCTGATGTCTCACACTGTGTTGTGTGGCCACTTCATAGATGCTACCCCTTTTATTTTTTATTTTTTCTGGTTCTTCTGTGTCAGAGTCAAAATGAACTTTTGAAGTAGAGATCTATTTCAGCAGTTGTATGTGTTACAAATATATAACTTTTCACGACAGCCTAATTTACATGTTCCCCCATTTGTCAGTCCTCCCCTTATTTCTGATTACTTTTACTTCCCCCAAATAAATGGAACATTGGCACTTACCTTGTCATGGGAATGTACATGACATCCCCAGGCTGATCTTTGTGCACCCACCTCCCTTCAGAGATACCAGGTGCTCATTGTTCACACATGAACTCACAGCTTCCTCACGTGCACTTTCCTTCAACTCATCATTGTTTCCTGTCTGTCTGTTTACTTCCTGCATAGGGCAGTGAGCGACACCTGAAAGACCCCGTTTTAATACCTAGTATCTAACCCACGTAGCACAGCACCTGATCCAGCACACTCAGGAATTGTTTATGAAGAAGTCATTACATGACACTCTGGATTGCAAAACTGCACACTAAGCCGGGCATGGTGGCGCACACCTTTAATCCCAGCACTCGGGAGACAGAGGTAGGAGGATCGCCATGAGTTCAAGGCCACCCTGAGACTACAGAGTGAATTCTAGGTCAGCCTGAGCTAGAGTGAGACCCTACCTCGAAAACCAAAACAAACAAACAACAAAAAAAAACTGCACCCTAATCCCAACGGGAAATAATTTTGGGTTGGTCTCTTTTTTTATTATTGTTAAAATGGAAAGGCCTGGAGAAGTCAATGCACGTTGAGTTGACACATTTGGTAGGGTTTTTACTGCGTCCTCATGTGAATACTAAGGAGAATGTGCCGACTTTCATCAATCCAGTGAATGGCATCGACAATTGAGATTCCTATGTCAGGGCGAATGTTCATGAATGTCTCTGAACTGGTCTTCTTATGATTAGAGAAGTGTTTTAGATAATACGTCTCTGTTCACTGAGACGCCAGCAACAGAATTTAAAACAAGGAAATGTTCATTGCTTTCCTAATACCACTGCTGGGCTGGGCAATCCGTGAATATTTGTCAATGCTAGAAATTAATGGGTGTATTTTGATAAGTTTTCACAAGCTTCTCCCCTCCGGCATTTAAGACATAACCAAGTGCAGTCTGTGTGCCTCTTGTGAATTCATAATTTTCTGTAGGAAATGGGTGGCAAACACCAGGGAAGCATGCGAGTTAACCTGAGAACAGAAAGGTCTGTGACTCACAAGAACATCTCTGTCATCAGCCATTCTAGATGCCAGCTCCTGCTTTCCCAATTCCTGACCATATGAGGTTGAACATATTGTTAGACCTTTCTTAGATCCACCAACTGAGGAAATGGTATTTTTTACTGTGTAGTTTATTTTATTTTATTTTATTTATTTATTTATTTTTTTTGGTTTTGCAAGGTAGGATCTCACTCTGGTCCAGGCTGACCTGGAATTAACTATGTAGTCTCAGGGTGGCCTCGAACTCTCAGTGATCCTCCTACTTCTGCCTCCCGATTGCTGGGACTAAAGGCATGCGCCACCACGCCCGGCTTAGTTTTTTTTATTTTTTAAAAAAGATTTTTACTTATTTATTTGAAAGCAGACAGATAGAGATAGAATGGGCATACCAGGGCCTTCAGCTGCTGCAAACAAACTCCAGATATATGCACCACTCTGTGCATCTGGCTCTACATGGGTACTAAGGAATGGAACTAGGTCATTAGGTTTTGCAGGCAAGCGCATTAACTGCTGAGCCATCTCTCAAGCCCCTCCCACACAATTTTATTGTGAGAATTCAATGTGTGGAGACATATGGTGCTTAAGGAAGTACCCAGAGCACCATAAATCAACATCTCTGACAGCCGTGGTTTGTGTTTTGTGGCGCTGCCAGATAAGTTTATTTCCACAATATTCTGTAATTTTTACACTGTGATATAGGTTGAGTCAAGAAAAGGAAAGCATTCAAAATGAAAGAAAAATAGCAATAAAGATGGGGAAAGAGGTCCGTCCCAAGAAGGCGGATCTAAGATACAGTTGAAATAAAAGCTGCTGCTGTTGTGCCTGACAAAATAGTCACAACTGGGGAGAAATTGCAGAAACTAAATACTTCCTCACACACAGTTGAAATGCCACACAGTGGTGCCTCCTACCCCTCCCTAGTCTGTATAATGAGCAGTTCTGGCACAGTGCAACACACACACACACACACACACACACACACACACACAGCTGCTCACAGGATCCCTCGTCACACTGAAACAGAATTTTTTTTGTTGTTTTGTTTTTTCAAGATAGAGTCTCACTCTGGCTCAGGCTGACCTGGAATTCACTCTGTAGTCTCAGGGTGGCCTCGAACTCATGGCAATCCTCCTACCTCTGCCTCCCGAGTGCTGGGATTAAAGGGGTGCACCATCACGCCCTGCTTGAAACAGAATTCTTGAAGACAGTTGGGAAATGGTGGCCCTCATTTCTCTGGCCTTGGAATCTTCCTCTTCACCAGTGACAAGGGAGCCCAAATCCTTCTCTCTTATCGCCTGCTCCTGACCAGCCCTGCCTCACAGTTTCCCTTCCCAGGTCAAAGGCAGCTGAGTCTACAGTGCGGGTAGCACTCACCTGTGTAGGCAGTGCTGCGCTCAGCATGGGTGCTCTGAAGGCTCACAGCTAAACTCTTTTTATTCCTCCCAGGCTCCCAGTGCTCACAGCCAACTCTCACTGCTGTCAAGAGCTCACTGTCACTTGTGGTGGCTTTGCCAGGGGAGAAGACCTGCACATCTCCATCCCTGAGGCCGGCTCTTCCCTCTCCCTGGTGCCCTGTCATTTGCTGAGCTCAGAAACTTTCTGATTTTAATTCCTGTGCCCGATCAACCATGAGAAGGAGGGCTGGGGGTGGCTTTATCCAGTCATACCTGTTCCCCTCATTTTTCTTTTTTTTTTTAATTTTTTTAAATTATTTTTTTATTTATTTTTGGAGAGAGAGACAGAGAGAGAGGGAGAGAAAGACAGATAGAGATGGGCGAGCCAGGGCTTTAACCAGTCATTGCATCCTTGCGGCATTGCCTTGTTCCCGTGGGACCTCATTTTGGAACCCCGTTCTTAAAGCCAGGCATTTTTCCCCAGATTTGATTTGGTAGAAACATTTAACAATCCAAAGTGGTTGCTTCTCAACATTTTCAAAGTACAGAATCATTGATAAAATGTCAACAACAGTTGCCTTCAAAACAAAAGGGATTGTTGCAGTCAGGTTCCGTTGCTGGCAGAAACCACCCAACCAAGAGCAGCTTTTGGGAAAAAAAAGGATTATTTTGGCTTACAGACTGGAGGGGAAGCTTCATGATGGCAGGGGAAACAATGGCATGAGCAGGGGTGGACATCACCCCCTGGCCAACATCAGGTGGACAATTGCAACAGGAGAGTGTGCCAAACACTGGCATGGGGACACTGGATATAACACCCATAAGCCCGCCCTCAACAATACACCACCTCCAGGAGGCTTTAATTTCCAATTGTCTTCAGCTGGGGAGACTAGTATTCAAAATACCTAAGTTTATGGGGGACACCTGGATCAAACCACCACAGAGACCCCATAATAGTGTGTGAAGAATAAAGATATGTCAAAAAATTGGATAACACAAGAACAATGGATGGATTTCTAGAAACACATTACCAAAGAAAAATGAGACCCTGCATAGATCAGGGACCAGTGATATTGAAGAAGCACTCAAAGTCTAGTAAAAGAAAGCTGAGAACGACATAGATTAATACCTGAATTCTAGCAACATCTACGGAAGAATTACCACCATTCATTTGAAATGCCTTCAGAAACTAGGCATAGAGAAAATACTTCCAAAGTAATTTTATGATGCAAGAATCAATCTGATACAACAGTCCCAAAAAGACAGTGCAGAATAACTGCAAGTCAATATATATATATAAATGCCTATATCTATCTATCTATCTATCTATCTATCATCTATCTATCTATCATCTATCCTAAAATCCTCCATAAATAAGAGCAAACCAAACTGAACAGTTCAGCATTAAAAATATTACACACTGGGCTGGAGAGATGGGAAATGGTTGAGGCGCCTGCCTCCAATTAAAAGGTTGTCTGGTAAAAATAAAAATCCAGGGTTCCAAGATCCAGCGGTTCCAATCTCCAGGTCCCACGTTTATGGCCAGATGCAAAGGACGATTCTCCAGGATGCCGTACACTTGACCACAAGGGGGCGCACGCATCTGGATTTCATTCACAGCAGCTGAGACACTGCTGGCGCCCATCTCTCTGTCTCCCTCTCCCTCTCTCTCTCTGTGTCTCTCTGTATCTCTCTCCAAAAATAAATAAAATAATTTAAAAAATTTAAAAAAATATTACACACTGTGGTTAGTTGTGTTTTATCCATGGTATGAAGGGTTAGTTTAATGCAACTAAATCAATGTGATACATCATTTTAGCAGAAAGATAAAACCATGTGATCTTACACATTGAATAATCACTTGGCAAAGTTCAACATCCGTTTATAATAGAAACAAGAAAAATTGATACAGAAAACATTTAGCTCAACACAATAAAGTCTATTCATTAAAAGCTCAGCTAATGTTATTCCTTTAAGACTTGGCACAGGGTGGGTATGCCTTCTCTCCACTTCTGGTCAACGTAGCAGTACATGTACTAGCAAGAATATTTACACAGAAACAAGAAAGACAAGACAGCCAAGTAGAAAAGAGCAACTTTCCTGCTAACAATGTAGAAAACTGTAAAGACAACAAGAAAAGATATGAGAATGAATAACTGGACTGGAGAGATGGCTCAGCAGTTAGAGACCTTGGCTTGCAAAGCATAAAGGCTGTGGAGTGATTATCCAGTACCCAGGCAAAACCAGAGATTCCTGTATCTGGAGTTCTATGCAGCGGGACAAGGCCCTGGTTTGTCCATTCTTCCCTCCCTCTCTGTCAAATAAATACAATTAAAAAAATGTTTTCCAGTCAGCTTATGAGCTTCCATGAAGATGGTGCCAGAAGAAGGCCCCAGGGATCCAGGGGCCTCGGTGACCCAAGCCCAGGATGTAGGGTCCTTGACTGACCTCGTGAGCAGTGACCGGAAGTGCGGGCGGTGGGAGGCGGGGCTGGTGGGCAGTGGGGCCCAGGCCCTGAGCTCCAGCCTCACCTCCACGCTGCGTTCAGAGCCTTGGAAGGGGAATCTTTGCCCTGTGCTCTTGGTCCCGCACGTCCAGGTCTGCACGTGGGGAGAAGTGGGTGACAGCCAGCGGATCCTCACCAGGGTCTCTGCTGTGCTGCCTGCCTGCCTGCGGGGTTGAAATCCTCTGGGCCATGTCCCGTGCCCTGTGAGCCCCGCAGAGGACCAGCCCTGACCCCTCCTTCCTGTCTGGCTATTTTGTTTACACAGGTGGAGAGCCATGGGCCACTGCTACAGCCCACGAGACTCTGGCTTTGGAAAATAAAATTAATGCAAATTTTTTGTAAGTCTTTTATTTTTATATGTTATTTAATAATATTTTTTGTTTATTTATTTATTTATTTATTTATTTATTTATTTATTTGAGAGTGACAGAGAGAGAAAGAAAAAGGCAGATAGAGAGAGAATGGGCACACCAAGGCCTCCAGCCACTGCAGACAAACTCCAGATGCATGGGCCCCCTTGTGCATCTGGCTTCTGTGGGTCCTGGGGACTCGAGCCTCAAACTAGGGTCCTTAGGCTTCACAGGCAAGTGCTTAACCACTAAGCCATCTCTCTAGGCTCTGTTTTTATTTATTTATTTGAGAGGGAAAGGGACAGAGAGACAGAGAGAGAGGAGAGAGAGAGAGAGAGAATGGGCGCTCCAGGACCAGCCAAGCTGCATCCATATGTTTCCCATGGCAAACGAGACACTAAAAACCACACAAAATGGATGATGAAATGGAGGACAATAAAAGTTCATCTTCCCAACTTCTAGGAAACCCTGAAGCAGTGTTAGATTGCCCAGCACAAGATTCTTTGTTTCGTTTTCTTTTCCTTTTTTTTTTTTTTTTTAAAGGAAGTCCACTATTACAGTCCTTAATCAGTGTTAATTTTCAGATTCATCAGAACACTAGGGCAATGCCTGGTGTAGTGATGCCTGCTGTGCTCACATGGGCAAGTGGGTTGATAAGTTGCGCTAGATTCAGCAGTTACATACCAGAATCTGTTGCTCTTTTGAAATTAGGTCAAAACAATTCTGCATGTATCTTCAGCTCGTGGAGGAATGTGTGCACAATGTAATTTTAGCATGTAGTGTGCACACCAGGATTTAGCCACGTGGACGTCTCTGCTGATCAGGACAAAGGGGCTGAGAACAGCATAACCAAGCTGTAGAAAAGTTTTAATCGTTAAGATAATGAAATCACGTGACACTATGGAACCTATGTAGCAGGAGAAGAGGAAATCTACCCAGTAGAAGAACAGGAAACAGGTCATGAGAACAAGAGTGCTCAGCGTGGCTCTGATTTCTGGGCTGGAATTGTTCACACACTTGGAGCTGTGAAGGTAGAGGACACGCTTGTGATGTTTATACAGATGCAGAGCCATGGACGCACTGCTCCAGCCCATGAGACTCTGGAAGATGACGTCACGCACAGCCATGAGAGAGAGGAAAGTCCACCTCACTGTTTGCCTCGATGGTAGCATATAGCAGTACCCACCATACGTGTCAACTTCAGATCTATTCACAGTACTGACTGCTGTGATATAACACAGCAAGTTGGAGCCTATCAAAGAATTAAAGAGCCAAAAGAGGAGGAGATAGGGAAGAACCTGCCTTGAAGTCTGTGGTTTGAGTTTTCTCCACAGGGTCATCCTGGGATTGATGGTGACAGCCTGGACCATGCTGAGGAGACACGTGGTGCAGATGGAGAGGCCTCGAGCCATTCTTCCCAGGAAAACCACAATTTTGCAGCCAGCCTCTGTTAGAAAGTTCTTGAAATGTAAAATTATGGCTGCATTACTGATAACTTCAGTACAAATAATGAGCATATTTGAAAATGCCAAGTGAACGAGGATAATGTCTATGGGTTTTTTCTCAGGCCCCATGAGAAACGTATATACATGACCTGCAAATATTGGGATATTCCCCACAGTTCCAAGTCCAGTAAGAGAAAGGAAGATTATCGTGTGGATGTGGTTGTTCCACATCATCTTTTTGACTTTATGCAAAGAACTAGAAAAAAAAAGCATTAAAAAACTTTAGTAAGATAATTTCTGTTTATTCCAGTCAACAGAATGTTTGGATGAATTCTAATTGGAGACATATCTTGCTGACTAGTAAGTTTTGTTTCCAAGGACTCTTCAGTCTACTCCTGCAATCAACCAGAAATGCTCTAGCCTGTAAGCCAGTCTTTGCTAACGTCATGCATGGATGTATGATCATGTTACAGATGGTATTCTTGGGCTGGAGAGATGGCTAATCAATTAGAGTTCTTGCTGCAATGCCTGATGACCCCGGTTCAATTCCCCAGTACCCTTGTAAAGATAGATGCACAATGCGATGCACATATCTGGAGTTTATTCACAGTGGCAGGACGCCATAGAACACCCATTCTCTCTCTCTCTCTCCTCTCTCTATGCTTTCAAACAAATAAAATATAACAAATGGTATTTTTTTCTTTCTTCCTCTTTTATAAGTTAGACTCAAAAAAGCTTTCAAAGCAGAAATCTATAAAACACATATAACTCTACGTGTCACCCTGAATTGTATTTGTCCTCAAAAATTTGGCATCATCTCCTCATCGAACATTTCTGATTATTTTCAATTCACACTGAATAAACGTAACATTGACACTTACCTTACCACAGGAATACACCGGGTCATCGTTGCTCAAACACACCTCATGGCTATGAGCTGCTCACTGTTCACAAATAAGCTCAGAGTTTAGTCACATACACTTTCCTTGAACTCACCAGGGTCAGCTGTGTATCTTCTTCCTTCCTGCCCTCGACAATGAGAACATCCAAGACTGCTTTTGGATACACATTGGTTTTGGACGAAGTGGTTAGCCTATCCAGCGCCTGCTATTACATGCTCAAAGCTAGTTTATCAGTAAATTGTTACATGGTCCTCCTGGCTTTAGAAGTTCACTTTTAGCACAGAGATGATTCAACAAGCCAGTTTGGAGAAAGTTTGGGTTTGTTTCTTTTCTTATGATGGTTAAAATGGAGTGGTCTTGAAAAGTCAATCTACTCTGGGTGACCTATCCAGTCACGTATTTAGTGTACCCTCACAGGTAGACTGAGGTGAATTTCCAGGATTCCAACCATCTAGTGAATGTCATGGGGTGTTCTTTAAGAGATTTATAAATTATGGTTGATTTTCATTTGCAATGTCTCAGCATTGATTTGCTTGAGAGTTGGTAGTTATTTTCAAATAAACTTTTCTGTCCTCTGAGGCATCAATAGCAGAAATTCTAATGAGGAAATTGTCATTGCATTCCTAATTAGTGTTACCCTTGGTCTGTACAACCTAATCATGTATGTGTCTGCTACGTCTCTCTGGAGATGTTTATAAGACCCTTCAGCAAGGCTCACAAGTTATGCTCAGCATGTAACATGAAATAAATCCAGTCATTGATACTCTAAGCAGGTCACCAATTTCTGCAGGAAATAGTGTGGCATGAGTCATACATACATCAGGGAGTTGAGAAATATAGCAAACTTTACAAATGCAAATTTCAGGAGCCACAAAACAGGGTTTGCACTCTGGATTCAAATCCAGGCTTCTTCACTTCCTATATGCATTGCAGAAACCATGTTATTTGACTTCTCATAGACACAATATGTTCATCTATAACCTAGGATGTCGCTTTGGACAATGAAGTTTTATAGTGAGAATCTTAGGACTTGAGCTGGGCGTTTGGTGCACGCTCTTAATCCCAGCACTCGGGAGGAAGAGACAGGGGGATCGCAGTGAATTTGAGGCTACCCTCAGACTACATAGTGAATTCCAGGTCAGCCTGGGCTAGAGAAAAACCCTACTTCAAAAAATAATTATAAACAAAAGAACTTGAATGTGGTGCATAAGGATGGCCCAGAAAATAGGAATCATTTTCCAAAGCAATTGTCAGCATGCTTACATGTTCTTATGTCCACTGCCTTCTAGTTCTTTGTTATTTTTCATAGTGGGGTTTGGATCCAGTTAAGAGAAAGGTAAAAATAAATGAAATCACAGTGAACAAGGCAAGCGTGCCCAGTCCTCAGAATTATGAAGGACTTCAAGACACAATCATAGCTCAAATAATAAGGCTTATTCTATTGGGTGTGACACACTAGGCTGGGAAGAAACTGCAGACAAAGAGTGCAGGCGGAAATCCCATCTGCCTGTGCCTTCTCACCCTCCCTGCCTGTGTACTGAGCAGCTCTGGCACAGGGCGCCTTACGTGGTGATGCCCGCGGGCTCCATCATGACACGAAACAGAATTCTGGATGCACTTGTGAAGTGACAGGTCTTCTTCTCCTCCTTACCTCGTTCCTCTTCCACAGTGACTGCAGGGCCCAGACCTTCTCTCCAAGTCCTGACGCTGACCTCCTCTGCCTCACAGCTTCCCTTCCTATGTTAAATGCGGTTGCATCGGCAGTACCCGTGCTGCACTCAGGGTGCGCGCTCCTAGAGCTTACAGACAAGCCCTGTTGATCCTTGCTGGTGTCCCCATGGTCAAGGCTGAATCCCACTGCTGTCAAGATGGCGCCATCATAAGTTGTGATGTCACAGGGGAGAGGGGCTCCTTCTGCACAGCTCCATCCCTGAGGTCAGCTCTGTCCTCTCCCTGGTGTCACATCATTTGCTGAGCCCAGAACTTTCTATCGTAATTGCACTGCATGTGGTGGCATTAGGAGGAGTGCAAGGATGGTGAACAGAGTCCTGAGTGACCTGGATTCTTGGACTTTGTTCCACTCTTGGCCCTTCTCCTTCCTTTCACCACCAAAGCCAGGAAACAGATTTTGAAGAATCATCTGGGAATCTAAAGTGGTCAATTCCAGAGTGAGACCCTATCTCGCATAAACCCAAATAAATAAATAAATAAATGTGAAAATAAGATAGAAAGTGTGTGTGTGTGTGTGTTCAACATATTAGATGGACTGACTAAAACTAATGTTCTCATCTACAAACTAGGAATGATACTGGGTGTGCTAGATAACATAAAATCCTTTTCTTTTTTAAAATTTTATTTCTTATTTATTTGAGAGACAGAGAGAAAGAGGGACACAGAGAGAGAATTGGTGCACTAGGGACTCACCCACTGCAATGGAACTCTAGGCACCTGCGTCACCTAGTGGGCGTGTGTGATCATGTGCTTGCCCCACATGTCTGGCTTACATGGGTCCAAGAGAGTAGAACATGAGTCCTTTGGGTTTGCAGGCAAGCGCCTTAACCACTAAGCCATCTCACCAGCCCCACAAAATCCTTTTCTATGCATGATCACACACACACACACACACACACACACACACACTTTCTATCTTATTTTCACATTTATTTATTTATTTATTTATTTATTTATTTATTTATTTATTTACTTATTTATTTGGGTTTATGCGAGGTAGGGTCTCACTCTGGTCCAGGCTGACCTGGAATTCACTATGTATTCTCAGGGTGGCCTCGAACTCATGGCAATCCTCCTACCTCTGCCTCCCAAGTGCTGGGATTAAAGGCGTGTGCCACCACGCCCGGCTATTTTCACTTTTTTTATGTTGAGAAAAGGTCACTCTTTATAGCCTATGGTACTGCAGATGTTTTTTTTTTTTTTTTTTTTTTTTTTTTTTTTGGTTTTTCAAAGTAAGATAGTCTCAGGGTAGTGTTGAACTCTGCCCTCTGCCTCCCGAATGCTGGGACTAAAGGTGTGCACCACCACACCTGGCTAGTGCAGATCTTAGAATAAAGAGCACAGGATGGCCTTGAATTGAGGGATTATTGCTGCCTCAGTTTACCAAGTGCTAGGCATGAGCCACCTCACTCATCCATTTTGGTAGTTTCTTTTCTTTTTTAAAAATATATTTTATTGGGCTGGAGAAATGGCTTAGCAATTGAGGCACTTGCCTTTGAACCTTAAGGACCCAGGTTTGACTCCCCAGAACTTATGCAAGCCAGACTCTCAAGATGACACGTGTGCACAAGGTGGCACATGCATCTGGAGTTTGATTGCATTGTCTAGAGGACCTGGTGCACCCATTCTCTCTCTCTTATTCTGTTTCTCTCATAAAAATATTTATTTAGGGCTGGAGAGATGGCTTAGTGGTTAAGGCGCCTGCCTGCTAAGCCTAAGAACACTGGTTCCAGTCTCCAGCGGTTCCAATCTTCAGGTCCCACGTTTAGCCAGATGCAGTGACGCAAGGGCACAATGCCGCACTTGACCACAAGGGGGCGCACGCATCTGGATTTCGTTCACAGCAGCTGAGAGACTGCTGCTGCACCCATCTCTGTCTCCCTCTCCCTCTCTCTCTGTCTCTCTCTGTGTCTCTCTTCAAAAATATATAAAAATAAAAATAAATTTTTAAAAATATGTATATTCATTTGAGAGAGAGAGAGAGAGAGAGGAAAAGAGTGAGAATGGGCACACCAGGTCCTCTAGCCACTGAAAATGAACTCTAGATGCGTGTACCACCTTGTGTACCTGGCTTTATGTGGGTCCTGGGGAATTGAACTTGGGTCCACTAAGCCATCTGTCCAGCCTCATTTTGGTGTTTTCAATTAGCCAACATATTGTCCTTGTTAACATTATTTAAATTAAGTTGTGCTGATGAAATGATGAACATTGCATGGCTGTAGGACCAGGTCCTAGATGAGGACATTCAGGGAATAAGGGACCCAACAATTAATAATTTCAATAAAAGTTTGCCAAGTGATTCCTGATCCCCACTACTGGTCTCAGAGAGGAAGACAGAAACCCCAGTTCCTGATGGTGGTTGGTGGAGAATGAGATTTCTGGGTCACTCTAGTCGGCTCTGATCTCTACCTCTGGTCCGTTCTTGGCTTCAGGTCACCACAACTGTTGTTGAGAATAAACGCTGATGTACTTCAGCAAGGTCAATATGATTTTGTTTCTCACACAGCCTAACAGGATTAAAAGTTCTTTCAAATTTATTTGCAAGGAGAGAGAGAGAAAAACACACACAAGGAGGCACACACACACACACACACACACACACACATGTACACACACACACACAGAATGGGTGCACTAGGGCCTCTAGGGCCAGATGCAGCACCACTTTGTGTATCCAACTTCACTTCACGTGGTACTGGGGAATTGAACCCAGGCTGTTAGGCTTTGCAGGCAAGTGCCTTAACCACTGAGCAACATCTTCAGCCCATGAAACTCCTTTATTAACAGGTTGCATGAAAGAGACATTTTCTCAATATTTCTCTTTCTTCATGAGCATGATTGATTGGCTCAGCACCAAACAGGTGTGTGTTGTAAAATAAGGGTTAGAAATTCACCCATATTTAATATGATGGATTCTTCTCTACAGAGAAACATTAAAGTGTGTGTAAGGAGGGAGCATATTCTATCCAACGAAAACAAAACACGAGAAGAAAACAAAACAGCTCAGGATGGTTTTGTAGAGAAAACATTAAATTTGAATGAAGAAGACATGCTGGTGATGGTAGTGGAGAAGAAGAAATACCATGTAGCTACTGTATTGACCCTGCCCATGACACTCTGGAGTATTCCATTATATAGGAGAGAGAGGAGAGAGGGAGGGAAGAGAGAGAGAAGGAGAGAGGGAGAGATAGTGTGAGCATGGGCTTTTCATGACAGACTGGCATTTAATGTCACCATGTATTCAACAAGGGAGGGTGCTGAAGTTACATTGTATAGAGGATTGCTAAGGAACCCTCCTTTCCCCCGATTTTCAATTAATAGGATCATAGGGAAGTGTATGATGTGAACCGGGCAGAAGTACTGGCATTCAAACTTACTGGGAAACCTCAACAGGTCTTACTTAGATTGCTTAGTCCCAAACATTTTTTAAAGCAAATCTATTATTATAAACCTTAATTGGTTTGATTTTCTGATACATTGGAAGATCAGGGTAATGCTTGGTGTAGGGTTACTCACCTGGGATCACAGAGAGCAAAGGATGATAGCTCGAGGTCAGACTCAGTTGCAGAGCAAAATCCTTTCTTAACAAAAAAATATTAGAGCAAAGCAATTCTTATGGTGTGTAGCGTAATTTCTGCATTCAGTGAGCTCTCCGGCATTTAGTAACATGGACGTCTCTGCTGATCAAGACAAAGGGGCTGAGAACAGCATAACTCGGGTCTAGAAAAGTTTTAATAACTAAAATTATGGACTCATGTGTCATGCTGTGTGGGGAACCAGTGTGGCAGCCATTCCAAGATGGCGCCTTGGCTGACTGCCAAGTCTTATGACTAGGCGCCATTTCCTGCTTCTGCCCTTGTTCACACTGCAGATGTGCGCATGTACCTTGTTACGTAAGATCAGTCCACCAGCAGGTGGTTGTTTGAACGGGCTACTGCTGATTGGATCAGGCGAGGCTATATCTAGGTGGAGGGCTGGGAGTCGGGGCTTCCTGTTGTAAAAGGTTCCTGAATAAACTGCTTCAAGAAGAGTTCCTGTATGAGCACGGGACTCACTTGTCAGGGCAGCTAGCTGGTAAGTTCCAAGTAAGTGGACAAAAAGGGTAAAGGCAAGTTCTCCGGTAGAGAGACGATAAGGTCCCATAGCAAAATGGGCGATACATCTTCCAGTAAGATGGGCGTCTGCATTAAAAGATTTTTTAAAGGAAGGATTAGGGTTAAAAAAAAATATTAGTGAGAAGATTTCTTAAGACGGAATGATAGCGGCAATTAATGTATATTTGTTCGTGTGTTTTATTAGTGTATAAAAGTTGGTTAGCCGGGCGTGGTGGCGCACGCCTTTAATCCCAGCACTCGGGAGGCAGAGGTAGGAGGATCGCCGAGAGTTCGAGGCCACCCTGAGACTACAGAGTTAATTCCAGGTCAGCCTGGACCAGAGTGAGACCCTACCTGGAAAAACAAAAAAAAAAAAAAAAAAAAAGTTGGTTAACCTCATGTGGTGTATTTGTGTTGTAGTGTGTCTAGTCATATTACATAGGGCAAACGAGAATGAGCCTCTCCCCTTGGGGACACTGCCCATATGGGCCCTAATTCGTTCTTGTTTAAAGTCTCCAAAACCTAGGATTCAGAAGCAGTTAAAAGAAGGGGAAAAAATTTTAGAGGAAGTGAGAGAAGAGCGCTGGAGTAAAACATCTAAAAGAAAAAGTAAAAATTCAGA
Source organism: Orientallactaga sibirica (assembly GCA_036365145.1). Taxonomy (NCBI): domain Eukaryota; kingdom Metazoa; phylum Chordata; class Mammalia; order Rodentia; family Dipodidae; genus Orientallactaga; species Orientallactaga sibirica. Next base: position 61,978 of record JAEOAD010002472.1, read on the forward strand.
CTCAAAACAAAACAATGAGGAGGAGCCAGAGCTTTCAGGGAAAAAAAAGAAAAAGAAAAAAAAAAAGGGTTTAGCCAATTGCATTTAACCCTAATGCCCCACGCCCTCCGGCGTATAATCCTACTGAAGGTGTTCTTTGGAGCTGTCAGGCTGTTTGTGCTTGCGGTTCACGCCCACAATTTGAATGACTACCCAGAATCTTACCCCTGATGATTGGGCTAATCTAGCAAGGGCATGCTTGTCTGGGGGACAATATCTGATGTGGAAAGTAGCCAACCAAGAGTTATGCGCTGACACTGCCTGGCGCGACGCAGCTGCCGATAATCCTCAATCTAGATATGTTAACAGGTGACTCCAGTATGGACTGGATGTCAAGCCACAACACAATCAGTGTTTCTTGACAAAGGGCATTCCCTCACCTTTCTCCAAACTTTCTTACTTATAAGAATGAGTCCTTTGGTAGATATAATTTCACTAAACAAAATCCCACCCAAGTGATCACTCCAGATCCTTTTGATATTTGGTTGGTATGCAACCCTATGGGCACATGCACAGATATATCTTCAATGTCTATGTTATCTGGAGGGTCGTGGAAAAACTGCTCTTACCAACAGAACTTTTCTGCCACGTTTGAAGAGAATGTGAAGGTAAATTGTAGTAAGACCATCCAGCAGTGTATCAACAGATTAGTGTAGCAGCCACTAAAGCATGGAGAACTCTTGGGGTACTGGGGATTTACAAGGACAACTGTCTAAGGTTATTCAGCAATAATGAACCCTATGCAGATTTTGTTGATAGACTTATTCAAACTTCAGGGCGTATTTTTGGAGATGATCTCTACAGAGGGCTGAGGGCAAAGGACAGTTTTGGAGCATTGTAAAAACGTGGCCTTTTCCTTTACCGCTTTCAAATTCTAGTCTCCTCCTGCTCTTTTTACTACTAACTCCACACTAGGGTTACCTATGGTGCCTTTTTCCACTGAATTAGCCTTTTTTGATAATGGCTTCTATTTCCTAGCAGGTTCCTTTTGACCATCGACTTTAGATCCACACCTATATGTAAGACCTCCTTTTATGTTTCTAGTGAGCAATCAAACTGTTATTAATAACACTCTTGCAGTTCTTGTTTTCTTTCAGAATGCTGGAATGCCACTCAATTTCCATTGGGCATGTTCCTGTGGTCATTCAAGAGTAAGAACGACCGGTGTTGCTATGGCCTAAGAGAGACTTTAGAATTACTGCAGCTATCATGGCTGCTCTTGCAGCTTCTGCTGCCACTGTTGCGGTAGCTGCTGTAGCTCTAGCTAAGGCCATCCCAGCGGCCCAAGCAATAAACAGCTTATCCGAGAGGACTGCTTTGGCCCTGATACCCAGACAGAAATCAACCAACAGTTGCATGCAGACATTCTGCTAGTAAACCAATGAGTTGATCTCTTACAAGAACAGATGGACATTGTTGTATCTCAATGGGACTTGGGACCACAAATTTGATAATCTTACTAGGACGTTAAGGGGTCAAATAATTGCTATTAATAGTACCTGTATAGAGGTTGCTTCTGTAATGTAAATTGTCTCTTTCTTTCAATCTGTGATTAATTGGGGAAAAATTGGAGACTTGCTATGTGTTGTATCAGCCTGTTGTATCTGGTGCCTATGCAAAACACGCCAAAGCCAAATTCAAGAACGCTTATTGCCATCAACATGGGTTCTTCTCCTCAAGTGTGTATTAATTTGCTGGACCCTTAATGGATCCATGCAGTCGGGAACCGCAGAGGTGTCAGATCCAGCGCCTCAGTTGTCACTGAGAATTTCTGGGTGCGAGGCAAGCACTGCAAAGGAAAGTCATTTCAGACTGCTTCTGACTTCCTTGAGGAACATGTCTGATTAGCATGGAGGTTGGCATCCTTAATTTTGCCTCCCCTCTACAAAAGATGTCAAAACTTTAGAGGAATCAGACCACTGTTCCCCCCAGTTGGTTAATGCCCTCTGTCTATTTAGACACTGCATTTGGGAGCTAATTGCTGTTTATAAACAAAAGGGGGGAACTGTGGGGAACCAGTGTGGCAGCCATTCCAAGATGGCGCCTTGGCTGACTGCCAAGTCTTATGACTAGGCGCCATTTCCTGCTTCTGCCCTTGTATAGTCACGTTCACACTGCAGATGTGCACATGTACCTTGTTACGTAAGATCAGTCCACCAGCAGGTGGTTGTTTGTGCCCTATAGCTAACACCTACGTGGCTACTGCTGATTGGATCAGGCGAGGCTATATCTAGGGTGGAGGGCTGGGAGTCGGGGGCTTCCTGTTGTAAAAGGTTCCTGAATAAACTGCTTCAAGAAGAGTTCCTGTGGTCGTTGCCTTATTCTGCTGGTCGGACTGGGCGACGGCAATGCTGGAACCCATGTAGAAGGAAAAAAATGAAATCTACCCAGTAGAAGAACAGGAAACAGGTCATGAGAACGAGCGTGCTCTGTGTGGCTCTGATTTCTGGGCTGGAATTGTTCACACACTTGGAGCTGTGAAGGTAGAGGACACGCTTGTGATGTTTATACAGATGCAGAGCCATGGACGCACTGCTCCAGCCCCTGAGACTCTGGAAGACGACGTCACGGACAGCCATGAGACAGATGAAAAACCACCTCACTATTTGCCTAGATGGAAGCATAACGCAATATGCAGCATATATGCCAACAATAGATCCATTCCCTCTACTGACTGCTGTGATATAGTACAGTAAGTTGGAGCTTATCAGAGAATTAAAGATCCAGAAGAGGAGGAGATAGAGAAGAACCTGCCCTGCAGTCTGTGGTTTGAGTTTTCTCCACAGGGTCATCCTGGGATTGATGGTGACAGCCTGGACCATGCTGAGGAGACAGGTGGTGCAGATGGAGAGGCCTCGAGCCAGCCTTCCCAGGAAAACCACAGCTTTACAACCAGCATTGCCTAGGAGGTTCCTGAAATGAAAAACCGTGGCTATGTCTTTGATTTCTGTGTTACAGATAATTATTATATTTGAAAATGCCAAATGAATAAGGATAAGGTCTATGGGTTTTTTCTCAGTTCTCATGACAAAGATATGTACATGTCTCTCAAATATTACAATATTGCCCACAATTCCAGGTCCAATGAGAGCAAGGAAGATTCCTGTGCGGATGAAGTGACTCCAGTTCATCTTCAGAGCTCAAGCACAGGCCTAGGAGAAAACATCTGGAAAACACAAGGAAGATTCTCTGTTGATTCTAGTGATAAGAATCAATTATGAAATATCAATGTACATGGTTGTTTTGTGTCAGGTACCCTGTCACACAGTCTTTGTGTTTCTTCTTCTCGTCCTGCTGATGATGTATTGTAACGTTGGCTAAATTCTAAGGATTTTCTTTCACAAATGTCTCCTAGATATTTTACACCTGTGGTGCAAGACCACTTTACAGATGGCATCCATTTTATTTATTCCTTCTACATTAGCAAAAATGAGTTTTTTGTTTTGTTTGGTTTTGGTTTGGTTTTGCAAGGCAGGTTTTTGCTCTAGCCCAGGCTGACCTGGAATTCACTTTGTACTTTCAGGCTGCCTCAAACGCGCAGCAATCCTCCCACCTCGGCCTCCCAAGTGCTAGCATGAAAGGTGTGCACCACCAAGCCCAGCAAATTGAGTTTTGAGGTTGAAATCTTTTCATCAGTGTCACCTCTTACAATCATATATAACATTACCTCTCAGCCTGGATTCGGTTTATCCTCCAGCGCTTGACATTCTGTCCGTGAAAACCTTACTTCTGATGACTTTCAGTTCTCCCAAGTGAATATGGACATCGGCCCAGCAATATACATAACACCCGCGAGCTGGTCGGTGATCACCCACCATCCTTCAGAGGCCCGGGTTGCTCACATCAGCCCAGACGTTGGTCACATACATGTTCCCTGAACTCAGCAGTGTTTTCTGCTTTATCTGCTTCCTTCCTGCAAACGACAGTGAGAATAGCACAGAAACTGTTTTAGTATGAATTACCAAAGCTATGTAGGCCAGGGTCAGAAAGGACATGGACAAAATTGTTTATAAACAAGTTATAAATGAAACTCTAGGTTTTAAAATATGTTACATTTATTTATTTGACAGAGAAAGAGGGAGAGAGAGAATGGGTGTGCCAGGGCCTCCAGCCACTGCAAATGAACTCCAGACACGTGCACCCCATGGTGCATCTGGCTAAGACAGGTCCCAGGAAATTGAACTTGGGTCCTTTGGCTTTCCAGGCAATTTCCTTAACTGCTAAGCCATCCCTCAAGCCCTGAGACTCTAGGTTTTAAAATTGAACATTAATCACAGGATTGGTGGAAAAGCCTATGTGAGAAAAATTTTTCTTAGTTTCAATCTTTGTAGTTTTTAAAGCTGAATGACCTTGAGAAGTCACTCTACTCGGGGTAACACGTGCAGTAAGGTATTTATCATGTACATACACGTATGATGAGGTGAATTCCCAAGAGTACCAATCCAGTGAATGAACAGAACAGACTATCCTTTAAGAAACTGATAAAATCTGATTTAATCTGTGATATTTATATTTTGGTCTAGGATGGGATTAGTTTTTAGATCTGCTTCTCTTATCTCTATGACATCAATAATAGAATTTGTATTAAGAATTTGTCATTACTTTCCAAACCTGTGCCGTAGCGGGGCTGGGTAAGACATGGGTCTTGAGTCCTCCCAGCTGGCTGTTGGAAGAGAAGTGGATGTGTTCTCTCCAACAACTTTCACAAGCTCCCTCCCTCCAGCGTTTACGAAATCACAAAGTCGAGTCCCTGTGACTCTAGTGAATTCAGCGTTTCCTGAAGGAAATGGGTGCCCGAGAGATCATTAAACCCGAGACTGGTGAAGTCCAACAGGAACATCTTTGCTGTCAGCCATCGTGGATGTTAAATCCTGCCTTTCCAGCTCCTGAGTGCACAGCACTGAACGCATTTCTGGGTCTCTCTACCCGCAGTCACCCAGGATTGCTATTTTGACCACGGAGGTGTGTTATGAGGATTCAGTGAGCAGAGGCAGGTAAAGTTTAGGAAAGTAAGTGTCCAGCAAGCATGAAAATAACTTACTTCAGCAGCCACCATTGGTGTCATGATGGCTCTCAGACTGGTTTCTTTTCCACTGTATTCTGTCTTTATACACTGGGTGGTATTTCTGGTCAAGGAAAGGAAACCATTCAGAATACAACAGAGGCAGAAATAAGGGGACAGACAGAGCTCCGTGCTGAGAAGGCTGATGGTCACCAGATTTAAGATACAGTTTAAATAAAACCTTTGACTCTCATGAGGGAGAAATGGAAAACTGGGCAGCACTGTGGGAAACTACAGAGACCGAGAACTCCCCCACAGGTGAAATATCACCTGCCTGGTCCTGGTCTATGTCCCCGGCCCGGGGGAGGGTCCGCTCTGACACATTACACCACACGCTGCTCTCCACGGCCCCGTGATCCAGAAACAGAACCGGATGGCAGTTGGAAGATGGCAGGCTGACCACCTCCTCTTCCGCAGTGAAATGGTGACCCAGACTCTTCTTTCTCACCACCCCCACCTGGCCTGGCCCAGCCTGCCTCACTGCTCCCCTGCCAGGCCAAATGCAGCTGCAGCTGCAAGTGTGGGGAGCACTCACCTGTGCAGTCTGTGCTGTGCTCCTCTGTGGGTCTCTGACAGCCCACAAACAGGCTCTTTTATCTCTGGCAGGTTCCCAGTGCACATGGCCAGCTCTCAACTCCTGTCACGATGTCACCGCCCTGAGTTGTGGCTCTACCAGGGGAGAAGGGCTCCTTCTGGACATCTGTATCCCAGAGGCCAGCGCTGCCCTGTCCCTGGTGCCCCATGATTTCCTGAGCCCAGAAACTTTCTGATCCTAATTGCAGTGTCTGTGCAGCTACGAGTCATGGGCTGTGTTGATGAACAGATCCCCAAGGTCGCAGAATTTGGACTTTGTTGCAGCCTTTTCCCCTGTCTCTTCCTTCACCCCCCCCCAAACCAGAAATATGTACAATCTAAAATGGTGGAACTCTCTACAAGTAAAAGAACACTGATAAATGGTCAGAACTTGCTAGAAAAGGTAGTGATTCTTCAGGTGTAGTGCCCAGCTCGAGCAGCAGGGGACTGCCTGGAAGGTAGTGTCTGTTTATCATCTACCTGCTGGGTTTTTGTGTGTTTGTTTTGTTTTTGCATGAGTTAATTCTGCTACCTTACAGAGAAGTTCCCAGTCAAATCTCCTCTTCTTTGTATGTTACTTTACTGTCTTTCAATGTGCATTACCAATTAATTCCTCTGGCCCGAGAAGCTCATATTCTTCAGTCGTCATCCAGAACCTGAGGAGGAGGTTGTGCAGAGTCAGCTCTAAGGGTCTCGCCTCAGTTCTGGATGCCTCAAGACACGTGACTCAGTGATGTCTTCAGTCCTCATGTGTCCAGCAGTGAGCAGAGGAGAGCCAAGGACAAAGCAGCTGGGTGCATCTCCACCACAGGCAGCTGTGCAGACACGCTTCCTTGATGTTCTCTGGTGTCTGCGCTCCCCTTCTTTGTGGCCCTTCAGCTTCCCCACGGGAAGGAATGTTCTGGAATGGCGGAAACTGAGATCTAATTTCAAGTGGCACATTTTCTTAACCCTAAGCCCACCTGCACTCCTTCATCTGAGTCGGATGAGGGGAGTGAGATGAGGAGATAAGAAAGGAGGTCTCCCAGCATTGCCAAACACACTGTGCTGATGGCCGAGCCTGGGTGCTGATTCAGGGCGTCCACACCAGCGTGGCCCAGGCCCTCTGCTGCGCGCCTGTGTCTCGCTGAAGACTCGCTACGAGCCGGGTGCGGCCTGGTCATACAGAGCGGACACATTCCTCTCCTGTGCCTCATATTTTCTCAGTTTTGACGAGTTTCTCTGTGTGGCATTGATGCTTCCCACAACCGTGTGTGTGTGTGTGTGTGTGTGTGTGTGTGTGTGTGTGTGCACAACGATGTCACCACCACATTGTTTATTATGTGAACAGCTCTCATAAAGACCTACTGCAAAGCGAAGCAGTGGAGATTTGATAATGTAGACAACAGCCTCCTAAAATTTCTGCAAGTGCGTGTGAGCGGATGAACACATGGTTGACAGTGAACTGCCAAGGCTCAGAGGCATCTGATCAAGTATTTAGAGTTCCCTCTAAATTGTTTGTGCACGTGTATATGTGATTATGGCAGAAACCAAAACACCTACTATGCTTGTAGCACCAATTTGTCTACTGAGAAGAAATATATATTTGCCTCCATAATAAAAGATTAAGTAAGTTCAATGAATACTAGTGTCTCCATTTAAAAAATATATGTTATAAAGCTGGGAGTGGTGGCACACGCCTTTAATCCCAGCACTCGGGAGGCAGAGGTAGGAGGATCACCATGAGTTTGAGGCCACCCTGAGAATACATAGTTAATTCCAGGTCAGCCTGGGCCAGAGTGAGACCCTACCTCAAAAAACAAACAAACAAAAAAAAAGTTATTTATTTATTTAATAGCGAGAGAGGGAGAGAAAGAGACACTCACTGCAAAAGAACTCCAGGCCCATATGCCACCTTGTGCATCTGCGTTACATGGGTACTGGGGAGTTGAACTGGGGTCCTTTGGTTTTTTAGGCAAGAGCCTTAACCACTAAGCCACCTCTCCAGTCCTCTGTTTTTTAAATTGTGCTTTATTGTGAAATTATTGTCCAATCTAATGTCATGAGACCTTTGATTTATGCTTTCTCCAGAGATCCTTGTTATTTTGCCCCAGAAATATCTTTCTTAGATCCATTTCATGTTTATTTGTGGACATGGTATGCAATCATCCAACTTTACATGTTTGTATAGTAATATCCAGTTTCCCTCTGTGCCATTTGTTTGAGTTTATTTTCCTCACTTTTGAAAATTCTTGGTATTCTTGTCAGACATCATTGTATCAAAACTACATGCACATACTCCTGGATTCCATAATATTCCATTAATTTACATGGTTTTCTCTATGATGACAGGGCACCATGCCATGACTGTAGCTTTGTTCTAAGTTTTTTCAGGATTGGTTGGCTATTCATGGAGTTCTTTATGGATTTAAGGTTGGAGGTTTCCATTTTTGCTAAAGGTGTTGTTCACGTTTTGGTAGGGTTGCATTAACTGTAGATTGTTTGGGCTGGTATTGACATAATCATCATAGGAAATCTTGAAATCCATGAGGGTATGGTGTCTCTTGGTGTTCTTTCAGATCCATGCTAAAGGGTTTTCAGTATGACATTTTTACAAGTTTAGGTAAAAATTTTTCCCCAAATATTTCATTTTTTGGCTATTGCTTTAAATGAATTGTTTCTCTTAATTTCCTTTCCAGAATTTAAAAAACCATATTATATTTTTAATTACTTATTTATTTCACTGAGAGAGGAAGAGAGAGAGTGAGGGAGAGAATGAATATGAGTGTGCTGGGGCCTCTAGCCACTGCAAACGGACTCTATATGCATGCACCACAATGTACATCTGGCTTTTGTGGGTACTGGGGAATTGAACCTGGTTCCTTAGGCTTCGAAGGCAAGTACCTTAACCACTAAGCCATCTCTCCAGCCCTCTTTTCCAGATTTTTGTTCAGAAACAGAAATGATGTTAATATGTTGGTTTTGTACTTTGCAATTTTGTTGACTTTATTTGAATTCTGAATAGTTTCCTTAATGAATTATTGTGAGACTCGTTCTTACTTTGAAGCCCCGGTTGGCTCTGAACTCATTTTTATTTCTTGGCTGGCCTTGAACTGATGGTAATGCTTCAGTCTCAGCCTCCCTTGTGCTGGCATTAAAGGTGTGCACCACTCAGCTGGATTTAAATATTTTTATTTTGTGTGGAATCTTCAGGGTTGTGTAAGTGCAGACACTTTCCGCTCTAGCTCTCTGGTGTGGGTGGCTCGTGTCTTTCTCTTGCCTACTTCCACTAAGATTTCCAGCACTGCATTGCCCAGGACTCGATTATTCTGAAGAGCAGAACTGATTTTGTTTGCAATGTTAAAGGGACAGAATTCAGCCTTTTAAAGGAAGGGTGTGGTCCATTGTGGGTTCTCATAAAGAGCTCTATCATGTTGAGATGTTCCCTATTCCTACTTTTCTTAATGTCTTTATCAAGAAATATATTAAATGTGAAATGAATTTTATCCAACATTTAAGATGGTTATTGCTTTCCCCTTCATTTCTCATATTTTTGCTAACTTTAAAATAATTCTTTCTGGGCTACAGAAATGGTGCTGGAGAGATGATGACTAAGACACTTTCCTGTGAAGACTAAGGACCCAGGTTCGAATCCCTAGTAGTTATGTAAGCCAGGTGCACAGGGTGGCACATGTGTCTGGAGTTTATTTGCAGTGGCTGGAGGCCCTGTGGCTGGAGGTCCTGGTGTACCCATTATCTCTCTCTATCTGCTTCTTCCTCTCTCCCTCTGTCTCTTAAATAAATAAATAATACATAAAAATATCTTTAAAAGGTAATGCTATCATTTTAACCACATGTGAAATGAAATAAAACTGGAACTTACTGATATACAATAAGTTAAGCGCTTATGATTTTTATGAATCTCTTTGTTTGGACTTGACAGACACTGCATTTTAAAAACTGACCTTGTCGGCGTGGTGGTGCACACCTGTAATCCCAACACTCAGGGAGGCAGAGGTAGGAGGATCGCCGTGAGTTCAAGGCCACCTTGAGACCCTGAGAATACATAGTGAATTCTAGGTCAGCCTGGGCTAGAGTGAGACCCTATCTTGAAAAACCAAAATAAATTAATTAATTAATTAAAATAAAATTTTAAAAAACCCCTGATCTTATACACATGGAGGTAACTGAGAAAGATGAGTCAGTGTTGAGAGGCATCGTTTTTAAATTATATAATTACATATCCATCCTTAAATGAAGATTGTTACAGACCATGTGTGAAAGAGCCAAATTCCATTGTGGCTTTTACGCCTCTTAACCTGGGGCAGTTACTTTCCATCCACACACCCGAGTTTCTTGTTATACTAAAGAATCCAATGGAATCTCTGTGTCAACATACTATCCAATTACCTTCACCAAAAAATATGTAAACAGAATGAGTGTCCTAATTATCTATACTTACGAATATTGGTTTTAGAACTATTGGCTATCAATATTTCATGTGCAGATACTCAAGCCTTCATGAGTTAATCACATACAAACCACATGATAGTGAAAATTATCCAAGTATCAGGGACTTACCAGGGGAACAGGACTCTGGATAATACATGCACATGTCCACGGGATAATTGGCTACCTGCTGATTGAAATGATTTTTTTCTCTCAAGGTTTTTGTAACGTTATCAATTATTCACATCCACAAGCAGTGTGTGCAATTGGGCAATCACCTGGGGGAAGTGTTTACACCAAATACTCTATACCCTGATGTCTTATTACGCCTGCCCTCCAAAGTGAGTTCCCTCTCATCCCCACAGCTCCCAGCACGTAAGCAGGAAAAAGAAGACACGTAAAAAAACAACAATTCATGTGTCATTGGGTTAGAAGCTAAGTATAAAATAAAAATCTACTAGCAGTGGTTTATATACATAGGTGGCTGAATACATAAATCCATGGTGAAGAAGGGGCCCATCTTCCTCAGAGAGTAACTCTGAGTGACTTCTGTAGACACTCTCCTCTGCAGGAAGGGGGTCTTTACTGTTGTCCCCTTAAGTGAGAACTGGTATAAGTGGCTTGTTGCAAAAGAACATGAAAGAAAGAAAGGAAGAAAGAAAGAAATAGTAACATGATACATAGGGGAAATCTGACAAGTAATCAAGTTGAAAGTCACCAGTGATGTCACTTGAGTAGCGCTCACTCGATATGAACTCTCTATTCGTACCATTGAACTTACCTTAAATACGTTATAAAGACCCCACCTCCAAGGACTGTCACATAGGGGGTTCAGATTTTGTTTTATTTTAAAAATAGTTTTATTTATTTCTTTGTAAGCAGAAAGAGAGAGATAGAGAGGGACTGGAGAGATTGCTTTGTGTTAAGGCACTTGCCTGGAAGCCTAAGAACATAGGTTCAGTTCTCCATTACTCATGTAAGCCAGATGCACAAAATGGGTTTGTTTGCAGTGGCTGGACATCCTGACATGCCCATTTTCTCTCTCTCTCTCCCTCTTTCTCTCTCTTAAATAAATAAATTTTTAAAAATAGAGAGAGACAGAAGAGATACCAACATTGAGAATGGGTGCAGTGGGGTCCCCCTCTTGTTGTGCCTCCTTTTCCCTCACGACTTCCCCCCATACTGTCCCTTTCCCCTCTTGTATTTCTCCCTACAAGTGTATTCTTCAATGTGTGGTTCTCATTTTCAAATGTCAGGGAAAAAGTTCCCAGATATTTCTCTCTCTCTTTTGCTCTTTCTCTCTCTTTCTCTTGTTCTCTTGTTATCTAACAAATTCCTCAATAAAACTTTTGATTTTAACCACTTATTATAATCTATGCTCAATCCTTCCAAAATCAACTTAATAAGATTGAAAATGTAAGAGGAAGTGTGGAGAGATTGCTCAGTGGTTAAGGCACTTGTCTGCAAAGCCCAATGACCAGGGTTTGATTCCCCAGTACCTGTGAAAAGCCAGATGCACAAAGTGGCGAATGCATCAGGAGTTTGTTTGCAGCTAGCTGCTAGAGGCCACAGCATGCCTATTTTTTCTCTCTCTCTCTCTCTCTCTTTGCAAACAAATAAATAAAATATGTTTTAAAAAGAAGAGACAGGGAGAAATATTTGCAGACAATGGAGATAAATATCAGTGAAGGAGAATGTAAAGGAAGGAAATAAACTAGCAGAAAGAGAGGTGGCACACACCTTCAATGCCTGCATGCAGGAGGCAGAGGTAGGAGGCCCAGAGACTACACAGTGAATTTCAGGTCAGCTTGGCTAGAGCAAACCTTACCTTGAAAAATAAAAATAAAAAGAGAAGATGACAAAGGCACACATACACGTGCACCTGCACACATACAAGCATGCATGTACAAATGTAAAAAACTCTACAAAAATCAACACACAACCAAACCAAAAATAAACACTCATTCATCACCATTAGTGAGAATAGATATGAATCCAAGTGTTTATAACAGTTTGATCCTAATATATCCTAAATGTTATTTGTTGTTTTCTTTGGTTATTATTTATTGTGTGTGTGTGTGTGTGTGTGTGTGTGTGTGTGTGTGTGTGTGTGGTAGGGTCCCACTCTAGACTAAGCTGACCTGGAAGCTCACTCTGTAGTCCCAGGCTGGCCTAGCACTAACAGCAATCCTCTGAGCTCTGCCTCCCTAGTGCTAAGGCATGTGCCACTATGCCCGGCTTAGAAATGTTATTTAAAGAAAGATGGTTTTGATTTATTTATATATGTGACAGAGAAAAAGAGGGAGGGAAAGAGACAGAGAGAGAGAGAATGGGTGTGCCAGGGCCTCCTGCCACTGCAAATGAACTCCAGACACGTGCTCCCCCTTGTGCATCTGGCTAGCATCAGTCATGGGGAATCAAACCTGGGTCCTTTATCTTTGCAGGCAAACACCTTAACCACTAAGCCATCGACCATACTGGGGGTGGGCATTTTAGTGATGCAGCCACTTTTTTTTTTTTTTTATGATGCAGCCACTTTTGAGTCACCCATGGTCCTTCTGTAACACCTCACCCTCGCTCTGTAAGTAATCCCAATAAACTCTTGTGTTCACCCAAGTTGGATTTTCCAGAGCCCTGTCCTTCCTCAGACCTGCTTAGCTTGGCTTTCTCATACTCGGTGTCAAACCATGTGGTTCTTTTTTCTCAGTAGTAAGTTTACTGTGTTAACCCTCACATTCACTTTAACCATTACATTCCCGTGCCAGGGGCACAAGACGACAGTGCTGACTCTCAAGGTCTTGTTCCTGACCACCTAGCAATCTGCCTACTCGGATCATAAGAGTACACTTTCATGCCATTTCACAAGGCTGTTCACTTTTTAATTTTTAAGTGCTTTTTAAACTTTAAAAAAAATTCATTTACTTGAGACAGAGAGACGAAGAGAAGGGCATGCAAGAGTCTTCAGCCTCTGCAAATGAATTCCAGATGCATGTGCCACTTTGTGCATCTGGCTTACATGGTTCCTGGGGGGAATTGAAGCTGGGTCCTTTGGCTTTGCAGGCAAGTGCCTTAACCACTAAGCCATCCCCCCAGTCCAATCTGTTCATTTTTTTTTTTTTAAGGTAGGGTCTCACTCTGGTGCAGGCTTACCTGGAATTCACTATGTAGTCTCAGGGTGGCCTCGAACTCATGACGATCCTTCTACCTCTGCTTCCTGAGTGCTGGGATTAAAGGCGTGCGCCACCACACCCAGCTGTAGGTGTTCATTTTTGCTAGCACCATTTAGTGAGGAAGTCCATGACAATAGTTCATCATCCTAGAAAAGTTCTTCTGGAGTTTTCTTTTAATTTTTTAATTTTTTTAAATTTTTTGAGGTAGAGTCTCACTCTGGCCCAGGCTAACGTGGAATAAAATACGTAGTCTCAGGGTGGCCTTGAACTCACACCAATCCTCCTACATCTGCCTCCCGAGTGCTGGGATTAAAGGCATGCGCCACCACGCCCGGCTTCTTCTGGAGTTTTGGCAAAAGTTTTCTATTTAGGAAATTCCCCCACTGAACTGAAGTCCCGAATCACCATCACATATGCACACGGTGGCACTTACTGAGAATAGTGTTTCCGTGAGGAACTTAGGGAGACTGATCTGGTGCTGTGATCCGTGGAGATGTTCGGCATTCACTAGTTGTCCGTGGTATTGGTGGAAATGAAGAACACCAGAAGCTTACCGAAGTCTTCCCTTACATCTACAAAGAGCAAAGCTCCAATGCTGTGAATAGAGTTTGGACTTGAATCATAAGAACAATATTGATGGCTCATCCGTGATTCCCTGCAGACCCAGAACTTCGTAACCGGCAGGGAATAAAGACCCTCACGAGGAGCCTTGGGAGCCTGCCAAACGCACCCACTGCTAACGTGTCTCTCACTTCTTTCAAAGGGGCCTGTCATCATTTACCATGGGCAGTGGGGAAAAGGGTGCAACAAGACATTTCTGAGATGAATGGATGCAGGATAGGAGCTGATAATCATTGCTGGACATCTACAATGTTATTTCAACCGCCAATCACAAAAGAGATTTAGTAGGGCCTGATGATCAATGGTGTTTTGTCCCAAGACCAGGATTCCTTATGTGAAATACACCATCATCTAGGAATCACTCTTAATTTGTAGATTATACACTCTGATCGCTTTCTGGTTTGTTTCTTTGTTTTAGTGCATAAAATGTGATGATGCTTAAGTATAACCATGTTGAGTAGATTCTAGATAGGGTATTCTGTTGTTTGTTTTTTAATTTAGAGGCATATTTCCTCTACCAAGTTTTATGTAGTTATTGTCTTAAAATATTTTATTTCATTTTTTGTTTGAGAGAGAGAGAGAAAGACGTGGGGGGGGGGACGGAGAATGAACGGGCCAGGGACTAGCCACTGCAAACAAACTCTGGAGATGCATGCACCACCTTGTGTATCTGGATTATATGGGTCCTGGGGAATCGAACCTGGGTCCTTGTTCTTTGTAGGCAAATGGCTTAACCGCTAAGCCACCTCTCCAGCCCCATACTGTGGTTATTTTTAACCAAGGTAAATGGATGTAGAATTCATCTTAATACTTGCATTTTACTCATAATTGTATTCTAATGATCGGTATTTCCAGTTTCTGTTTCCTATCTCCTACTCTGTTAGATTTACAATCTCTTTTCTTTTCTTTTCTTTTTTTTCTGCCTTTGTTTGTCCTTTCCTTCCTTCCTTCCTTCCTTCCTTCCTTCCTTCCTTCCTTCCTTCCTTTCTTTCTTTCTTTTTGAGACAAGCCCAACAGACTAGCCTTTTTTTTTTTTTAATATACTCCTTTCAATTATTTTCTACTCATGTCTCCAGCTGCAATTTAGTGGGAAAGAAAATAACATTAATTTGAGGAAACTAAACTTCAGGTAAATCTTGTATTTTGCCTATAGTTATGAAAATTCTTGTCATCAATCACATTGTTTTCTACTTTTCATGTGTTTTTATATTGTGATTTACACATATCTTATGATGTAATGCACAGAATTGCAAGAGGAGAAAACTAAGGGCATCAAATCAAACAGAACATAGAAACACAATGAATACCAATTAACTCCAACTACCATACCACCATCAGTGTCAAGAGTCACATAAAATTTATTTAAGGTAAAGTGATAACAAGTGAATGAAGAGCCAGATTGATGTGATGGTTCTCACACCGTTCCACAGGTTTAATTAGGAGGAGGGTAAGTTAAAGGCCACATGGGATTTAATATAGACCTAAGCATGAGCAGAGAGGAAAGATAGGGAAAAAAGGAGGGAGGGAGCAAGAGGAGAGGAGACAGATAAATAAGAAGAGGAGGAAGAGAGGGGAAGGGAGGAAAAAAGGGAGAAAAACAGAACTAAACTTGGGCATGGTCTTTTCTAGACAGAGTTTCACTTAACACAGCCTTATATACAATGAGGCTGGCTTCTGAAGCTACATTGTATCAAAGGTTGCTAATGTACCCCACTGCCCCTCATCCATTTCAGGTAAATCACATCATAGGGTGGTTTCTGATGTGCACTAGACAAGAGTACAAGGTGAGGAAATCATACATCACAAAAGTCAAAAGAATCTTTATTTTTATTTTTCCCTGTGCTCTTCATCCCCGCGCGTCCAGGTCTGTGCTGTGGTAAAAGAGTGTGACAGTGGTGATTGTCACCAGGGTCCTCCGTGCTTCTGGATCCAGTGACACCAAACCAGTGCGGATGGACTCTGCTGTGCTACCTGCGGGGATTTAGCTCCTCTGGGTCATGTCCATGGTGCCCTGCGAGCCCCCTACAAGACCCCTAGATAAAGGATGGGCCCTGACCTCCTCCTGCCTGTCTTGCCTTTATACTCCAACTTTGGGAAAAATAATAAAATAAAATAAAATATAATATAATATAATATAATATAATATAATATAATGTAATATGGATTCTGGCAGCAGTATTGTCTCCAGTATTTTTTTCCAGTGCAAACAAGAAGCTAAAAGCCGCATGATAAGGGTGGTGCTTTGGAAATCAGTAAACCTTGTCTTTCCAACTAATGGCAAATGCTCAGATAGTACCAGACGTCCCTGTTACTTGTTTTCAAAGCATATCATTATTATAAGCCCTTATTTCTTTTGTTGTTGGTAGGCTTAGGGCCATCTTAAGAAGAAAGAAAGAAAGAAAGAAAGAAAGAAAGAAAGAAAGAAAGAAAGAAAGAAAGAAGAAAGAGGGAAAGAAGGAAAGAAAGAAAGAAAGAAAGAAAGAAAGAAAGAAAGAAAGAAAGAGAAAGAAAGAAAGAAAGAAAGAAAGAAAGAAAGAAAGAAAGAAAGAAGGAAAGAAAGAAAGAAAGAAAGAAAGAAAGAAAGAAAGAAAGAAAGAAAGAAAGAAAGAAAGAAAGAAAGAAAGAAAGAAAGAAAGAAAGAAAGAAAGCAACAAGCAAGCAAGCAAGCAGAGCCACATTTTCCAGACCTGAGGAACCAAGTCTCTTGTTCCTGGGAGCCTGTCAATCACCTCCTGGTTAAATCAACCCCCCTCCCCCCACCCCCACACACACCTACACAGACCAGCTAAGGGGGTGGGAGAAGCAGTCCCTTATGAGATATGGCACTTATCCCTATGGAAGGCCCTCGCCCTCTCTCCTAGCAGTTGCCTGCAGACCCTCACTGCTTAAGCCTGTCTGTATTTCTGAGTTCTAGCTCCGAAAGTATAACTTTTACTTTTTTCCTTTCTTTTCTTTGTATGCCAGTGGAAATCTTAAACATGCTTGCCCTGGCACTTGGGACAGTTATTCTCAGCTCCAAGTCCCTAACCCAACAATGCCCTGGCCTTCTTACAGGAACACTTCTACTCGCTGGAGTCTTTTTCAATGTTTTCCTTAATAAAAATTACTTTTACTGCCGTGCAGAAATAGACATGTTGTCTTTTCTGCAAAGATTTTAAAAGAGAGAGAAACTCAATTCTGGAAGGAAGCCATTCTGTGGGCATTCCTTTCCAGAGTCAGCAATCCTTGAGAGAAAAACAAAACAAAACAAAACTCAGCAAAACAAAACAAAAATCAGCTGTCCCTGAGGCCAGAAGAGTTCGCAGTCCTTGAGAAGAAGAGTCAGCCATCCTTGAGAACAAATGTCGGCAATCCTAGAAAGCTAAGCCTCCTTTTTCTGTATCTGCTGAAAGCTCCCTAAATCTTTCCTCGCTTTAGTTTTTCCCTAGAAACTGCATCTTTTTATATCTTAGCCAATCCTGTGAGATCGTGAGGTCAAAGTCTGGCTCAGAGCAATACCCAGGATGATGACTGTGTAAGGGTGCATATTACTGCAATCAGACCCCCCACCCACTTTTGTGCTTATTTGCCAAAATTCTTTAAAAAGCTATGCATCTGTGGAAGAAAACATTGCCTGTCCAATACAATAGACTTCTTTCTTTCTTTCTTTCTTTCTTTCTTTCTTTCTTTCTTTCTTTCTTTTTTGGTTTTTTTCATTTTCCGCTTTTTCAAGGTAGGGTCTCACTCTAGCCCAGGTTGACCTGGAATTCACTATGCCATCTCAGGGTGGCCTTGAACTCATGGCGATCCTCCTACCTTTGCCTCCCGAATTCTGGGATTAAAGGCATGCGCCACCACGCCTGGATCAATGGATTTATTTCTAACACCAAGTCACCTCCTTTTGTCCACATTCCTTAATTCTTTATTGATTGACAAGATAAACTTAGTTTCGAGAGCTTTAGCCACACAAGTGCAATGCATAACTCTGGAAAGGCCCCATTGGACACTAGGCCATTCTTGGTATAGTGGTGCCTGCCTATAATCACAGAGGCAAGAGAGTTGACAGCTCCAGGCTATAATCAGTAACACAGCAAGATCTTTTTTCTCTCTCTTGAAAAATGCCATTAGAGCAAAGCCATTCTTAAGGGCTCTACCCTCAGGTCACGGAGAAATAGGTGTAGAAAGTAATTTCCATATTTAACGAACGTTCCAGCGTTTACCCACATGGACATCTCTGCTGAGCAGAACAAAGGGGCTGAGAACAGCATAACCGAGTTCAAGAAAACTTTTACGAACTGAGAGAATGGAACTGTGTGTCACGGTGTAACCTCTGTAGAAGGAGAAGAGGAAATCTACCCAGTAGAAGAAAAGAAAACAGGCCGTGAGAAAGAGCGTGCTCAGTGTGGCTCTGATTTCTGGGCTGGAATTGTTCACACACTTGGAGCTGTGAAGGTAGAGGACACGCTTGTGATGTTTATACAGATGCAGAGCCATGGACGCACTGCTCCAGCCCATGAGACTCTGGAAGACGACGTCACGCACAGCCATGAGGGAGAGGAAAGTCCACCTCACTGTTTGCCTCGATGGTAGCATAATGCAATACCCACCGTAAGTGCCAACAACAGATCTGTTCACATTAGTGATTGCCGTGATATAGCACAGCAAATTGGAGCTTATCAGAGAATTAACGATCCAAAAGAGGAGGAGATAGAGAAGAACCTGCCCTGCAGTCTGTGGTTTGAGTTTTCTCCACAGGGTCATCCTGGGATTGATGGTGACAGCCTGGACCATGCTGAGGAGACAGGTGGTGCAGATGGAGAGTCCTCGAGCCAGCCTTCCCAGGAAAACCACAACTTTACAACCAGCCTCACCCAGGGAGTTCTTGACATAAAAAACTGCAGCTATGTCTCTGATTTCTGTGTTATAAATAATTGTTATGTTTGAAAATGCCAAGTGAATAAGGATAAGGTCTATGGCTTTTTTCTCAGTGCCCACAACAAAAGTATATACATGTCTCACAAATACTAGGATATTTCCAATAATTCCGGGTCCGTTGAGAGAAAGGAAGATTACTGTCCAGGTGAAGTTATTCCAAATCATCTTCTCACTTCCTGCATAGAATGAGGAGGAAACATCTGGGAAACGCTGGTAAGAGTCTCTCCTTATTCTACTGACAAGAATGGATTCTGAAATAGGTCAACGTACACGGTTCTTTCCTAGCAGGCAGCTGATCATATTTTTTTTTTTTTTTTTTTCTTCTAGCCTTGCTTCCACTGTCACCTCTCACATGGATCAGAAACACCGTGGCCACAGGTGTCCTCTGCACACACATCTACCTGCCTTTCTAGAAGACCCCTCTTTGTAGCTCTCATATCTGAAATTCACATGCACATTCACTTCCCAGCCCACACGCGTGCTGTTCCTTCATGATTCTGAGGACAGCTGTGCTTTCTCCTTGCTTTGCACCTGACTCTCCACGTGTAACATGTGACGCTACTCATCCCGGGACGTCAGCCCAGTTTTCTACACATCCCCATTGGCAGCCCTCCCTCTCATGATTGTTGAGCTAACAAAGATTTATAACTTTTACAGAAGATTGTCATCGGTCAAATGCACCAGTTGCTTAAGGGAGATTATGTGCCATACCCTTTCGTGATGTCCTCTGACCATACGTTAAGACTGAGATTAGTGACACAGGCAAGTTGCTATACCCCTGAAGGAGACACTAACATGGTGGTAAAATCTGTTCTGCCAGTCTTCTGCATGGTGGGCAGAATGCTGAGGTTCATTTCTCACCACCACCTCTAATATTGTGTTCTTATACCCAGTCTGTCCACCAGCCAAACCTCCCCACCCCCAGTTCAGGGTCTGCTCTTAAGAACTCTAAGCAGAAACACATCTGGCTGATGATGTGTTTTAAACACTGTTTGGGGTCTACCATTTTCTCAGAAGAAATGCCTCAACCTGAGAATCAACCCTTCCTGATATTTCACAACCACAATATGTTAACATTCTATAGGTGGCATTCTTTTTCTATTTTCACTCCTGCATTAGGGTCAAGTTGAGCTTCTGAAGTGGAAATCTGTCCCATAAGTTTCATCCCTTGTGGATAAATTCTATTTATCCTCCATAAATGGTAACCTCTCCACAGCAAAGGTATTTCTGAATACATTCAGCTCCCGACAATAAATGGGACATTGGCACTTACCAATGTAGATGGCATCCTGGGGCTGATCTTTGCTCAACCACCACCCTTCCTACCAACCAATTGCTCTTCATTCACCACTCAGCTCAGAGTCACCTACAGATCTCCTGAACTCAAAAGGTTGTTCTTTGTATACCTGACTCCCTCCTTCTCTGGACTGTGGGAATACCAGGGGAACACAGTTTTAGTACCCAGTATTTAAGCTTCATAGCACAGTGCCTGCCACTGCATGCTCACAAATTGTATATGTAGAAATTATTTCATGAGGCTCCTGGATTTAAAACTGCAGACTGTGACAACAGAGGTTATCTAGGAAGCCAAACTAAGGACCGTTTCTTTTGTTCTGTTTTCTTATGATTCTTAAAACTCATTAGCTGGAGAAGTTAACCCACTTTAGGTGACACTTTCTCTGGTGTATTTGCTGTGCTTTTACATTTATGACAAGTGTAAGTCCTAAGATTATATCAATCCAGTGAATGATGTGAACTACCTCTGACGAGATTTATAGATTATGTTGCGATGTTTCTGCACTGATTATCATAGGATTGGACAAGTGTTTTGCACCTACCCCTCTGTCCTCTGAGATATAAAGAACAGAATTTAGAATGTGGAAATTTGTCATTACTTTCCTAATCAATGCCACAGTCATGCTTGGTAAGCCACGGATATTTTAGGGATGCCTGCTGGAAAGAAAAGTTTATATAAAAATTTTAATAAATTCTCACAAGCTTCTCCTCTCCAGCATTTAAGAAAGAGCAAAGTGCAGTCTTGTGAATCTAGTGAATTCAGTGATTTTTTTTTTTCCTGGTAGAAATGGCTGGTGAGGGCCATGGGAGCACACATGTTCCAGATCCTAGAGAGATGGGGAAACCCAATGAGAAAGTCCATGACTCACAAGAGCATCTCTGCCATCAGCCATTCCGGACGTCAAATCCTGCTTCCTCATTCCTGACTACGTGACTTTGAATGTATTCCTGGACCCTCCCATGGCCCACTAACCTAGTGATGTAGTTTTGAACCACGCACGGGAATTCAGGGAGTGCTTAGGGTAGTGTCCAACAAACACTATAAAATAGTTCTCATAGTCAAACCACGCACGGGAATTCAGGGAGTGCTTAGGGTAGTGTCCAACAAACGCTATAAAATAGTTCTAGTAGTCATTGCTTGTGGTATTTTGTGTCAAGTTAGTTTCTTTCCTACAATTTTTCTACAATTATCCACTGTGATATATCTTTTATTATTTTTTAATTTAATCTATTTTTTTTCACTGTGTTCTACCTTGAGTTTAGGAAAGGGACACATTCAGAATAGCATAAATATAAAGACTTGAAAAGAGCTTCATTTTAAAAGGCTGATGTGGGCTGGAGAGATGGCTTAGCAGTTAAGGCATTTGCCTGCAAAGCCAAAAGGACCCAGATTGATTCCCCAGGACCCACGTAAGCCAGATGCACAAGTGGCACATGTGTCTGGAGTTCGTTTGCAGTGGCTAGAAGCCCTGGTGTGCCCTTTCTCTCTCTCTCCCTCTTTCTCTCTGTCAAATAAATAAACAAAATATTTTTTTAAAGAGACTGATGGTCACCAGATATAAGATCCAGTTTACACAAAACCTTTCAGTATGATGAGGGAAAAACTGACACAGCCATGGAAAAATGGCAGAGAAGAAGGCTTTCTACACACAGGTGAAATTCCATCTGCTCTGTACCTTGTCCTTCCCTGGGATGTTGATCAAGTAGTTCTGACACAGCACACACACTACTGCATTCAGGGTCCCTCCTGCCACTGAGACAGGATTCTGGATGGCTCCTGGCAAATGATTGACCCTCTCCTCCCTGGTCCTGTCACCTTCCTCTTTTAGAGTGACAAGGCATCCCAGACCTTCCTCTCCCACCACCTGCTTCTGACCAGCCCTGCCTCACAGCTGCCTTCTGGGATCAAAGGCAGCTGCATCTACAGGGTCAGTAACACTCACCCGTGCAGTCTGTGCAGTGCTCAGGATGGCCGCTCTGTCAGCTCACAGCCAGGACGTTTTATCCATCCTGCAGTCCCTGTGCTCAGGGTCTGCTCTCGTGGCTGTCAAGATGTCACTGTCATGAGTTTTGGCTCTGCCAGGGGAAAAGGGCTCCCTTCTGCACATCTCCATCCCTGAGGAGAGCTCTGCCCTGTCCCTGAAGCCCTGTCATTTGCTGAGCCCCAAAACTTTCTGATCCTAATTACGATGCCTGTGCAGCCTTGAGGACAATGACTATGGTTTTGAACAGTACCATCTGGGGCCTGGATTCTTAGACAGTTTTCCAGTCTTGTCCTGTCCCCTCCTTCCTCCACCAAAGCCAGGGACAGATTTTGAAGAGACCAGCATTGTTTCTTCTCAACATCTGCAATGCATTGTGATGTTGATGAAAGGTCAGCTTGTTGACGGAGTCAGTAGCGGGTTCAGGTGTGGTACACTGGTCAGGACATGATGGGGACATCCCATAAGGTACTGGTTTTTGGTTTTTTTTTTCATGTTCTTGTTGGCTTTACTCATAAGAAGCAATTCCTGAACCTCACTAAGTTCCTTATCATGTCTAATCCTCTGGTTTTTTTTTTTTTTTTTAAAATGTTAATGTATTTATTAGAGAGATGGGGGCAGATGGAAAGAGAGAAAATGGACACATCAGGGCTTCTAGACCCACTGCAAACAAACTCCAGACGCATGTGCTACCTTGCACATCTGGTGGATCAAACCTGGGTCCTTGGATTTTATAGGCAAGTGTCTTAACCTCTGAGCCATCTCTCCAGACCCTCTTCTGGTTTCTCAATGTCTGCTATCAACCGACATTTTGGCTATGAATGCTCACATTCTTCAGCTTTTCTCTCCTCAGGGAGACAAAGATTTTGTAGGATCTGTTCCAAGGATGGCACATCTGTTCTTGGTCCCCAAAGCCAGTTTTTTGTTTTTTTCATAGAGAAATTAAGTTTTTATTAACTGGAAAGATTTTAAATTCATGAAAGTTCACTTTAAATACTAAATAGGGCTAAGATACTCAAGGCTGCATTGAACAACTTTCATTCCAGGGTCATCTTGAAATCCTCAATGAGATCACTTATCTATTTATATTTTACCAATTAAAAGCCATGACTTGAGCTTATAGAATTTCAGCATTAGATCAAAGTAAAAAAAAAAAAAAAAAGCGCTTGTGTAGCCTGTTCAAGGCTTTTCCAGGACCCACGTTAGCCAGAAGCAGACAATAGTTCGTTTGCAGTGGCTTAGGGCATTATGCCTTTTTCAGAACACAGAAATTATACAAGTCACTTTTTGTACAATGATAGTTGGCAATGTTCTGTTCAGATGAATGGGTGTGCCAGCGGCTTCTCAGCCACTGTGAACACACTCCAGATCCGTGTGCCCCCTCATACCCTGTAGGCAAGCATGACCTTGTGCACTTGTGTCACCTGGAGATTTGAACAAGCGTTCTTAGGCTTTGCAGGCAGGCGCCTTCACTGCTAAGCCATCTCTCCAGCTCAGAAAATGGTAATATTTTTTATGGCCTTATGTATACATATTAACTAGTCTCTAGTAGGAAAACCCACGTGAGATTGGTCACATGAAGTACTATAAAATAAAGATGAGATTCAATCACCTTTTGACAAAAATATACAACAACTGCAGTCTCAAAGACCTCACTCAGCATGATCTCTTGCTCAAACATGACCAAATACATGTTCTGGGTTTGTACTTGGCAGCGTGGAGAACCTGCACTGCAGTTCACACTGGGGTTCCCCTATCCCACGATTGCTTCCTCCCAACCACACACCCCATGGTGGCACCATCACTCCTGGGACCTTGCTTTGAATCAAGACCACGTCAAGCAACCTCACATGACATACAGTTCTCATGTATAAAAGATACTTTTATACAATTATCAATTTAAAAAATAAAAATTATAATTAAAATTAAATAAAAATTAAAACGGAAACATTATTCTCAGTAAGTGCCACCGTGTGGCATATGTGATTGTGATTCGGGACTTCAGTTCAGTGGGGGAATTCCCTAAATAGAAAATTTTTGCCAAAACTCCAGAAGAAGCCGGGCATGGTGGCGCATGCCTTTAAGCCAGCACTCGGGAGGAAGAGGTAGGAGGATTACCATGAGTTCAAGGCCACCCTGAAACTACGTAGTTTATTCCAGGTTAGCCTGGGCCAGAGTGAGACCCTACCTCAAAAAATAAAAAAATAAAATAAATTTAAAAAAAACTCCAGAAGAACTTTTCTAGGATGATGAACTATTGTCATGGACTTCCTCACTAAATGGTGCTAGCAAAAACGAACACCTTCAGCCGGGTTTGGTGGCTCACGCCTTTAATCCCAGCACTCAGGATGCAGAGGTAGGAGGATCACCATGAGTTCAAGGCCACCCAGAGACTACATAGTGAATTCCAGGTAAGCCTGCACCAGAGTGAGACCCTACCTTGAAAAAAAAATGAACAGATTGGACTGGGGGGATGGCTTAGTGGTTAAGGCATTTGCCTGCAAAGCCAAAGGAACCAGCTTCAATTCCCCCCAGGAACCACGTAAGCCAGATGCACAAAGTGGCACATGCATCTGGAATTCATTTGCAGAGGCTGAAGACTCTTGCATGCCCTTCTCTTCGTCTCTCTATCTGTCTCAAGTAAATGAATTTTTTTAAAAGTTTAAAAAGCACTTAAAAATTAAAAAGTGAACAGCCTTGTGAACTGGCATGAAAGTGTACTCTTATGATCCGAGTAGGCAGATTGCTAGGTGGTCAGGAACAAGACCTTGAGAGTCAGCAGTGTCGTCTTGTGCCCCTGGCACGGGAATGTAATGGTTAAAGTGAATGTGAGGGTTAACACAGTAAACTTACTACTGAGAAAAAAGAACCACATGGTTTGACACCAAGTATGAGAAAGCCAAGCTAAGCAGGTCTGAGGAAGGACAGGGCTCTGGAAAATCCAACTTGGGTGAACACAAGAGTTTATTGGGATTACTTACAGAGCGAGGGTGAGGTATTACAGAAGGACCATGGGTGACTCAAAAGTGGCTGCTTCATAAAAAAAAAAAAAAGTGGCTGCATCACTAAAATGCCCACCCCCAGTATGGTCGACAACTCACACAGGCTATTGACCAAGTTCATGGTTCCAAATAAGAGCTCACTCCTGTGGGTCAGACCTCGAATCCAACTGTAAAGCTGTTTGCTACGACAAGACTTTGTTACCATCACACCAGCAGGCATATCATCTCTGACATGTTGACAGTGTAGGACACAGGGTCCATGGCTGAAAAGGATGGCTGGTGACAGTTCTCCTCTAGCCGTCTACATAACACTTCCCACCACGACAAGAGCCAGCGAGTAGGCAAGGAGTTTCCAGTTCAGTCTGAGCCTGATTCTCTTTGTATTATGACCAACACAGACTGTCTTCAGCCATGGGGTCTCCCTACCCAGTGTGGCATGAAGCCAACAGCAGTGGCAATCGCCTTTACCATTCTAAGACCTGAAGAACTTCGCTAGGCAAAATTTCTCAGGGGGGATGGGGGTGGCCCCTCTCTGCTCTTGTGATCATTATTTAACAACCTTGTGTCTTATAGGAGTGCCTTGTTCTCAGCACATAGTATACTTCCCTCCAATTCTGTAACTCCTGTCTTTACTGCTCTCCAGACATTCTTCTAAAGACAAGGCATTCAAAGGTTAGCACTATCACATTTATGTAAAGAGCATTGAATTTGAATAAAACAGACATACATAGGAATGAAATTCCAAAACTAAATTTCAGGACATTAAAATGGACAAGGATATTTTTGGACCAGACGATAAAAGGCTTGGGGAAAAACTAGCAAATCAAACAGCTGAAATAACATCAAGTTAAAATCCTTCTGCACAAGGGACAGTAATGATGGTATGAAGACAGAACCTACTGAATTGATGAAATATTTGCAAACTGTACATCAACAAGGGGTTACCCTCCATAATGTATAAAAGCAACACAAACACTCAGGGTCTGGGGGCAAAACTAAGAGAGAGCAATTTCCAAGTACATATAAGGCTCTCGGTTTAACCCCTGGCACCACAAAACAAAATAGAATATCCAAAAAAATAACACCATGACTACGTTTTCAATACCAGACATGAGCTCCCTCCACTGGAGCAGGCCTCATAGCCTCATATCCTTTCCCATAGCTATCGATAACCCATAGCTGGCATGCCACTATTGCACCAGTGAGTAGATCTTGCTTGATGGCCACTCATGTAGTTTGCAGGGTCTGCTAGTGGCTCAGTCTATTGACCACTTTCTCCTCCCTCCCCCCCCCCCAGCCCCAGAAACACAATGACAGCTAGCCAGCAGGAAGGACGCTTCTAGCTCAGGCATGGTGATTTCTCAGTGTACGACCTGTGGTGTTTTCAGCAACGTTTCTGGTGCGCCGCTAAGAGCTTTGACAACGGTCTGTATTATTTCACATGCAAAGTACTCTTAAGTGTTCAAAATATGGAAGACAACCATGGGAAAATGCAACAGTGCCCATAATAGAGTTTTCTTAACTTGTAAAAATATATGTGACAAGAGGCAACAGCAGGAGGTGGCCTATAGGGAATGAAGACAAGCCAAGGTCCAACTAACCTACTGAAATGTGGGCTAAGGCTACGGAGCCTTGTCTCAGCTCTTTAATCCCAGCACTCAGGAGGCAGAGGTAGGAGGATCGCCATGAGTTTGAGGCCACCCTGAGATAGTGAATTACAGGTCAGCCAGAGCTAGAGTGAGACCCTACCTCGAAAAAAAAAAAAAAAAAAAAAAGTCACCAAAGCTCCAGTGAATGAGTGGTGCCAGGCTCTTGGTCTTGAGGGATTCAAAGATGGGTCTCACTGACAAGAAGGATTAAATGTAAAAGAGAAACTTGAAGTGAAGTGAATAGGTTGCCCATTCATAGCCATCAGCTCCTCATTGCTGAGCAAACACTGGCCCAGAAGCAGCTTATTGGAGGAAAGAAGCCGCCTCACTTCCGTGTAGTCAACAGAGAGCAGCAGCAGCCAGCAGCAGCCAGCTCAACAGCCAGCAGCAGCCAGCAGAAGCCAGCTCAACAGCCAGCAGCAGCCAGCTCAACAGCCAGCTCAACAGCCAGCTCAACGGCCAGCAGCAGCCAGCTCAACAGCCAGCTCAACAGCCAGCAGCAGCCAGCTCAACAGCCAGCTCAACAGCCAGCTCAACAGCCGGCAGCAGCCAGCTCAACAGCCAGCTCAACAGCCAGCAGCAGCCAGCTCAACAGCCAGCAGCAGCCAGCTCAACAGCCAGGCTCCAAGGGCTCTCCACACACGTTAGTGTACGGTGGCGCACGCCTTTACTCCCGGCACTTGGGAGGCTGAAGTAGGAGGATCTGCTGTACGTTTGAGGCCAGCCTGAGATGACGTAGTGAATTCCAGGTTAGCCTGGGCTAGAGCAAGAGCCTACCTTGAAAAAAAAAAAAAAAAAAAAAAAAAAAAAAAAAAGAAGAATTTTAATACGTGAACATACTACATATATCATTTTCCTCCTCTCTCCCCCTTTCTCACATTCCCATGCCACCAAACCGCCTCCTCCTTCTAAACAAGTCTTTTACTCTGATTGCTCATTCTTTGTGTCCTCCTGCATCATCCATGTGAAAATTTTGATGAGTTAAATTTTGTGCAGGCCTTGTGCAGGCCACGACATCTAGTGCAAGGTCAGTTCCATGTACAGAGATGATAGTGCCCAAATTATTGCTCCCCACCATGTGAGCACCCGCTATTCAGCAATGTTCACTGGGGGAGGAAAGTCATTAACAGTGTTAACCAGCAATGAGGCCTGTCCTCTTTTTCTTGGTATAGACAAACTAGAGAAGTATCCTTTAAGATTTTCATGCAGCAGTTTTAGAAGAAAAAAAGAGGAGTGGTTGAGGCCCACATGGGTTTTGAGTTCCATTTGTGGCTTCCTAAGCAAGGAATAAAACAATCACCATGGTAAAGACCTTGACAGCGAGGGGCACAGGGGGAACAAGGTGTTTCTTTCCAGGTTCATTGTTGGGACTTACTCAGGAAGTACAGTGCCCAGCTTAAGACTGACCATCCTCTACACTTATTGGCATGTTCATAGAATGACTGTGGAAAGAAACAGGGTCATTTATTCTGTCTCAGAAGCTGTGATCCATGCTGGGTCACAGCTGGGCACATTGGGAGATGAAGATAGGTCTGGTAAATGACAAAGGCCAGATGTACAAATAAACTTTCTTTGTTGTTCAACTTCTCACTTCACATAATGGCCCCTAATTGATCCCGAGGAAACATCTGAGACAAACTAGCGTAGTAACTGGGGAGGAAGAACCGAAGTTGTCCTTCAGGGACTGAGACTCCGCAGAGGGCTTTCTCCTGACAGCGAGACAGCTGGAAACCGAAGTCCTCGCAGTATTTGATGTGAGTGGAGACCTCTTAAAATCCTGCAGGTCTGATCAGTCCCAGAAAGCCTTATCCTGACACAGGAGCAAACAAAGTTTTCTTGCACTCCACAACCACGGTGCTTCACTCCCACGTGCAGGTAAAATTTCCTTACAAGCATAAATCTCAACTTCTCTTTGGCTGTGCAGGGGAGATAATGAGAGGACCTCTAAGCCTTAAGACCTTGACTCCTCTGATATTTAAGGGTTTGTTCCTAGGGCCAGGAAGATGGAGGGGGCCATTCCAGCAGATGTTGCTACAGAAATATATGAGTGCTTTGAACCTGTGCTAAAGATCTGGTATCACCAGAGAGCTCTGGGGTAAGTCTTTGTATAAGGTTCCGATTTTGCATTTCCCAAATTAGAAGTGTCTAATATTAATGTTTTTCCATTACATCCATCCTTAATGTTCCCTTATTCTAAAGCATGCATATACCATTTATGTAGGTCAACTTAATTACTTATAGTAACAAATATGATTTTTTTAAAAATACGTTTATTCTGCCGGGCATGGTGGCGCACGCCTTTAATCCCAGCACTCAGGAGGCAGAGGTAGGAGGATCGCCAAGAGTTCAAGGCCACCCTGAGACTACATAGTTAATTCCAGGTCAGCCTGGACCAGAGTGACACCCTACTTTGCAAAAAAAAAAAAAAAAAAAAATTTATTCTTTGGAGAATTCCTGCTATGAGCTTGTCATTTTTGCAAATCAGTATTAAACTGAAGAAACTCACTTTCATTTATCCCAGTTTTATGCAGACAGAAGCAGAAGCCCCGTGATTTGGGTTGAGAATACTGAGTGTGAGATGTATGTTGCTACCTGCTCCACCTCTGGGTGATAGATTTCAATAGGGCACTAAACATTAATCTGAATGCAAATCCTGTCTTTTAAAACGCTGTCCTACACTGTTTATCAAGACAATCTGGGAAAGCAGTGACCTGCTCCTCTGAGTTCTAGAAGTTTGGAAACATGACGAGAACATTGGAGAAAATGGGAATCCCTGGAAGGACATAAGAACAAAACAGGAAACCAGTAAGTGTATCACAATCTGTTAAGTATTTTCATTTATGACATAAGAACAAAACAGGAAACCAGTAAGTGTATCACAATCTGTTAAGTATTTTCATTTATGACATAAGAACAAAACAGGAAACCAGTAAGTGTATCACAATCTGTTAAGTATTTTCATTTATGACATAAGAACAAAACAGGAAACCAGTAAGTGTATCACAATCTGTTAAGTATTTTTATTTATTTGGTTGAAGAGGAGATGGGGGGGGAGGGGGAGAGGGAGAGAGAAAGTTTTCCAGGGCCCCCAAAGGCTGCAAACAAATTCTGGATGCATGCACCATGATGCATCTGGCTTTACGTGGGTACTGGGGGATCAAACTCATATTGTTAGCCTTTTCATGCAAAATCCTTATCTTCTGAGCATCTATTTTGTCCCGATTTATCACAATTTTGATATATTTGAGTAGCAATCATTGTTAAGATCTTCCAATATTTGAACATAAGACCAATTTGAATTCCATGTTTATTAATGCTATTGTGCTTCTAATGAAAAGTGTACAGCATTATTCATAGTGTGCTACATGACAGGATGGTGGAAGGTATGTTTGATAGAACCACGCACCCTTTCCTTTAATGCATTGATTTATTTATTCCTCAGCCTCCCCATGAATAAGGGCAGGGAATAAGTTATGAAAGTAAGAACCTATATTCATAAAGTCATGGGACTACTTGGCACCAGTGAGGTAGGAGCCTCTTTCGCCACATTGACACTTCCGGGACTCTCAGCACTGACAAGTCTAGAGCAGTCCTTTAATATTTAGTGGACAGTAGTAGAGGAAGGTTTGTAGAACCTCACTCCAAGTAGATAGAATACATGCACTCTGTCCCTGGTGTGGTGGCACGTGTCCTTAATCTCAGACTTCATGCAATCTTGGGGATGTATCAAACATCCTGGTGCCCATTCTTCTGGACATCCTGTCCGTGGTTCAAGACAAGATCTTAAGTGGAGTTTTTAATATGTAAAAGCATAACATCCCTGAAGTTTGAAAATCAGCTTGGGATGATAAAGATTAAATTATCTCTATTGTTGCCATGTTCAGAAAAGCAGGGCTTCAACAGATGACAGCGTTAGCTGAAACCATTGTTTTTCCAATGATATCCAGCGTCTGTCAATGGCCCCTGTGGAAGGACCTCTGTCATGTCAGTGAAGCCCAGGCCTTCTCTGCTCCTGACAGCCAAAATTGATGATTCATATTCAAAAACGGTCCTTGTGGCATGACAGCACATCACACATGATTAAATCATCTCTGATCCACATTCCTCAACACATCAACGCATATACGAGTGCTCTAGATTCCCGAAGAGGCTCTTGAACTCTGTGTATATGGGGGTAGCTGAGACCTCTTCTGAAGACCCCTCAGGATGCACCCCCATCGTTCCTTTCAGGCACTCTCCCTTCCTTCGCTCTGGTAGTCACGTGAATTTCTTTCAGAGCAGAGGCTGTTTCAGCTTTAACTCGAAGGTCCAGTTTGGAAAGTTTATTTATTCTGACTTGATGATGAGGACTATTTAACAACTACTAAACATTTGTGGGCAAAGAAATTACAGGATGGTCATGGTTCCACAAAGATGTAAAGCTCTGAAGCCAAACACAAACCTGGGACCTCCTTTTGTAATGAGAGAGAGAGAGAGAGAGAGGGAGAGAATTGGTGCCCCAGGGCCTCCAGCCACTGCAATCAAACTCCAGATGCTTACACCACCTTGTGCACATGTGAGCCCTTGTGCTTGTGTATCTGGCTTACGTGGGACCTGGGAGCTCTTAGGCTTTGTAGGCAAGCGCCGTAACCACTAAGCCATCTCTCCAGTACATAACCCTGGAATGCTTAACCAAATGAAGATGTAAGTGATAAAGGACTATGGAACAAAGTCTGAGATGTTGTAGCAACAGGATGCTCAGTGTCTGTATGTGTGATGTGGGAAGGAGATGCAAACCAAAAGCAGCAACTTTTACAATTAAATGAGATTGGCTGGAGTGATGGCTTAGTGGTTAAAATGCTTGACAATTAAATGAGATGGGCCGGAGTGATGGCTTAGTGGTTAAAATGCTTGCCTTTGAAGCCTAATGACCCAGATTTGATTCCCCAGTTCCCATGTTATCCAGATGCACAAGGTGGTACATACATGTCGAATTCTTGCAGTGTCTGGAGCCCCAGTGGTGCCTATTCTCTGACCCTCTATCTGCCTGTCTCCAGTAAAGAAATAAACAAATAAAGTGAATTAAGAGAGGTAATAGAACATGGTAGGTAACAAGCCAGGGAGGAATTGTAGTTGAGGGAGTTTGGGGTTCAAATTTGCAGTAGCTGAAGAACTGGCATGGTAATTCTCTCTCTCTCTCTGTCTCTCTCTCTCTCACTCTGAAAACAAAATAACCCATGGATTCCACAGGGTAAGGAATATATATATATATTGGCGACCAAATATGCAACATTACATATGTCATGGTTGCTCCTTGCACAGCACCAAAATTTCAATTATATGAAGTGGTTTTCAGATGCATATCCATCATTACTGATGATTTCTTGAAAGTGTTGTTTTTGCTGGATACAAACTTTTCTGCCTTAGAAGTAGGAAATGGTTTTGAACTTTGTCAAGGGAATGATTTTCCTGTTTGTGACTGGACTTGGTGTTATGGGTAACATCTCTGTTTCTGTGAATTATATGTTCAGTTTTGGGGGAAACAACGAGAAGAAATCAATACACCTCATTCTCGTCCACTTGGCGTTGACAAATATCATGATCCTTCTTGCGAAGGGGTTGCCAAAGGCAGCAGTAGAGTTGGGTTTGAGAAACTTCCTGGATGACATAGGCTGTAAAATGATTGTTTACCTGGAGAGGGTGGCCCGGGGCCTCTCCATCTGCACCAGCAGTCTCCTGGCTGTGGTCCAGGCCGTCACCGTCAGTCCCAGAGCTTCTGGCTGGAGGAGGCTCAAGCTGAGATCTTCACGACACATCCTTCTATTCTTCTCATTCTTTTGGATGCTCAATTTTTTAATAAGCACAAACTTACTCAATTCCATCTCAAGCGGAAGCCTGAACATGTCACAACCTGATAATGACAACTATTGCTATTTCCTACCAGAAAGCCAGAAAATAAAATGGATTTATCTCTCCCTCATGGTCTTCAGAGATGCCCTGTCTCAGGGTGTCATGGGCGGGGCCAGTGGCTACATGGTGTGTCTCCTGCACCAACACCACCAGCAGGTCCTCTACCTTCGGAAATCCAAGCTGCTGCACAGAACTCCCCCTGAGCTGAGAGCCGCTCAGAGTGTCCTCCTCCTGATGCTGTGCTTTCTCTTCTTCTACTGGGCAGATTGTGTTTGTTCTCTCCTTTTAAGTTTATTTTTAGCTAAAAACTACTTGATGGTAAATATTCATCAATTCCTGGTCCTTGGCTATGCAACGCTCTGTCCCTTTGTGCTGATTCACAGAAATGGACATCTGGCTGAATGTTGGCGCTCTCTGTGTTGGGAGAAATTGAGACAATGTTTGCTTCACTAATCTGTTGGCAAAGTAAGTTTGAAAGCACTTGAAATTCTGGGGTTGTTTTTTGGTGGGGGGGGGGCAGTTCAAGGAAGGGTCTCACTCTAGCCCAGGCTGACCTGGAATTCACTATGCAGTGTCAGGGGGTCTCTGCCTCCCAAGTGCTAAGAGTAAAGGCATATGCCACCACACCACACGTTTCAACCAAAATTATATCAAAGGAGCTTAAACATGCGTTCATTCTCAGAAAATAATCCTGGTGATATTCAACCCTGAGAAGACGTAAATATCTTAGCAAATTGCAGTGACACAGAAATTTCATTTTACCCGTGGCCACCCTCAAGAAGTGGCTTCCACTGTATTTGTGAAACTGCTTTTTTTCCACTACTATGATTTTGATAAGAAAAAGCATAAGATAGATTTATTAAATTATATTGAAATTATTAGTACATTGGTCCATTTTTCAAGACATCCCACATATTGTACCTGATACTACAGATAAACTTGCTCTTTGAAAATCCACTCAAGGAGAATTCCATATGCTTCCACAAGGAAACAACTTACACATTGGTACAAAAAGTGAATTTTGGCCTTCTTGAAAGTGTCATAAGTTTCCTTTCACAGGCAGGAGTTTATGGGGTTTGTGAAAGAATGTTGAGTTCACTTGTCTCCACATAGAATGAGGCACGATGTAACGTCAGTCAGTAGAAGCACAGTACAACCGAAGTACAGGGTGGAAATGCAAGAAAACATGTCTAATTATATTCATGAGGCTTCTCCATAAGGAACAGAAGAAACTAGAATTATCAGATAAACCAGGCGTTTCCCCTGTTGATAACAGTGATGAATGTGAACTCATCACTTTCCAGAATGGTTACACGAATAAACAAAGTTGAAACAGACTGTGGTTTGTTTGGAGCTCTTCATGGTCAGTGTCTCTGCTGCACTCACTCTTTGCTGTCAGAGCTACAGAATGATCCACTTCTACATGAATTCAAATGAAGAATTCAGTTCTTGGCCTGGAGAGATGGCTTAGCGGTTAAGGCGCTTGCCTGTGAAGCCTAAGGACCCAGGTTTGATTCTCCAGGACCCAGTGTCAAGGGAGCGCATGCATCTGGAGTTCGTTTGAAGTGGCTAGAGGCCCTGGCGTGCCCATTCTCACTCTCATTCTCTCTCCCTCTCTCTGTCTCAAATATATAAATAAATAATACAATCTAAAAAAAAAAGACTTCAGTTGTTAGTTCATTTAATTGGATCCATACAATAAAGTATTGGATCAAACATATAATATTGGAAAATATCTGAGTAATAAATTTTTAAAACACTTATTGACATCTAATCCACCGTATAGTCACTGAATGTTAAATTTTTCAATTGATAAAAGGTAGGCTTACCACCTATTATTTAAATATTCTTGGATGGAGGGATGGCTTAGTGGTTAAGGGGTTTGCCTGCAAAGATAAAGGACCCAGGTTCAATTCCCCATGACCGATGTTAGCCCGATGCACGGGGGGAGCACGCATCTGGAGTTCATTTGCAGTGGCTGGAGGCCCTGGCACACCCATTCTCTCTCTCTCTGTGTCTCTTTCCCTCCTCTTTCTCTCTGTCACATAAATAAATAAATCAAAACCATCTTTCTTTAACTAACATTTCTAAGCCGGGCATAGTGACACATGCCTTAACAGTAGGGAGGCAGAGATCAGAGGATTACTGTTAGTGCTAGGCCAGCCTGGGACTACAGAGTGAGCTTCCAGGTCAGCTTAGGCTAGAGTGGGACCCTACACACACACACACACACACACACACACACACACACAAAATAATAACCAAAGAAAACAACAAATAACATTTAGGATATATTAGGATCAAACTGTTATAAACACTTGGATTCATATCTATTCTCACTAATGGTGATGAATGAGTGTTTATTTTTGGTTTGGTTGTGTGTTGATTTTGTAGAGTTTTTTACATTTGTACATGCATGCTTGTATGTGTGCAGGTGCACGTGTATGTGTGCCTTTGTCATCTTCTCTTTTTATTTTTATTTTTCAAGGTAAGGTTTGCTCTAGCCAAGCTGACCTGAAATTCACTGTGTAGTCTCTGGGCCTCCTACATCTGCCTCCTGCATGCAGGCATTGAAGGTGTGCGCCACCTCTCTTTCTGCTAGTTTATTTCCTTCCTTTACTTTCTCCTTCACTGATATTTATCTCCATTGTCTGCAAATATTTCTCCCTGTCTCTTCTTTTTAAAACATATTTTATATACTTACCTGGCAGGGGAGATACCATGGTCACGAAGGTGGTTTTCCCAGGGCGAGGCTTATCCATTGCACTCCGGATGTGCTGACCCCTGCGATTTCCCCAAATGCGGGAAACTCGACTGCATAATTTGTGGTAGTGGGGGACTGCGTTCGCGCTCTAAAAAAAAAAAAAGAAAAAAAAACATATTTTATTTATTTATTTGCAAAGGGAGACAGAGAAAAAAATAGGCATGCTGTGGCCTCTAGCAGCGAGCTGCAAACAAACTCCTGATGCATTCGCCACTTTGTGCATCTGGCTTTTCACGGGTACTGGGGAATCAAACCCTGGTCATTGGGCTTTGCAGACAAGTACCTTAACCACTGAGCCATCTCTCCACACTTCCTCTTACATTTTCAATCTTATTAAGTTGATTTTGGAAGGATTGAGCATAGATTATAATAACTGGTTAAAATCAAAAGTTTTATTGAGAAATTTGTTAGATAACAAGACAACAAGAGAGAGAGAGAAAGAGAGAGAGAGAGAGAGAAATATCTGGGAACTTTTTCCCTGACATTCGAAAATGAGAACCACACATTGAAGAATACACTTGTAGGGAGAAATACAAGAAGGGAAAGGGACAGTATGGGGGGAAGTCGTGAGGGAAAAGGAGGCACAACAAGAGGGGGACCCCACTGCACCCATTCTCAATGTTGGTATCTCTTCTGTCTCTCTCTATTTTTAAAAATTTATTTATTTAAGAGAGAGAAAGAGGGAGAGAGAGAGAGAAAATGGGCATGTCAGGATTTCCAGTCACTGCAAACAAACCCCAGATGTATGCACCATTTTGTGCATCTGGCTTACATGAGTAATGGAGAACTGAACCTATGATCTTAGGCTTCCAGGCAAGTGCCTTAACACAAAGCAATCTCTCCAGCCCCTCTCTATCTCTCTCTTTCTGCTTACAAAGAAATAAATACAAATATTTTTAAAATAAAACAAAATCTTAACCCCTTATGTGATCGTACTTGGAGGTGGGGTCTTTATAACGTATTTAAGGTAAGTTCAATGGTACGAATAGAGAGTTCATATCGAGTGAGCGCTACTCAAGTGACATCACTGGTGACTTTCAACTTGATTACTTGTCAGATTTCCCCTATGTATCATGTTACTATTTCTTTCTTCCTTTCTTTCTTTCATGTTCTTTTGCTACAAGCCACTTATACCAGTTCTCACTTAAGGGGACAACAGTAAAGACCCCCTTCCTGCAGAGGAGAGTGTCTACAGAAGTCACTCAGAGTTACTCTCTGAGGAAGATGGGCCCCTTCTTCACCATGGATTTATGTATTCAGCCACCTATGTATATAAACCACTGCTAGTAGATTTTTATTTTATACTTAGCTTCTAACCCAATGACACATGAACTGTTGTTGTTTTACGTGTCTTCTTTTTCCTGCTTACGTGCTGAGAGCTGTGGGGATGAGAGGGAACTCACTTTGGAGGGTAGGCGTAATAACACATCAGGGTATAGAGTATTTGGTGTAAACACTTCCCCCAGGTGATTGCCCAATTGCACACACTGCTTGTGGATGCGAATAATTGATAACGTTACAAAAACCTTGAGAGAAAAAAATCATTTCAGCCGGGCGTGGTGGTGCACACCTTTAATCCCAGCACTCGGGAGGCAGAGGTAGGAGGATTGCCATGAGTTCGAGGCCACCCTGAGAATACATAGTTAATTCCAGGTCAGCCTGGACCAGAGTGAGACCCTACCTCGAAAAACCAAAAAAATAAAAAATAAAAAATCATTTCAATCAGCAGGTAGCCAATTATCCTGTGGACATGTGCGTGTATTATCCAGAGTCCTGTTCCCCTGGTAAGTCCCTGATACTTGGATAATTTTCACTATCATGTGGTTTGTATGTGATTAACTCATGAGGGCTTGAGTATCTGCACATGAAATATTGATAGCCAATAGTTCTAAAACCAATATTCGTAAGTATAGATAATTAGGACACTCATTCTGTTTACATATTTTTTGGTGAAGGTAATTGGATAGTATGTTGACACAGAGATTCCATTGGATTCTTTAGTATAACAAGAAACTCGGGTGTGTGGATGGAAAGTAACTGCCCCAGGTTAAGAGGAGTAAAAGCCACAATGGAATTTGACTCTTTCACACATGGTCCGTAACAATCTTCATTTAAGGATGGATATGCAATTATATAACTTAAAAACCATGCCTCTCAACACTGACTCATCTCTCTCAGTTACCTCCATGTGTATAAGATCAGGGTTTTTTAAATTTTATTTTAATTAATTAATTTATTTATTTTGGTTTTTCAAGATAGGGTCTCACTCTAGCCCAGGCTGACCTAGAATTCACTATGTAGTCTCAGGGTCACAAGGTGGCCTTGAACTCACGGCAATCCTCCTACCTCTGCCTCCCTGAGTGTTGGGATTACAGGTGTGCACCACCACGCCGACAAGGTCAGTTTTTCTTCTTCTTTTTTTTTTTTTTTGATTTTTCGAGATAGGGTCTCACTCTGGTTCAGGCTGACCTGGAATTCACTATGTATTCTCAGGGTGGCCTCGAACTCTTGGTAATCCTCCTACCTCTGCCTCCTGAGTGCTGGGATTAAAGGCGTGCGCCACCACTCCCAGCTTTATAACATATATTTTTTAAATTGAGACACTAGTATTCATTGAACTTACTTAATCTTTTATTATGGAGGCAAATATATATTTCTTCTCAGTAGACAAATTGGTGCTACAAGCATAGTAGGTGTTTTGGTTTCTGCCATAATCACATATACACGTGCACAAACAATTTAGAGGGAACTCTAAATACTTGATCAGATGCCTCTGAGCCTTGGTAGTTCACTGTCAACCATGTGTTCATCTGCTCACACGCACTTGCAGAAATTTTAGGAGGCTGTTGTCTACATTATCAAATCTCCACTGCTTCAATTTGCAGTAGGTCTTTACGAGAGCTGTTCACATAGTAAACAATGTGGTGGTGACATTGTTGCACACACACACACACACACACACACACACACACCCTTGATTGTAGGAAGCATCAATGCCACACAGAGAAACTCGTCAAAACTGAGAAAATATGAGGCACGGGAGAGGAAAGTGTCCCCTCTGTATCACCAGGCCGCACCCGGCTCGTAGCGAGTCTTCAGCAAGACACAGGCGCGCAGCAGAGGGCCTGGGCCACGCTGGTGTGGACGCCCTGAATCAGCACCCAGGCTCGGCCATCAGCACAGTGTCTTTGGCAATGCTGGGAGACCTCCTTTCTTATCTCCTCATCTCACTCCCCTCATCCGACTCAGATGAAGGAGTGCAGGTGGGCTTAGGGTTAAGAAAATGTGCCACTTGAGTATTAGATCTCAGTTTCCGCCATTCCAGAACATTCCTTCCTGTGGGGAAGTTGAAGGGCCACAAAGAAGGGGAGCGCAGACACCAGAGAACATCAAGGAAGCCTGTCTGCACAGCTGCCTGTGGTGGAGATGCACCCAGCTGCTTTGTCCTTGGCTCTCCTCTGCTCACTGCTGGACACATGAGGACTGAAGACATCACTGAGTCACGTGTCTTGAGGCATCCAGAACTGAGGCGAGACCCTTAGAGCTGACTCTGCACAACCCTCCTCTTCAGGTTCTGGACGACGACTGAAGAATATGAGCTTCTCGGGCCAGAGGAATTGATTGGTAATGCACATTGAAAGACAGTAAAGTAACATAAAAGGAAGAGGAGATTTGACTGGGAACTTCTCTGTAAGGTAGCAGAATTAACTCATGCAAAAACAAAACAAGCACACAAAAACCCAGCAGGTAGATGATAAACAGACACTACCTTCCAGGCAGTCCCCTGCTGCTCGAACTGGGCACTACACCTGAAGAATCACTACCTTTTCTAGCAAGTTCTGACCATTTATCAGTGTTCTTTTACTTGTACAGAGTTCCACCATTTCAGATTGTACATATTTCTGGTTTGGGGGGGTGAAGGAAGAGACAGGGGAAAAGGCTGCAACAAAGTCCAAATTCTGCGACCTTGGGGATCTGTTCATCAACACAGCCCATGACTTGTAGCTGCACAGACACTGCAATTAGGATCAGAAAGTTTCTGGGCTCAGGAAATCATGGGACACCAGGGACAGGGCAGAGCTGGCCTCTGGGATACAGATGTCCAGAAGGAGCCCTTCTCCCCTGGTAGAGCCACAACTCAGGGCGGTGACATCGTGACAGGAGTTGAGAGCTGGCCATGTGCACTGGGAACCTGCCAGAGATAAAAGAGCCTGTTTGTGGGCTGTCAGAGCACCCACAGAGGAGCACAGCACAGACTGCACAGGTGAGTGGTCCCCACACTTGCAGCTGCAGCTGCATTTGGCCTGGCAGGGGAGCAGTGAGGCAGGCTGGGCCAGGCCAGGTGGGGGTGGTGAGAAAGAAGAGTCTGGGTCACCATTTCACTGCGGAAGAGGAGGTGGTCAGCCTGCCATCTTCCAACTGCCATCCGGTTCTGTTTCTGGATCACGGGGCTGTGGAGAGCAGCGTGCGGTGTGATGTGTCAGAGCGGACGTTCCCCGGGCCGGGGACATAGACCAGGACCAGGCAGGTGATATTTCACCTGTGGGGGAGTTCTCGGTCTCTGTAGTTTCCCACAGTGCTGCCCAGTTTTCCATTTCTCCCTCATGAGAGTCAAAGGTTTTATTTAAACTGTATTTTAAATCTGGTGACCATCAGCCTTCTCAGCACGGAGCTCTGTCTGTCCCCTTATTTCTGCCTCTGTTGTATTCTGAATGGTTTCCTTTCCTTGACCAGAAATACCACCCAGTGTATAAAGATAGAATACAGTGGAAAAGAAACCAGTCTGAGAGCCATCATGACACCAATGGTGGCTGCTGAAGTAAGTTATTTTCATGCTTGCTGGACACTTACTTTCCTAAACTCTACCTGCCTCTGCTCACTGAATCCTCATAACACACCTCCGTGGTCAAAATAGCAATCCTGGGTGACTGCGGGTAGAGAGACCCAGAAATGCGTTCAGAGCTGTGCACTCAGGAGCTGGAAAGACAGGATTTAACATCCACGATGGCTGACGGCAAAGATGTTCCTGTTGGACTTCACCAGTCTCGGGTTTAATGATCTCTCGGGCACCCATTTCCTTCAGGAAACGCTGAATTCACTAGAGTCACAGGGACTTGACTTTGTGATTTTGTAAACGCTGGAGGGAAGGAGCTTGTGAAAGTTGTTGGAGAAAACACATCCACTTCTCTTCCAACAGCCAGCTGGGAGGACTCAAGACCCATGGCTTACCCAGCCCCGCTACGGCACAGGTTTGGAAAGTAATGACAAATTCTTAATACAAATTCTATTTTTGATGTCATAGAGATAAGAGAAGCAGATCTAAAAACTAATCCCATCCTAGACCAAAATATAAATATCACAGATTAAATCAGATTTTTCAGTTTCTTAAAGGATAGTCTGTTCTGTTCATTCACTGGATTGGTACTCTCGGGAATTCACCTCATCATACGTGTATGTACATGATAAATACCTTACTGCACGTGTTACCCCGAGTAGAGTGACTTCTCAAGGTCATTCAGCTTTAAAAACTACAAAGATTGAAACCAAGAAAAATTTTTCTCACATAGGCTTTTCCACCAATCCTATGATTAATGTTCAATTTTAAAACCTAGAGTCTCATTTATAACTTGTTTATACACAATTTTGACCATGTCCTTTCTGACCCTGGCCTACATAGCTTTTGTAATTCATACTAAAACAGTTTCTGTGCAGGAAGGAGGCAGATAAAGCAGAAAACACTGCTGAGTTCAGGGAACATGTATGTGACCAACGTCTGGGCTGATGTGAGCAACCCGGACCTCTGAAGGATGGTGGGTGATCACCGACCAGCTAGTGGGTGTTATGTATATTGCTGGGCCGATGTCCACATTCACTTGGGAGAACTGAAAGTCATCAGTAAGGTTTTCACGGACAGAATGTCAAGCGCTGGAGGATAAACCGAATCCAGGCTGATAGGTAATGTTATATATGATTGTAAGAGGTCACACTGATGAAAAGATTTCAACCTCAAAACTCAATTTGCTGGGCGTGGTGGTGCACACCTTTCATGCTAGCACTTGGGAGGCCGAGGTGGGAGGATTGCTGCGCGTTTGAGGCAGCCTGAAAGTACAAAGTGAATTCCAGGTCAGCCTGGGCTAGAGCAAAAACCTACCTTGAAAAACCAAAACAAAACAAAACAAAAAAACTCATTTTGACTAATGTAGAAGGAATAAATAAAATGGATAACATCTGTAAAGTGGTCTTTGCACCACAGGTATAAAATATCTAGGAGACATTTGTGAAAGAAAATCTCTCAAGTTTAGCCAACCTTACAATACATCATCAGCAAGACGTGTCTTTGGTTGGACTCCATTCACACAGACACTGCGCTGAGGGTGGTCAGCCTACCGACGTGCTGGCAAAGAATCTGGGAACAAGAACAGGGCAGGAAGCGGGGAGAGAAAGAAAGGAGTCTCCCATGCGTAACCCATTAGGAGAAGAGATTTTACCACCACGTTAGCATCGCCCTCAGGTGATGGGCAGGAGCAAGGACTCTTCTATTTCCATATGTCCCTAACCTTTGTGTCACCTATGAACAGCAGACATGGGGAGAAGGGTATCCATATGCTAACCCTCGAGCAAGTTGTCCGTTTTGGCCAATGACTGTCCTCTGGAGAAGGGGTCTGTCTTTATGAGCACAACTACCACGTGAGTGAAGGCTGCATATGGGGCAGGGAAGAGGACGAGGGTGGTGTTCCAGGACAGGTAACAGCATGCATTAGGTGGGAAGAGTTGAACGGAAGAGGTGGCCAAAGCTGATACTCAGGACCACTAAGTGATGCCATGTATGTAGCTTCTGTCTGGGAAGGGAATGGGCAAATGAATTTCTGATGTGAGGGAGACAAAGTCTGTTCTGGAAAGGCAAATAGATGTGTGTCCAAGATGTGTCAGATCCGTGTGAGAGGTGACAGTGGAAGCAAGAAGAGAAGAAAACCAGAGACTATGATCAGGTGCCTGGTCTGAAAGAACCATGTACACTGACATATTTAATAATCCATTCTTCTCATTAGAATAAACAGAGACTCTTACTTATGTTTCCCACATTTCCTCCTAGGCCTGTGTTTGAGCTCTGAAGATGAACTGGAGTCACCCTACTCAGATAGTAATCTTCCTTTCTCTCATTGGACCTGGACTTATGAGCAATATTCTAATATTTGAGAGACATGTACATAGTTTTGTCATGAGAACTGAGAAAAAACCCATAGACCTTATCCTTATTCACTTGGCATTTTCAAATATAATAATTATCTGTAACATAGAAATCAAAGACATAGCCACAGTTTTTCATTTCAGGAACTTCCTAGGCAATGCTGGTTGTAAAGCTGTGGTTTTTCTGGGAAGAATGGCTCGAGGACTCTCCATCTGCACCACCTGTCTCCTCAGCATGGTCCAGGCTGTCACCATCAATCCCAGGATGACCCTGTGGAGAAAACTCAAACCACAGACTGCAGGGCAGGTTCTTCTCTATCTCCTCCTCTTCTGGATCTTTAATTCTCTGATAAGCTCCAACTTACTGTACTATATCACAGCAGTCAGTAGAGGGAATGGATCTATTGTTGGCATATATGCTGCATATTGCGTTATGCTTCCATCTAGGCAAACAGTGAGGTGGACTTTCATCTGTCTCATGGCTGTCCGTGACGTCGTCTTCCAGAGTCTCATGGGCTGGAGCAGTGCGTCCATGGCTCTGCATCTGTATAAACATCACAAGCGTGTCCTCTACCTTCACAGCTCCAAGTGTGTGAACAATTCCAGCCCAGAAATCAGAGCCACACAGAGTACGCTCGTTCTCATGGCCTGTTTCCTTTTCTTCTACTGGGTAGATTTCATTTTTTCCTTCTACATGGGTTCCAGGGTGACACGTGAGTCCATAATTTTAGTTATTAAAACTTTTCTAGACCCGAGTTATGCTGTTCTCAGCCCCTTTGTCTTGATCAGCAGAGACGTCCATGTTACTAAATGCTGGAGAGCTCACTGAATGCAGAAATTACGCCGTGTGCACGTTGCGCCATGAATGGAAGGTACACACCGTAAGAATTGCTTTGCTCTAATATTTTTTTGTTAAGAAAGGATTTTGAGCCGGGCGTGGTGGCGCATGCCTTTAATCCCAGCACTTGGGAGGCAGAGGTAGGAGGATCGCCGAGAGTTCGAGGCCATCCTGAGACTACATAGTTAATTCCAGGTCAGCCTCCTAGACTGGAGTGAGACCCTACCTCGCAAAAGAAAAAAGAAAAAAAAAGAAAGGATTTTGCTCTGCAACTGAGTCTGACCTCGAGCTGTCATCCTTTGCTCTCTGTGATCCCAGGTGAGTAACCCTACACCAAGCATTACCCTGATCTTCCAATGTATCAGAAAATCAAACCAATTAAGGTTTATAATAATAGATTTGCTTTAAAAAATGTTTGGGACTAAGCAATCTAAGACCTGTTGAGATTTCCCAGTAAGTTCGAATGCTGGTACTTCTGTCCGGTTCAAGGCATCATGACTCCTAGAAAACACAACTAACTACTCCAGGGCAAAATCTGAAGATTGTTAAATGGATGTAATTTTGGACAAAAAAAAAAGTGTTTAGAAAGCAGTGACATTAAAGTGGATTCAAATGAGGAGAAGTATTAACAAATAAAGAAAAATTCATGACCTGAACAAGAAAGTCATCAAAGCTGATTAGAAATTCAACAAACAGGGCTGGAGAGATGGCTCAGTGGTTAAGGCACTTGCCTGAAAATCCAGAGTACCTGAGTTCAATTCTCCAGTGCCCCCAAAATGCCAGATAGACGAGGTTGTGCACGTGTCTGGAGTTCAATTGCAGTGGCTAGAGGCCCTGGCATGCCTATTCTCTATCTGCCCTCCCTCTCTTGAAAATAAATAATGAGTACATTTTTTTCAAAAAAGAAATTCAACACACAGATT
Organism: Orientallactaga sibirica; assembly: GCA_036365145.1. Lineage (NCBI taxonomy): Eukaryota > Metazoa > Chordata > Mammalia > Rodentia > Dipodidae > Orientallactaga > Orientallactaga sibirica. The sequence continues at coordinate 106,316 of JAEOAD010002472.1, forward strand.
TTGAATTTAAAAACCCAATTAAAAAAATGTTAGAATTGAGTTGGGCATGGTGGCACATATTTTTAATCCCAGCACTCGGGAGGCTAAGGTAGGAGTATAACTATGACTTTGAGGCAAGTCTGAGATTACATAGTGAATTCCAGGTCAGCCTGTGCTAGAGCGAGACCCCACCTTGAAACCACCCCCCAGAAAAATTAGACTTGGGAAAAAAAATAAAATAACAACAATGGAAGCCAAATAATCAAGCAGAAGAGATTGAGTTACAGATGGAAGAAATTTTACCTTGAGGCAGGAATAAAGAAAAATAAGCATAATCAAAAATTTCAGAAACTGGGCTGGAGAGATGGCTTAGTGGTTAAGGCATTTGCCTGAGAAGCCAAAGGACCCAGGTTCAATTCCCCAGGACCCATGTAAACCAGATGCATGAGGGCACATGCGTCTGGAGTTTGTTTGCAGTGGCTGGAGGTCCTGGCATGTCCATTCTCTCTTTGTCTATCTCTCTTCTTTCTATCTATCTCTCTCTCACACTGCTTGCAAATAAATTTTAAAAAATTAAAAATTAAGCCGGGCATGGTGGCGCACGCCTTTAATCCCAGCACTCGGGAGGCAGAGGTAGGAGGATTGCAGAGAGTTCGAGGCCACCCTGAGACTACATAGTTAATTCCAGGTCAGCCTGGACCAGTGTGAGACCCTACCTCGCAAAAACCAAAAAAAAAAAAAAAAAAAAAAAAAAAAATTAAAAATTTCAGAAACTTTGGGACAGAATAAAGACCAAACCTAAGAATCCACACTTTACAAAACAGGTGAAATAAAAACTAAGACAAAGTCAAGTCGACATTAACATGTGCTTCACACATACTACAAAATGTGGTTGTGCCCTACCACACACTCAGCCTTGGGTTCGGAGGAAACTCAAAAGCTCCACTGAGGAGCTCAACAGAATTGAGTAAAAATGAGGCAAATGAGACAAAAAATATGCCCCTTCAATGGTACCAAGCAGTACTGAGTTGGCACCGGCTGGTCAGTGAGACACAGGGTGCCATAAGAGAGGAGCCCAGGCTTCATGGTTGCAGACACTACATCCACCGCAGCAAAGCCCCACACTCAGAGCTGCACATCCGGACACAGTTACCAACTGTCTTCTCTCTTCTCCCCGTCTCCGAATTGTCTAACTAAGCTGACAGGCACAAAGATGCTCTCGTGGCTAGGAAAACAGTGTCACCTCAAGATTTAGTATCAGGGTCTGGCATCCCAACACATCCTTTTGCACCAGAAACTGGAAAGGCCATAAGAAAGGGAGGGGAAGTGGAGGTGACAAGGACATCGTGGGGACAGGTCTGCACGGCTCCCTGTGGTGAAGGCGCATCTAGCTTCCTTCTCCTCGGATCTCTGTTGACTAATGGACACGTGAGGACTAATGACATCATTTCAAAACATAGCTTCAGGGACCTAGAACAGATGTGGTCTTACATGTGATTCTGCACAACCATTCTCTTTTGTGTCTGAAAAATAACTGAAGGGCTGCCAGAGCCAGAATAATTGTTTGATGGGGGAAACTGAAAAGACAGCCGCATTCAAAGAAGATATATGCCCAGGTACTTCTCAGTGAGGTCCAGGAAATGACTCATGCATAAAGCCAGCAATGACAGCGATAAACAGACCAAACTTGCATGCATGAAGTTTCCCTGCCGCTCTCACCAGGAGACAGCATCAGCAAACTACCTGCTGATCCCAGCACCTGGTGATCTTTCGTCAATTTTCCTGTATTTTTAAATGGTTGACAAAGTGACTTTGAACTCTCAGACATCTGTCCAAATCTCAAGCTGGCTTCGGTGGTGAAAGGAAAGGAAGGGGTAAGACTAGAACAAATTTCCAGACTCCAGGATCCGCAGTCTCATAACCTGCGCAGGAACAGCAATCAGAATCAGAAAACTTCTGTTCTCAGAAAACGGCAAGGCACTAGGGAGAGAAGAGAGCTGGCCTCAGGGACAGAGATGTGCAGAGGGAGCCCTTCTTCCCTGGCAGAGCCACAACTCATGACAGTGACATTTTGACACAAGTGAGAGTCGACCCTGAGCACAGGGACTTCAGGAGAAATAAATGGGGCCTGGCTGTGAGCTGTCAGAGCGCCCGCCCTGATCCCGGCACAGACTGAGCAGGTGAGTGCCCCCAACACTGCAGAGGCAGCTGCTTTTGACCAAGGAAAGGAAGCTGGGAGGCAGGGTTTGTCAGGAGCAGACGTTGGGACTGGATGAGTAAAGGTGGCAGGACCAGGGGGCAGAAGGCCCATCACTTCACAGTTGCCAGCTAGAATTCTACCAGTGTGAGCAGTGTGTGAGGTACCCTGTGCCAGCGCTGCACGGTACAAAGTCCAGGGAGGGATAGGCGGCCCAGGCAGATGCCACTTCACCTGTGTATGAGGAGGATCTTACTGCCGGTAGTTTTCCCCACAGCCTTTTCTGTCTATCCCTCACCACAGCATAAATGTGAGGACAAACTAAACACCCAACTCAAAGTGTCACCCGAAGTGGATTGACTTCTCCAGGCCATTCAGTTTTATCAATCATAAGAAAAAAGGGAGCTGGAGAGATGGTTCAGTGGGTAAAGGTACTTGCTTAAAAAGCCTGATGGAAGTCAGGCGTGGTGGCGCACGCCTTTAATCCCAGCACTCGGGAGGCAGAGGTAGGAGGATCGCCAAGAGTTCGAGGCCACCCTGAGACTACATAGTTAATTCCAGGTCAGCCTGGACCAGAGTGAGACCCTACCTCGCAAAACCAAAAAAAAAAAAAAAAAAAAAAAAAAAAAGCCTGATGGCCCAGGTTCAATTCCCCATTACCCATGTAAAGCCAGATGCACAAGGTGGCTCATGCATCTGGAGTGGCCGGAGTTCCTGGCTCTGTCTCTTTCTCCTTCTTTCTCTTTATCTCTCTCTCTCAAAAAATAAATAAAATATTTTTATCTTTCAAATATTTATTTATTTATTTGAGAGACAGAGAGGGAAGTAGGGAGAGAGAGAGAGAATGGGCACACCAGGGCCTCTAGCCACTGCAAACGAACTCCACATGCATGCACCACCAAATGCATCTGGCTTACATGGGTCCTGGGGAACCAAGCCTGGGTCCTTTGGCTTTGCAGGCAAGTGCTTTAACCACAGAGACACCTCTCCAGTCCAATAAAATATTTTTTTAAAAGAAAAGAAAAGAAACTAATGCAAATATTTCTCCAATCTGGATTGTCAGATCATCTCTGGGATTAGTATGTACTTTGAAAACAAAGAGCTTCATTTAATAACCTTTTCATAAACAATTTCAATAAACCATGTGATAGCATGAGGTACTAGGGACTAAAACTGTGTCTCTCAGATTTTCTCATTGCCCTGTGCAGTCAGGAAACAGACTGGTGGGTTTAGGGAAAATACTTTGTGACCAAAAAGTATGTGACCAAATTCCGAGCTTATTTGTGAACAAAGAGCAAGTGGTAGCCATGACGACTGGAGGTGGAGCAAAGCTCAGCCTGGGGATGTTCTGCATGTTCCTGTGACAAAGTGAGTGCCAACCCGACTTCTCTTTGCGGGAGGTGAAAGTAACCTGAAATAAACTTGATATGGAGAAGATGCTAAAGTTTGGAGGACAAATAGGATGTGGACAGCCGTAGAAAGTTATATGTGTTTGCAAGAGGAGAAACTGATGAGTGGATTTCTGCCTCCAAATCTCATCGTGAAGACTAGAGATATCTTATCAGCTAAGGCGGTTGCCTGCTAAGCTTAAGGTCCCATATTTGCCTCCCATGAAAGCCGGATGTGCAAGGCAACACATGTGCACAAAATGGCACAATCTGTCTGAAGCTTGATTGCAGTGGCTGGAGGCCCTGGCACTCCAATTCTCTCGTTCTCTCTCATATATATATATTTTTAAAAAACACCTTATCTTGACATAGAAGGAAAAGAGAAAGGATAAAGGAAGGCATCTAAAGGTGATTGTACACCAGTGTGCTGCATCAAGGAAGACTGACTCACAGGCTTGGTCATTTCTGACTGAGAATATAATTAGTTTTAACAGTCTTTAAAAGACAAAACATATAACCAGGAAGGTGCCTTTGGTAAGAGTGTATAAGAGCAGGCTGTGAGCTGGACTGCTTTCCTGGAGAAGAAAGTGAGAGTAAGAACAGGCTAAGGTGTAGGAAATAAGGAATTGAGTCCCCATATCATTCCGCCCATGTAGAAGACTGGGAGCCGAACTTTCACCACAGAGTTAGCGTCACTAACTAGATTTAGGATAACAGCAGTGACTTTTCTACTCCCCTGTGTCACTACCCTCTGTGCCACTTCTGGCCAAAGGACATGGGGGTTAAGTTCATACCATGTAATCTTCCGTGAAAAACTAGTCCGTTTCGGCCAGTCATAATCTTCTGTAAAAGATATAAATCTTTTTTTTAAAAAAATTAAGATTTTATTTTTATTTATTTATTTATTAGAGACAGAGAGAGGGGGAGAGAGAGAGTGAGAATGGACACACCAGGGCCTCTAGCCATCACAAACAAACTCCAAATGCATGTGCCACCACGTGCATCTGGCTTACATGGGACCTAGAGAAGTGAACCAGGGTCCTTAGGCTTTGCAGGCATGCGCCTTAAACTCTAAGCCATCTCCCCAGCCCAAAACTACAAATCTTTATTAGCGCAACAATCATGTGAACAAGGGCCTCACATGGGGAACTGTAGAGGTTTGAGTTGATGCGCCAGCACATGCGACATCACGCATTAGGTGTGGAGAGGTCAGTGCAAAGGAAGGAGACAGCTCAGGCTCACCTCAGAATCATGAAGTAACACCACGCAGGTAGCATTTGTCTGGGACAGGAATGGAAAACCGAATTTCAGGCATGAGGGACACAAAGAAGGATGTTCTGGAAAGGCAGGTAGATGCATGTGCAGAGGACGCGTGTCCAAGATATGTCAGATCCGTGTGAGTTGTGACAGTGGAAGCAAGAAGAGAAGAAGAAAATGAAAGAATATGAGGCATCTGCTGTGAAAGGATGGTGATCCTCGACATATTTTGTGATCCATTCTTATCAGTACAATAAACAGGAAACGTTGCTTCTCTTTCCCATGTGTTTTGTCCTAGGTCTCTGCAGGAAGTCTAAAGATGATCTGGAATACCCTCCTCTGGATACTAATGTTCCTTTCTCTATATGGACCTGGAATAATTGGGAACATCCTCATATTTGTGAAACATGTACGTACTTTTGTCATTGGGACTGAGAGAAAACCCACAGACCTCATCCTTATTCAACTGGTGTTTTCTAACATAACAATTATTTGTACCCTTGAAATCAAAGATACAGCCACGGTTTTTTATTTCAGGAACTTCCTAGGCGATGCTGGTTGTAAACTTGTGGTTTTCCTGGGAAGGATGGCCCGAGGCCTCTCCATCTCCACCACCTGTCTCCTCAGCATGGTCCAGGCTGTCACTATTAGCCCCAGAACCACCCTGGGAAGAAAACTCAAACCACAGACTGCAGGGCAGGTTCTTCCCTATCTCCTCCTCTTCTGGATCATTAATTCTCTGATAAGCTCCAATTTGCTGCATTATATCACAGCAGTCACTGATATGAACAGATCTGTTGTTGGCACATACGGTGGGTATTGCTATATGCTACCATCTTCTCCAAGAATGAGGTGGACTTTCCTCTCTCTCATGGCTGTCCGTGACGTCGTCTTCCAGAGTCTCATGGGCTGGAGCAGTGCGTCCATGGCTCTGCATCTGTATAAACATCACAAGCGTGTCCTCTACCTTCACAGCTCCAAGTGTGTGAACAATTCCAGCCCAGAAATCAGAGCCACACTGAGCACGCTCGTTATCATGACCTGTTTCCTGTTCTTCTACTGGGTAGATTTCCTCTTCTCCTGCTACACAGGTTTCACAGGGACACATGATTCCATAATTTCTGCTATTAAAAGTTTTCTAGAACCAGGTTATGCTGTTTTCAGCCCCTTTGTTCTGATCAACAGAGACGTCCATGTGGCTAAATCTTGGAACATTCATTAAATGCAAAAACTGAATTCTACACTCATTCTTCCATGAACTGAAGGCATATACATTAACAATTGCTTTGCTATAATAATTTTTTTAATTTGAGAAATACTTTATTGTCCTTTTCAGTTCTGTGATTGTTCTTACATTCTACTGGCATTTTAAAATATGCCACAGAGGACAGGGGCAATTCGTCAGTAATTAAGGCACTTGCCTTCAAAGCCTAACAACCCAGGTTTGATTCCCCAGTACTCACATAAACCCAGGTGCTCAAAGTGGTGCGTGCGTCTGGAGTTCCTTTGCAGCAGGTAGAGGACCTAGTGTGCTCATTCTCCCTCTCTCTTTATCTTTCTCTCTGCTTAAAAATTAAACAATTAAAATATTTTTAAAATGTCACACAGTGTAATTCAGACTTAATTTTCATGGCTTACAATCTTAAATTAATCATTTTTTAAATGATTTTTATTTTTATTGACAACTTCCATAATTATAGACAATGAAACATGGTAATTCACCCCCTCCCCCAACATTCCCCTTTGCAAAAATTAATCATTTTAAGTATGTAGCTCGGTAGTATTAATTACATTTTTAACACGATGGAACTACTTCTGTCCTTTTCTCAGTGATTATTTCTATTGTGCTCTTTACAGTATGAGTGTATTGCATAGTGGTCAGTCATCTTCCCAGCAGAGGACAGTCTTGTAATCCCTCTGTCTGGCCTCCTTCAACTGAGGGGCCTCAGTGGCCTCTTGGTATTCACTGCCTGGTCACAAATGCACCAATCACTGCGGGTGGGAAATGCCTCAGAATACACCTTCCTGTCCTGTGTCTATTGCAATTTTATTGCCCTCTCTTCTGCAGTGTTGTCTGGGCTGTGGTGGGTATGTTACACTTCTCTTTCAGGATTGAGCTCTCTAAGTCATCCTTTGAATATCTGCATATTTGCAGCCCCTTTGTCCCGATCAGCAGTGATGTTAATGTTGCTAAATCCTGGAGCATTCCTTCCATGAAGAAACTGTATTCAGCAGGGCGTGGTGGAGCACGCCTTTAGTCCCAGCACTCACGAGGCAGAGGTAGGAAGATCGCCATGAGTTCGAGGCCACCCTGAGACTACATAGTCAATTCCAGGTCAGCCTGGGCTAGAGTGAGACCCTACCTTGAAAAACCAAAAGACAAAAAGACAAAAGAAAAAGAAAAAAAGAAACTGTATTCGACCCTCATTCTTCCAAGAAAGGAATATTCATTAAGAATTGTCTTCCTTCAATAATTTTTTAAGAGAAGAATGTTGCTGTGTCATTGACTCTGCTCAGTGTTGTCAACCATCCTGCCTCTGTGACTACAGGCAGGCACCATTGCCCTAGCGATCTAAAGTGTCAGAAAATCAAAGTATTGCATGATATTGAGATCCATGGTTCTTCTCCACCCACGTGTGCTGGGCATGAGTGCTAAGGACCTAAAGTTTGAGTTCATGTCACAAATTTAAGAGAATTAAGGTGCGAAGAAGGAGAAGTGGTGTCACAAATGAGTTTAGGATTTAAGAATGACCACATAATCTGCAGTATAGTGACAAGCTATATACTTGTGCCAAAAAGTGTATAGCGATTGTAGAGTTCTTGAAAGCAAGTTCAAAGCAGGGGACCTGCTGGGCGTTTTATTTCCCTAAAAGCAGGAAGCTTCCTGGGCGTTCTTTTGAGTCAGACTTTGGCATCACAAGGTCATGAGTTTGGCTAAAATATAAGAAAAGATGCACTGGCTGGTGGAAAAAGAAAGGAAGGTAAGATACAGGGACCTTTTTCCAGATGCAGAAATGGAAGCTTTGCTTTCAAAGATTGCTCACATTTGGTCTCAGGGGCTGTTAACTTTTCTGGCCTGGGGAACGCTGTCTCTTTGGGTCTGAAGTGTGTCTGACTCAGCATGGCATCCTTCCAGAGTTGAGTTTCTCTATTTTGGTAAAAAGTGAACTTTATGAAGGAAAATACAGGAAAGATACCCGAGCGTGGGAGCATTTCCCTTAGGAAAGAGAGAGGGGCTTTCTAGATCAGGGGCTTAGACCTGCTTAGGATTTCCACAAGAAACCAAAGAAAAGAAGAAAAACAAAATTTATGCTCTTTTAGTTAGAATTAAGAAAAGTAGCAGGCTTAAATCCAGGGAGGGGCTTCTGTGGGTTTAAGTCCCCTATCTCATTCAGGGGACGAGTCCGCCACAACTTTAGCATGGCTGTAAGTGAGGGGTAGTCACTTGACCATGAAGTGATTGGAAAGCTTTCAAGACCAAGGGACTTTGTTCCTGTGCTCCCGAGTGTCTCTTCCCTTTCGAATGTTGTCACATAAACTGGAGGTGGGCCCCTTTTTCAATGACATTTTCTTTAAAAACTACTTTTTATTAATTTATTTGAGAAAAGGTGTGTGAAGGAGGGAGATAATGGTTTCCAGGGGACCTCCATCACTCCAAATGAACTGAGATGCATGTGCCACCTTGTGCATCTGGCTTACATGGGTCCTGGGAATCCAACCTGGATCCTTAGGCTTTGCAGGCAAGTGCCTTAACTGCTAAGCCATTTCTCCAGCCCTTCAAGGACATTTTAACTGACCTACAATAGAACTAATTAAAGCTTAACATGATAAAGTTACTTTTAAACAAACAAAAACCAAACAAACAAACAACAACACAAACCTCCAGTACCAGGGAATCTAAGACTAGTTCAGGGTTTACAGGAAGTTGGAAAGAAAAGTTATGACTGGCCTCCACTCCACCATCCATATCAGGCCGATTTTAATTTCTTGTTGGTCCTAGAAAAATTCTGGAAGGAACTGCTGCCAAAAGTTACTATTTTTATTGTTGGCTAAGTCAGAGCAAGCAAGAGGTCAGGGCCTGTTCTTTTTGCGGGGCTGCAGGGCACCGGGCACGGCCCAGAGGAGCTCAACCCCACGGGCAGGCAGGCAGCACAGCAGAGACCCTTGTGACGGGACTCCAGAACTGGGTCTCTGGAATTCCCAATATCCCGACGGGAAAGCAAACTACAATTTAAACAACATCTTGTTAACGTGCACCAGGAGTGTTGTGGGTGAGGTTTGTGTTAGAGAGAGAAATTATGCAGAATTTGCTGACATGTACATTCCAGATAGTTAATTCTCTTTGTTTTTGAAACAGGAGCTCACTGCGGACTGTGTGCTGGCCTGGAGCGCTTGTTCCTTCCTCAACCTACGCAGTGCTGGGATTGCAAGCTTGAGCCACTACTTCTAGCTTGTTGGCATCTATAAAAGCATCAGCCCAGCATAGTGATGCTCGCCTTCCATCCCACCACTCGGGAGGCAGAGATTGGAAGATCACTGTGAGCTCCAGGCCAGCCTGAGACTACAAAGTGAATCCCAGGTCAGCCTGGGCTAGATTGAGACCCTACCTTGAAAATAAAATAAAATAAAATAAAAAGTCTTATATGTATTAGATATTTAACCTTGTTTTCATTAGTTTCATGAACACAGTAAATGAAGTTTTGATACTCAGTAGAGATCTTACAGTGTTAACCAGCATTCCCATGTTCACACAGTTGTAATTTTCTAGGCGTGATGAGACAACCGGAGATTTCCCTGGACACATGTCCGTTGTACCATGCAGTGTGTCTGTGCCCATCGTGGGGTACGTGGCTCTCTTGACTTACCCGCCCTACGTAACTGACATTTTACATTCTTTGGCCATCATCCCACCATTCCCCCACTTCCTGGTGCAGCCTGTCAGTCAATCCTTCCTGAAAATTCAATTTTCCTAACACCATGTACTGAAGAGACTCTTTTTCTCTTTTTCCCCCATTGTATATTGTTGGTTTTCTTGTGGAAATCAATTGACTGTTTATACTGAGTTACTTTCTGGATATATCCTCTCCCCTTGTCCACACATCCTTTCCACACTCCTCACTTGCTGTCACCTTAGCACTGCATTTTGAAATGATCAACTGTTTACTTCACAAGTCGGCTTTGGTCTTTGGTTTTTATAATTATGTAATGTCCACAAAAGTCATCGGAGTTGTAATGCATTTTGTGCTTATTCTATAGTTTCTTTGGAATGTCATGGGTAAATTAATATAAATATAAAATCCTTCAGAACATGAATGTTATTCCATTTGTGTCTTCTCTAAATACTCTCATTGAGTATTAAACATTTCAACATGCAGATCTTTCTCTTGAGTTAAATTTACTAGTGTGTGTGTGTGTGTGTGTGTGTGTGTGTGTGTGTAGATCTTTCCTCAAGTATCCACCTTACTTGAGGCAGGGTTTGTCTGTGCATCTCACTCTGCTTCAGTAGTAAGAGCTCGTCTGCTTAGCCATTTCCCCATAATTACATAGCACCCCATTTTGAAGTAAACGTTCCATTTTGAGAGTACTGTGCTGTATGGTTTAAACCTTCCTCCTGAGGATCAACACGTTCTGCAACAAGCATTTCTTGCTCAATATCCACCAGCACACAGCTGTCCACGTTCAAAGGAAAACACACTACAGTGACTGCATCACCAACACAGAGGCTTCCATAGCCTACAACACTGGCCACGTGGAAACGACAGTCAGAAACTCCAGGTGACCTATGACAAAAGTGAAGTTTATTGTCTTCTGCCTGTCTGTTAGTTTCCCACCTGCTTTATGTCCATTGTTCTGTCCCTAGACTGACTTCCTGGTCCTGTCAATACTCCTCAAGATCACTCTGAGGGTGACAAAAGATGGGGCTCCCTCTTCTTCAAGACTGTCTCTGGAGGAGAAGATGGAAAAGCAGACTGCCACCGTCAGACTCTACCCTGGTCCACATCTTTCCAGTCTGACACTCATTTTTGTGAGGAGGAAGTATTTTAATTCTCCTCATGTAAGCCAACTTTGGGGTACATCCTCACACCTCCTATTTGTAAGAGGAATTGTGGACATATACATTTCTGGATGTCCCCACTGACCTGATTCATTTCCTTCTTAATGAAATAAGTCAGTTGGTATGTTTGCACACGAGAAATAAATTTTTCTTGGATCCCCATGCTAGAATCTTCATATTGAGAAGGGAATGCTCCTGTAGCCTCACATGCCTCCAGCAGTGAGATTGTGAAATCTCAGTTAAAGATTAAGGAAATAACACACTATAATTTTGTTTCAGTGTTTCATCTTTTATTTATTTATTTGTTTATTTATTTATTTATTTATTTATTTGAGAGAGAGAGGAGAATGGGCATGCCAGGGCCTCTAGTCACTGCAAATGAACACCAGACGTAAGTGCCACCATGGGCATCTTGTTTCCCTGGGTTCTGGGGAGTCGAACCTAGGTCCTTAGGATTCACAGGCAAGTGCCTTAACCACTAAACCATCTCACCAGCCCAGAATTTCATTTTTTGCAAAAATTCTGTCTTGTGTTTTTTTCAAATGAATTAAATTATTTATTACAGACGTTAATGGGTAAAAGCAAGCATCATTCTCATCTGTCATTTTATCTGATGCTAACAATCCCTTTGTTAATTAAATAACTTTGCTGAGTCACCCTTTTCAATGGTGAAACACATAAGGTCACAACAGTAACTGTCAGTTCAACTACACCAAAGTTTCTGAAGACAGTGGTTTTGCACCCAAGCAGTTGTAAATAAATTTTAAGGGTAACTTGGCACCACCCGGAAGCAATTCTAACATCACACTGTTGGGGAAGGTTACCAAGGTGACCCCAGAGTACACTAACTTTACACAACTCATTTCAAAAAGACACATTTATTCAGTGTCATGATCAGACTAGTACAATCAACACCATGGGTGAAAAAAAAAAAAAAAGACTACATGAAAACCCTTTGTCAGAATGCTTTACACTTTCCACAGAACAGAAACTGAAATGACCTTCATACACTTAGGCACAATACAGTCCTCGGGTTTCTTTTATCTTTGCCACACATATGAGTATTGTCTAAACATGCCTTCTTGGTAGCCGCTAGTGAGTTCACAAATCTGCTGTAACACGTAGCTTCCCCATCACTTCTCTTCTGCTAAGCTTTGTTTCCTGGCAGGAATTAAAATCTTCTGCCACTGCCATAGCTGCTGCCGCCGCTGCTGGAGCCACCAAAGCCACCTCGGTTTCGTGGTTTGACAAAGTACTGGCCTCCGGCACCATACAGGCCAGGGCTTCGGCCTCCAAAGCTTCCTCCTCCCTTCACGGGTCCAGAATTTGAAGATGGATGGTCATCATTGCCACAATCATTGTAGCTCCTGACACCTTTAAAACGACTTCTTGCCCTGCCATCACTGTGGTGGTTTGGTTCAGGTGTCCCCCATACACTTAGCTGTTCTGAATGCTTGATTCCAAGCTGATGGAGACTTGAGAATAGAAGCCTCCGGTTGGCCGTGTATTCTTGGGCATGGGCTTACGGGTGTTATAATCAGATTCCTCTTGCCAGTGTTTGGCACACTCTCCTGTTGCTGTTGTCCTTCTGATGTTGTCCAGGGCATGATGTCCGTCCACCTTCTACTCATGCCATCTATTTCCCCTGCCATCATGGAGCTCCCCCTCATGTCTGCAACCCAAAATAAACCCTTTTTCCCACAAGCTGCTCTTGGTTGGATGGTTTCTGTCAGCAACATGAACCTGACCTCAACACCCACCAAAGCCACCTCCAAACCCTTTGTTGTTGTAGCTGCCAGGGCTGCCACTCCCACAACGGGCACTGTGCTGGTTTCCATAACCCTGTCCTCCACTTCCACGCCTCTGCTTCCTGCAGAGTAACAAGACACCTTCTCCATAACCACCCTCATTACAAAATCCATTATAGCCGTTCACACTGCCACCATACCTCCACCACCCCTGATGTCACCAAAGCCACCACAACCACTGAAGTTCCCTCCATGATCAAAACCATCACTGCCACCAAAACCACCCCCACAACCACCACAGAAGCTTCCAGAGCCACGTTGAGCTCTTTGGTCACATGAAGCTCTAGTCATCCTTGCTTGGACAGGGCCTGCCTGCCTTCACTTTTTTACCTGGATTTCTTCATTCAGAACCCGTTCCTACAGACATATTTTATTGCAATATTTACCATTTCATCAACACAATTTAAATGATCAACAAGAATGATATTTTTGGCTAACTAAAACCACATACAGGGATGGGTCAGGTAGCTCATTCCTATAATTCTAACACTTGGAAACTGAGGCAGAAGGAATCCCTCCCTTTCAAGACCAACCTGGTTTCTGTAGTAAGATTTAGGCTAACCTGGGTTATGAAGTGAGACTTGTATCAAAAAAGGGGGGGGGAATAAGAAGGAAAAGACAGGGTCTGAAGAGATTGCTCAGAGGTTAAGGTTCTTGCCTGCAAAGACTAATGACCTGGGTTCAGTTCCCCAGCATCCATATAAAGCATGTAGTACATGCACCTGGAGTTCATTTGCAGCAGCTGGAGGCCCTGGTACCTGTCTCTCTCTTTCCTTCATTAATTTTAGTTGTCTGGTTAAAATTTTCCAATAGTGGCATGGTGGCACACACCTTTATCCCAGCACCGGGAAGGCAGAGGTAGGAGGATCACTGTGAGTTCGAGGCCACCCTGAGACTACATAGTGAATTCCAGGTGAGACTGGGCCAGAGTGAAACCCTACCTAAAAAAAATCATGGATTGAATTAAATATCAATGAAAATTTACCTTGAATCAGCAATAAAGAAAATAACCATCAACACAGATTTCAATACATGTGAGAAAAGTTAAAAATAACAATCCTAAACCGGGCGTGGTGGTGGCACACGCCTTTAATCCCAGCACTCGGGAGGCAGAGGTAGGAGGATCACCAAGAGTTCGAGGCCACCCTGAGACTACATAGTTAATTTCAGCCTGGACCAGAGTGAGACCCTACCTCGAAAAAACAAAACAAAACAAACAAACAAACAAAAAAAACCAATCCTAAAAATGCACAGAGGAGAAATAGTGAGCAAATTACAAACTAAGGACAAAGTACACTACCTTCCCTGTCTCTGTTCCTTATTACCCCCACCCTGGCTTTGGTGGTGAAAGGAAGGAGAAGGGCCAAGAGTGGAACAAAGTCCAAGAATCCAGGTCGCTCAGGACACTGTTCACCACAGGCAGTGCAATTACGATGAGAAAGTTCTGGGCTCAGCAAATGATGCAACACCAGGGAGAGGACAGAGCTGGCCTCAGGGATGGAGCTGTGCAGAAGGCGTCTCTCTCCCCTGGTGTAACCACAACTTATGATGGCGCCATCTTAACAGCAGTGGGATTCAGCCTTGACCATGGGGACACCAGCAAGGATCAACAGGGCTTGTCTGTAAGCTCTAGGAGCGCGCACCCTGAGCGCAGCACAGAGTGAAGAGGTGAGTGTTCAGGGTACTGCTGATGCAACCGCATTTAACATAGGAAGGGAAGCTGTGAGGCAGAGGAGGTCAGCGTCAGGACTTGGAGAGAAGGTCTGGGCCCTGCAGTCACTGTGGAAGAGGAACGTGGTAAGGAGGAGAAGAGGACCTGTCACTTCACAAGTGCATCCAGAATTCTGTTTAGTGTCATGATGGAGCCCGCGGGCATCACCACGTAAGGCGCCCTGTGCCAGAGCTGCTCAGTACACAGGCAGGGAGGGTGAGAAGGCACAGGCAGATGGGATTTCCGCCTGCACTCTTTGTCTGCAGTTTCTTCCCAGCCTAGTGTGTCACACCCAATAGAATAAGCCTTATTATTTGAGCTATGATTGTGTCTTGAAGTCCTTCATAATTCTGAGGAACGGGCACCCTTGCCTTGTTCACTGTGATTTCATTTATTTTTACCTTTCTCTTAACTGGATCCAAACCCCACTATGAAAAATAACAAAGAACTAGAAGGCAGTGGACATAAGAACATGTAAGCATGCTGACAATTGCTTTGGACACCCGGCTCAAGTCCTAAGATTCTCACTATAAAACTTCATTGTCCAAAGCGACATCCTAGGTTATAGATGAACATATTGTATCTATGAGAAGTCAAATAACATGGTTTCTGCAATGCATATAGGAAGTGAAGAAGCCTGGATTTGAATCCAGAGTGCAAACCCTGTTTTGTGGCTCCTGAAATTTGCATTTGTAAAGTTTGCTATATTTCTCAACTCCCTGATGTATGTATGACTCATGCCACACTATTTCCTGCAGAAATTGGTGACCTGCTTAGAGTATCAATGACTGGATTTATTTCATGTTACATGCTGAGCATAACTTGTGAGCCTTGCTGAAGGGTCTTATAAACATCTCCAGAGAGAAGTAGCAGACACATACATGATTAGGTTGTACAGACCAAGGGTAACACTAATTAGGAATGCAATGACAATTTCCTCATTAGAATTTCTGCTATTGATGCCTCAGAGGACAGAAAAGTTTATTTGAAAATAACTATCAACTCTCAAGCAAATCAATGCTGAGACATTGCAAATGAAAATCAACCATAATTTATAAATCTCTTAAAGGACACCCCATAACATTCACTAGATGGTTGGAATCCTGGAAATTCATTCAGTCTACCTGTGAGGGTACACTAAATACGTGACTGGACAGGTCACCCAGAGTAGATTGACTTTTCAAGACCGCTCCATTTTAACCATCATAAGAAAAGAAACAAACCCAAACTTTCTCCAAACTGGCTTGTTGAATCATCTCTGTGCTAAAAGTGAACTTCTAAAGCCAGGAGGACTGTGTAACAATTTACTGATAAACTAGCTTTGAGCATGTAATAGCAGGCGCTGGATAGGCTAACCACTTCGTCCAAAACCAATGTGTATCCAAAAGCAGTCTTGGATGTTCTCATTGTCGAGGGCAGGAAGGAAGAAGATACACAGCTGACCCTGGTGAGTTCAAGGAAAGTGTATGTGACTAAACTCTGAGCTTATTAATGAACAGTGAGCAGCTCATAGCCATGAGGTGTGTTTGAGCAACGATGACCCGGTGTATTCCTGTGGTAAGGTAAGTGTCAATGTTACGTTTATTTAGTGTGAATTGAAAATAATCAGAAATGTTCGATGAGGAGATGATGCCAAATTTTTGAGGACTAATACAATTCAGGGTGACATGAAGAGTTATATGTGTTTTATAGATTTCTGCTTCAAAAGCTTTTTTGAGTCTAACTTATAAAAGAGGAAGAAACAAAAAAGAAGACCCTTTGTGTTATTTTATTTGTTTTGAAAGCAGAGAGAAAGGGGAAAGAGAGAGAGAATGGGTGTGCCATGATGTCCTGCCCCTGCGAATAAACTCCAGATACATGCATCACATTGTGCATATGGCTTTACAAGGGTACTGGGGAATTGAACTGGGCTCATCAGGCATTGCAGGCAAGAACTCTAATTGATTAGCCATCTCTCCAGCCCAAGAATACCATCTGTAACACGGTCATACATCCGTGCATGACGTTAGCAAAGACTGGCTTACAGGCTGGAGCATTTCTGGTTGATTGCAGGAGTAGACTGAAGAGTCCTTGGAAACAAAACTTACTAGTCAGCAAGATGTGTCTCCAATTAGAATTCATCCAAACATTCTGTTGACTGGAATAAACAGAAATTATCTTACTAAAGTTTTCTAATGCTTTTTTTTTCTAGTTCTTTGCATAAAGTCAAAAAGATGATGTGGAACAACCACATCCACACGATAATCTTCCTTTCTCTTACTGGACTTGGAACTGTGGGGAATATCCCAATATTTGCAGGTCATGTATATACGTTTCTCATGGGGCCTGAGAAAAAACCCATAGACATTATCCTCGTTCACTTGGCATTTTCAAATATGCTCATTATTTGTACTGCAGTTATCAGAGATAGAGGCATGATTTTATATTTCAAGAACTTTCTAACAGAGGCTGGCTGCAAAATTGTGGTTTTTCTGGGAAGGGTGTCTCGAGGACTCTCCATCTGCACCACCTGTCTCCTCAGCTTGGTCCAGGCTGTCACCATCAATCCCAGGATGACCCTGTGGAGAAAACTCAAACCACAGACTGCAGGGCAGGTTCTTCCCTATCTCCTCCTCTTCTGGATCATTAATTCTCTGATAAGCTCCAACTTGCTGCTTTATATCACAGCAGTCAGTACTGTGAACAGATCTGTTGTTGGCACATATGGTCGGTACTGCTATATGCTACCATCGAGGCAATCAGTGAGGTGGACTTTCCTCTCTCTCATGGCTGTCCGTGACGTCATCTTCCAGAGTCTCATGGGCTGGAGCAGTGCGTCCATGGCTCTGCATCTGTATAAACATCACAAGCGTGTCCTCTACCTTCACAGCTCCAAGTGTGTGAACAATTCCAGCCCAGAAATCAGAGCCACGCTGAGCACTCTCGTTCTCATGACCTGTTTCCTGTTCTTCTACTGGGTAGATTTCCTCTTCTCCTGCTACACAGGTTTCACAGGGACACATGATTCCATAATTTCTGCTATTAAAAGTTTTCTAGAACTCGGTTATGCTGTTTTCAGCCCCTTTGTTCTGATCAACAGAGACGTCCGTGTGGCTAAATCCTGGAACATTCATTAAATGCAAAAACTGAATTCTACACTCATTCTTCCATGAACTGAAGGCATATACAATAACAATTGCTTTGCTATCATAATTATTTTAATTTGAGAAGTGCTTTATTGTCCTTTTCAGTTCTGTGATTGTTCTTACATTCTACTGGCATTTTAAAATATGCCACAGAGGACTGGGGCAATTCATCAGTAGTTAAGGCACTTGCCTTCAAAGCCTAACAACCCAGGTTTGATTCCCCAGTACTCACATAAACCCAGGTGCACAAAGTGGTGCGTGCGTCTGGAGTTCCTTTGCAGCAGGTAGAGGACCTAGTATGCTCATTCTCCCTCTCTCTTCTCTTTATCTTTGTCTCTGCTTGCAAATTAAAAAATTAAAATATTTTTAAAATGTCACACAGTGTAATTCAGGCTTAATTTTCATGGCTTACAATCTTAAATTAATCATTTTTAAATGATTTTTATTTTTATTGACAACTTCCATAATTATAGACAATGAAACATGGTAATTCACCCCCTCCCCCAACATTCCCCTTTGCAAAATTTAATCATTTTAAGTATATAGCTCGGTAGTATTAATTACATTTTTAACACGATGGAACTATTTCTGTCCTTTTCTCAGTGATAATTTCTATTGTGCTCTATACAGTATGAGCGTATTGCACAGTGGTCAGTCATCTTCCCAGCACAGGACAGTCTTGTAATCCCTCTGTCTGGCCTCCTTCAACTGAGGGGCCTCAGTGGCCTCTTGGTATTCACTGCCTGGTCACAAATGCACCAATCACTGCGGGTGGGAAATGCCTCAGAATACACCTTCCTGTCCTGTGTCTATTGCAATTTTATTGCCCTCTCTTCTGCTAGAGTGAACTTCTTCTAGCAGAAGTTGTCTGGGCTGTGGTGGGTATGTTACATGTCTCTTTCAGGTTTGAGCTCTCTGAGTCATCCTTTGAATTTCTGCATATTTGCAGCCCCTTTGTCCTGATCAGCAGTGATGTTAATGTTGCTAAATCCTGGAGCATTCCTTCCATGAAGAAACTGTATTCAGCAGGGCGTGGTGGCGCACGCCATTAGTCCCAGCACTCAGGAGGCAGAGGTAGGAGGATCGCCATGAGTTCGAGGCCACCCTGAGAATACATAGTCAATTCCAGGTCAGCCTGGGCTAGAGTAAGACCCTACCTTGAAAAACCAAAAAGACAAAAAGACAAAAGAAAAAGAAAAAAAGAAACTGTATTCGACCCTCATTCTTCCAAGAAAGGAATATACATTAAGAATTGTCTTCCTTCAATAATTTTTTAAGAGAAGAATGTTGCTGTGTCATTGACTCTGCTCAGTGTTGTCAACCATCCTGCCTCTGTGACTACAGGCAGGCACCATTGCCCTCGTGATCTAAAGTGTCAGAAAATCAAAGTATTGCATGATATTGAGATCCATGGTTCTTCTCCACCCACGTGTGCTGGACATGAGTGCTAAGGACCTAAAGTTTCAGTTCATGTCACAAATTTAAGAGAATTAAGGTGCGAGGAAGGAGAAGTGGTGTCACAAATGAGTTTAGGATTTAAGAATGACCACATAATCTGCAGTATAGTGACAAGCTATATACTTGTGCCAAAAAGTGTATAGCGATTGTAGAGTTCTTGAAAGCAAGTTCAAAGCAGGGGACCTGCTGGGAGTTTTATTTCCCTAAAAGCAGGAAGCTTCCTGGGCGTTCTTTTGAGTCAGACTTTGGCATCACAAGGTCATGAGTTTGGCTGAAATATAAGAAAAGATGCACTGGCTGGTGGAAAAGGAAAGGGAGGTAAGATACAGGGACCTTTTTCCAGATGCAGAAATGGAAGCTTTGCTTTCAAAGATTGCTGACATTTGGTCTCAGGGGCTGTTAACTTTTTTGGCCTGGGGAACGCTGTCTCTTTGGGTCTGAAGTGTGTCTGACTCAGCATGGCATCCTTCCAGAGTTGAGTTTCTCTATTTTGGTAAAAAGTGAACTTTATGAAGGAAAATACAGGAAAGATTCCCGAGCGTGGGAGCATTTCCCTTAGGAAAGAGAGAGGGGCTTTCTAGATCAGGGGCTTAGACCTGATTAGGATTTCCACGAGAAACCAAAGAAAAGAAGAAAAACAAAATTTATGCTCTTTTAGTTAGAATTAAGAACAGTAGCAGGCTTAAATCCAGGGAGGGGCTTCTGTGGGTTTAAGTCCCCTATGTCATTCAGGGGACGAGTCCGCCACAACTTTAGCATGGCTGTAAGTGAGGGGTAGTCACTTGACCATGAAGTGATTGGAAAGCTTTCAAGACCAAGGGACTTTGTTCCTGCGCTCCCGAGTGTCTCTTCCCTTTCGAATGTTGTCACATAAACTGGAGGTGGGCCCCTTTTTCAATGACATTTTCTTTAAAAACTACTTTTTATTAATTTATTTGAGAAAAGGGGTGTGAAGGAGGGAGATAATGGTTTCCAGGGGACCTCCATCACTCCAAATGAACTGAGATGCATGTGCCACCTTGTGCATCTGGCTTACATGGGTCCTGGGAATCCAACCTGGATCCTTAGGCTTTGCAGGCAAGTGCCTTAACTGCTAAGCCATTTCTCCAGCCCTTCAAGGACATTTTAACTGACCTACAATAGAACTAATTAAAGCTTAACATGATAAAGTTACTTTTAAACAAACAAAAAACAAACAAACAAACAACAAAACAAACCTCCAGTACCAGGGAATCTAAGACTAGTTCAGGGTTTACAGGAAGTTGGAAAGAAAAGTTATGACTGGCCTCCACTCCACCATCCATATCAGGCCGATTTTAATTTCTTGTTGGTCCTAGAAAAATTCTGGAAGGAACTGCTGCCAAAAGTTACTATTTTTATTGTTGGCTAAGTCAGAGCAAGCAAGAGGTCAGGGCCTGTTCTTTATGCAGGGGGCTCACAGGGCACAGGACAGGGCCAGAGGAGCTCAACCCCGCGGGCAGGCAGGCAGCACAGCAGAGACCCTGGTGACAATCGCTGGCTGTCACCCACTTCTCCCCACGTGCAGACCTGGACGTGCGGGACCAAGAGCACAGGGCAAAGATTCCCCTTCCAAGACTCTGAACGCAGCGTGGAGGTGAGGCTGGAGCTCAGGGCCTGGGCCCCACTGCCCACCAGCCCCCCGCCTCCCCGCCTGCTCTTCCGGTCACTTCCGGTCACTTCCGGATCCCCAGGCCTGGGTTTCCCGGGATGTGTAAGCTTGTGGAGAATCCCGAGGACCATGGTGGAGAGTGCCACGGGGTCCAGGGAGTCTCTGGGGCCTGAGTGC
The DNA here is from genome assembly GCA_036365145.1 of Orientallactaga sibirica. Taxonomy (NCBI): domain Eukaryota; kingdom Metazoa; phylum Chordata; class Mammalia; order Rodentia; family Dipodidae; genus Orientallactaga; species Orientallactaga sibirica. The sequence continues at coordinate 127,101 of JAEOAD010002472.1, forward strand.
GGGACCCCGAGGTCCAGAATTGTCATTTATCACTCTAAACATCTAGGCAGTACATTAGGGCCATGGGTGGTATAGCAATGCCTGCGTGTAATAGGCAAGTGGATTGACAGCTTAGACCAGACTGAGTTCCATATTAAAACGTGATGTTGTTTTTTAAATCATTACAACAAAACGTTTTTTGAGAGAGAGAGACAGTGGGCATACCAGGGCTTTTTCAGATATTATGAAGAAACCTCACACGCATGCGCACTCACGATATTGCGCACATACGTCACTTTTGCAGGCAGGGGCCTTAACCACTAAGCCATCTCTCGAGCACAGCGAAGGGCTTCTTAAAGAGCCTTCTTCAGTTCAAGGACAACTATGTGTGGAGCACAACTTCAGCGTGGAGTGAGCGGCT
>JAEOAD010002472.1:130000-297500 GCA_036365145.1 Orientallactaga sibirica
GAGAGAGAGAGAGAGAGAGAGAGAGAGAGAGAGAGAGAGAGAGAGGCAGAGACAGAGAGAGAGAGAGAGGGAGAGAGGCAGGCAAGGGCCTCGGTGGCCGGGTCCTACGAGGCGCCTCTGGAACGCAGACGGCAGGTGTCCCGGCGTCAGGCCACGGCGGGAATCGCCCGCGAAGGTTCCTCCAAATGCTCCGCAAGTAGAAGCCCGGGAATGGCCTCGTGAATTCCGTGAAAATGGGAATCTGGTGGTTATGGGTGGTGGGCGAGGACCGATGGTTACCTCAGGGGAAACGTCAGAAAACAGCGGCGGCCCGCAGAGGAGCCGAGCGCGCTTCCCGGAGCCCCGCGGGCCGGGCGCGGGCGGGGCGGACGGTCCCGGGTCGGTGTCCCCGAGCGAGGGTCACCGGAACCAGCCCGCGGCCCAGGCACCGGTCAGGGACCTTCGCCCCCTTCTGCAGAATTTTGTTCCTAGGAAGATTTCGAACTCAGAGAGGAGAGAGGGAAATTGCACCATTTTCCCAGTCCCAAGATAAACGACACAAATCCGTGAGCAATAGAACATTTGCCTTCAGGTATCTGTAGAACGGGATGGAACACTAGCAAACATCTGGCCGGTTAGCTCAGTTGGTTAGAGCGTGGTGCTAATAACGCCAAGGTCGCGGGTTCGATCCCCGTACGGGCCATTTGGTTTTTATACATTTCGTTCTTCGTGCTTTAAAAGCCCATCTTCTAAAGAACAAACAATGGAATTTACATTTGCTCAGCTCTCTCCCAGCCATGGCGCTGCCCTGTCTACTTTGGCACCGCTCTGTTGCAGATCTAGGTTCGATTCCTCAGTACACACTTATGTGTCTGGAGTTCGTTTGCAGTGGCTGGAGGACCTCTCCACTTTCATTCTCTCATAAATAAATGAAGAAAATATATTTAAAATTTAATAATTACTTAAACCGTTAAACATAATAAAATTAATATTTAGCAATTGTTATTTAAATTACTATTAAAAATTAATAATTAGTAATTACTAATCAATACCTTAATTATTGTATTAATTAATGTTAATTAATAATTAGTAATATGATAAGTCAGACATGCTCTCAGATATTTCCCCAAGCTTTCAGTAATTAAAAAAAAAAAAAAATGGCTGCGATGGGGCTTGAACTCAGGCCTCGTATGCAAGGCGATCCCACTGAGGCACACGTTTAGTATTATTATATTTTATTATTTTATTTTGGTTTCATTCACTTGCGTGAGTCAATCATCTTGGCTGAGTGGGCGGAACCAGAGGGAAGAATTGAGCGGAAGGCTGAGGGGAGAAAACAGTGGTTGGAGAGTGAGGGAGGCAGAAATGTCAGTGTCTCAACTCGGATTCTCGCAAAACCACGTCCGGTTCTCTGCCCAGCGTCGCGGCCAGTGTACCCTGTCACCTCGGGTGTTCTTTGGGCGTCACGAAGTGCCCAACGTTTCAGGGTTTTTCAACGCGAACTTCAAGCCCCGAGGCCCCGGCTGTTAGACGACAGCCGTCTGGTCCCACTGTGTCTTGTCGTTCTTTGGAACTTCTCCCCTTGTGCACGCTCTGGTAGTATCACAGCGTCCCTGGGTCAGGTAAACACAGGCGCTGACCCATCCAGCTCGGCCCAGCGGTCACCAGTGGACACAGGGCTGTAGGATCACAGTGTCCCTGGGTCAGGCAGGCACAGGCGCTGACCCATCCAGCTCGGCCCAGCGGTCACCGACCTTTCTTCCCTGTTGCCCAAAGCCATGGGCCTTAGGCAGAACCGCCGCTGGGCAAGGCGGGTTCAGTGATGACCCTGGGCATCCACAGAGGACAGCAAGTCGCACAGGGTAGACTGTGAGCTCCCCAAGACTTCAAGGTTCCCATCAGCAGAAGAAGAAGAAAGTGAGTCCCCGCTGGGGAAGGTCCACCTGGGGGTCCTGGCTGTCAAAGCAGGTCCAAAGGTTCGTCCAGAGCCGCTGGGAGGACGAGGTGGAGTAGGGGTAGGCTGGAAACAGAAAGGAAAACAGGCCAAAAAGCAACCGTGTTTCCGCTCGGTTTCGAACCGAGGACCTCTCGCGTGTGAGGCGAGCGTGATAACCACTACACTACGGAAACCCGCGCGCCGGCCTCTCCCTTTCCCTCCCAGGTGCGGATCGCAGGCCTGCGGGCGCGCGTCCTGCAGAATCCACGCACGTCCACGGCCCCGGAGAGCAGCGATCACAATCAAAAGAAAAGAAAACCAAAGCAGCCAGAGCCGGGCTGGAGCTCCAGCACAGACAGGGCGGGATCAGCGCGCGGGGCGGCGGGCGAAGGCGGGGACGGGGCCTCGCGTGGAGAAGCGCGTGCGCGGTGCAAGGGGACGCGCGTGGGTGCAGAGCACGCGGACGGGGGACACGGCCATGGCTGGAGCCGGGACCCTTGAGAGAGAGAGAGAGAGAGAGAGAGAGAGAGAGAGAGAGAGAGAGAGAGAGAGGGAGGCTGCGCCGTCTGAAGGCCTTGGGGAGAGCCCTGCGCAGACAGACGGCCGGAGCACCGAGGGGTGTCAGGAAAAGGTTTTCAGTTTGGACCTCGCAGAGGCGCGAAGTGGGAAGCTGGGGTCGTGGGCCGGAGCGGCCGAGGATGGGGTCCGTGCACTGCGCTCTGTCTGCTGCCGAGAGCGGCGTGGACGGCTGCGGCAGCTCGTCTGCTGTTTGGGGGAGAGCAGCGTCAGCGGGTCCTGCGAAGGGGACACTATTTTATTTTTTTTTTTTTTTTTAAATATTTTATTTATTTGCAAGAAGAGAGAATGGGCGCGCCAGGGCCTCTAGATGAACTCCGGATGTGCATTTGACTTTCGGTGGACACGGAATTGAACCCTGGTCGCCTCCGCCGAGCCACCTCTCCAGCCCCCTGAGCCCACCGGGAGGAGGCACTGAATCCCAAACTTGCATTGGCGTTTGTTTATCAGCTTTGCCACAATAAACCTTCTTGACTTGAGGTGCTTTGCACAGCCAAGCTGCGCTCAGCACGGTTTCAGGTAGGGCGGGGGTCTCCGACACTGCCCATCCCGCACTCCGGGAAGGGCTGAAAACCCCATTCACCGAGCGGGGCATCGCCCGCGAGATGGAAGGAGGAAGGGATCAGGGTTCGGGGAGGCTCGGGCACGTGCTTTCAGTACACTACTGTGTAGATTTAGGGGACCTGACCCCTGGTGCACAGGGTAGGTTTGAATTAACAGCCGGCGAAAGGAAGAAGAGAGTGAAAGGTCGAAGCCGACTAAGTACTAAAGAGACGCAACATGGTGATAAAAGCGCGCGTAAGATAAACTTACTTAACACAGCGGGGTTAGGAACATTTACAGCGTTATTACGGCGGCCCAGTTCCAGAAGTTTCTCAGCATCCCTGAAACACCCCACCCCAGTGCCTGGTCAGCGCTGTTCTCCTTTCTCCAGGGACGTTTCTCACTGATGACGTGTCACAGCGGTCCTTGGTTACCTTTGAAGGGCCCAGGTCCGAAGTGTAAAATCTGGAGGATGCATCTCTCATGCTAAGCGAGCCTCCGTGGTGCAAAAAGAAGCACCTGTTTCCGCCCGGTTTCGAACCGGGGACCTCTCGCGTGTTAGGCGAGCGTGATAACCACTACACTACGGAAACACCCCGCAGGGCGCCTTTGCGTCTTACGTGGATGTGTGCTCGGTAATTGTTTGGCCAGTGGCAGGAGGAACCGCGCGGCTGGAACCATATTCAAACTGATCAACGCAATCAGGCTAATTAATTTCCGGCCCTCTCCACTCCCACGCTTGGTCACCACCATTCATTCTCCTCTGCCTTTGTGAGCTCCACTTTGCCAGATTCCACATTACAGGTGAAGTCTGTGGATTCGTCATTCGGAGCCTGGTTTACTTCACTTAACACCATGCCCCCAGCTGCATCCTGGCCATTGAATAGGACAGGGACTCCTTATTATAAAAGGCCCAGCAGCGTCCACTGTGCAAGTACAGAGTTGTCTTTGTCCATCCGTCTCTTGACGCACGCTCAGCTTGATCCTGTATCTTGGAGTTGGGAGTAACGCTGCCCTGCACATGAAAGGGCCTCTCGACTTACTGGAAATTAAACCCTCACGGGATGCCCGGTTTGGGACCCTTTCTCCCATCCTGGAGGGGGTGGGGGTGGGGGTGTCTCAGCCCTTGGTGGTTCCCTTCGCTGTGCAGAGCTTGCCGATGGTGCCAACCTGCTTGTCTGCCTTTGTGTCTGTTGTCCGTGCTTTTGAAATCATAACAAACAGTGACAGAGTAATCTGGTCTTGGTGGCGCACACCTTTAATCCCATCATTTGGGAGGCACAGGTAGGAGGATCGCCATGAGTTCAATGCCATCCTGAGACTACATATGAATTCCACGTCAGCCTGGGCTAGAGCAACGTACCACCTCAAAGAAACACAGTCACACAAATGCCATGCAGGGTTCCCTCTGTGCTTTCTTTTGGTAAATTTGTAGGCTGGGAAGGTCATACTTCCCTATGAGGAAGTTCCTTCTGTTGTTTGGCTAAATGAATGTATTATGCCTAAATATTTATGTTGATGCTCATGTATTAATTCTGCTCTCAACCTTCTCTATTCAGACGCCAGCGACTACTGGGGAGACTCAAAACTCTCCAAAGTGCTAATAAACGTTCAGCACAAGATGAGATTTCTCCCTGTTCAGTCACAGAATAACCGTCAATGGGCCTAGCTAGGAAAAACTTGACACGCTGCGCTGTGACTGCAGGAGTGCAATGACCTTCTTCAGAAGTACTAGAGCGCGAAGAGCGGCGAACAATGTCTGGAAAGATGATAATTTTGACGCGGACCATCCCTTTTTCTACCGCCACCATGATCCTCAGGTTCTCCAAACCGTTGAACCAAGAGGTTTCCCATGTTTTTGTTCTGGTAAACCCAGGGACGCCCAGAGACCCATTTCTGGAGTCCGGATCCCACGCTCAGGCCTGGACTGACCTCGTGAGCAGTGACCGGGACAGATGCTCAGGGAAGGCTGTGGTGGGACGATCCTCGGGAGGGGCGCGTGTGTGGGCGTGTTGGGGCCCAGCAGGGAGTGAGCTCCAGCCTGACCTCCAGTGCAGGCTGCGGGGCTTCAGTGGGGAGTCTTGGCTCCAGGGGACCTCCATCGTTCAGAGCCTTGGAAGGGGAATCTTTGCCCTGTGCTCTTGGTCCCGCACGTCCAGGTCTGCACGTGGGGAGAAGTGGGTGACAGCCCATGGATCGTCACCAGGGTCTCTGCTGTGCTGCCTGCCCGCAGGGTTGAGCTCCTCTGGGCCATGTCCAGTGCCCTGCAAGCCCCTGTAGAGGAAAGGCCCTGACCACTCCTCCCTGACTTGCCCTTATGCTCTGGCTTTGGGAAAAAATGAATTTCTGGCAGCAGCGTTAATTTCCGTGTTTTCCCAGTACAAAGAAGAAACCAAAAGGCACATGATGTGGGTTTTGGACTGGAGGCCATAAGACATTGTGTTTCCAACTCGCTGAAGGGCTGAACTAGTCTAGACTGCAGAGTATCAGATTTGGAAATCTGTCCCCTGACCCCCACCAAACAAAAAGCAAACTCAGAAAAAAGGAATCCACTCTTGTTGTCTTTAATTAGTTTTACTTTTTAGACACGTGAGAACTTTAGGGGAAAACTTGGTCTAAAGACGCTTGTCTTTAAGTGCACAGGCAAGAGGAGTAACAGGTTAGGACAGGCTGTTACAAATTAAAGAAAGGCAATTTTTTCTTTCTTGTTTATCCTTTTTTTTTTTCAATTCTTAATGTTTATAACTTCAGTTCACAGAGAAGTGGGTATCAAATATGATTTCAGTATTTTATCAGCACAAGTCTTTAGCAATATGGAAATGTCTGCTGATAAGGATAAAGGGGCTGAAAACAGCATAACCAACTTGTAAAAAAGTGCTAATTATTAAGATTGTGGAATCATATGAGACTATGTAACCTATGTACAATGAGGAAATGAAATCTACCAAATAAAAGAAAAGGAAGCAGATCATGGTCGTGAGCGTGCTCTGAGTAGCTCTGATTTCTGGGCTGGAATTACTAGCACACTTGGAGCTGTGAAGGTAGAGGACACGCTTGTGATGTTTATAGAGGAGGAGAGCCATGGACGCACTGCTCCAGCCCATGAGACTCTGGAAGACGACGTCACGGACAGCCATGAGACAGATGAAAAACCACCTCACTATTAGCCTAGATGGTTGCATATAGCAATACCCACCATACATGTGAACTTCAGATCTGTTCACACTACTGACTGCTGTGATATAAAGCAGCATGTTGGAGCTTATCAGAGAATTAACGATCCAGAAAAGGAGGAGATAGGGAAGAACCTGCCCTGCAGTCTGTGGTTTGAGTTTTCTCCACAGGGTCATCCTGGGATTGATGGTGACAGCCTGGACCATGCTGAGGAGACAGGTCGTGCAGATGGAGAGTCCTCAAGCCACTCGTCCCAGAAAAACCACAACCTTACAGCCAGCTTCACCCAGGAAGTTCTCCCAGTGAAAGACTGTGGCTATATATGCAATTTCTACACTACAAATAAGTGCTATATTGGAAAACGCCAGGTGAATGAGGATAAGATCTATGGGTTTTCTCTCCGTTCCCATGAACAAAATATATGCATGTCTCACAAAAATTAGAATATTCCCCATAATCCCAGGTCCATTGACAGAAGAAATGATTGTCCGGGCGAGGTTGTTCCATATCATCTTCTGACTTCCTGCTTAGAACCATGAGAAATTGTCAGGGAAATATGAGTAAAATTCTGTGTTTATTCTCCTGAAAAGAATGGTTTCTGAATTCTGAATATCAATGTACAGGGCTCTTCCTTAGCAGGCTATTAATCATACACATTCTTATGTCCTTCTATTTGTTTCCTTCCATTGTCCCCTCTGACTTGGAGGATTTGATAAACACATATTGGACACATCTCGTCAGCACATGCATCTACCTGCCTTTCCAGAAGAACCTTCTTTGTGGCCCTTATTTCTGAGAGTTATTTGCGTATGAGCTTCCCAGAGAAAGTCTTAGTGTGTGGCGTCACTTACTAATCCTGAGTGTCAGTTTGAGCTGCCTCCTTCCTCTTTGCTCTTCTCATCTAAGACGTGAGGCCACATGCACTGGACCATCACCTACTCGTTCCCGTCGCCCCGCATGCAGCCATCACTCACGAGATTGTCACTGGCCCAATGGAGTAGTTCTCAGGGGACACTATGTGGCACATGCTTCTCCCCAGGGTCTCTGGCCATAGGTGACATAGAGGTTAGTGACACAGGAGAGTGAAAAAAGTCCTTCCTCCTGTCCTGAATGTGACACCACCTCTGCTGGGAAATTTGTGCTCCAGTCTCCCAGCTGGGTGGAATCGCTGAGGCTCAGCTCTGTCTTTCCCCAACTCAGCGTGTTCTTAGTCTGAGTCTCTTCTGCACCAGACACCAGAAACAGCTCCCACCTAAGACATCTTCCTGGCTCTGTGTTTCGTCTTTTAAGGACTGTAAAGTCTAGATATTTTCTCAGTCTGAAATGCTCCAGCCTAGGAATTAATCTTTCCTGATTATTTTACTGTGTTGTGTGACCAGTTTATAGATGTCATCATTTTTCTCCTTATATGTTAGAGTTAAAAATAAACGTCTCAGCCGGGCATGGTGGCACACACCTTTAATCCCAGCACTTGGGAGGCAGAGGTAGGAGGATTGCCGTGAGTTCGAGGCCACCCTGAGACTACATAGTTAATTCCAGGTTAGCCTGGGCCAGAGTGAGGCCCTACCTCGAAAAAATAAATAAATAAAAATAAACGTCTCCCGGGCTGGAGAGATGTCTTAGCGGTTAAGGCGCCTGCCTGCTAAGCCTAAGAACCCGGTTCCAATCTCCAAGTCCCACGTTTAGCCAGATGCAAAGTGACGCAAGGGCGCAATGCCTCACTTGCCCACAAGGGGGCGCACGCATCTGGATTTCGTTCACAGCAGGTTAGAGACTGCTGGCGCGCCCATCTGTATCTGTCTCCCTCTCTCTGGCTCTCTCTGTGTCTCTCTCCAAAAATAAATAAATAAATAATAATAATAAATTTAAAAAAATAAATGTCTCTCTCCTTTCTTTCTTTCTCTTTTATTGAGGTAGGGGCTCACTCTAGCCCACACTGACCTGGAATTCACTATGTAGTCTCAGGCTTGCCTCACACTCCCAGCAGTCCTCCTGCCTCTGTCTCCCGAGTGCTGGATTAAAGACGTGCACACCTGGCTACCAAAAATCTACTCTTGAGGTACAGATCAGTTCCATCAATTTCACCTCTTACAATAATTTTCCATGTTTGTTCCAATTCTGTTTGTCTTCCACAATTTGGCATCCTGTCTACATCAAACATATTTTCGATTATTTTAACCTGTTCAAATGAATGTAACATTGGCACTTAGTTTGGCACAAGAACATACATAACATCAAGCTGCTCTTTGCTGAACCACCGCCCTCCATAGCCAGCTGCCGTTCATTGTGTATAAATCAGCACAGATTTTAGTGAAATACACTGCCCCTGAATCCCCCAGGTTGCCATGTGCTTCCTTCACAAGGTGCATCTGCTTCCTTCCTGCAGAGGATGGCGAGAATACTGAGGGACACTCTTTAAATATCTAGTTCTAAGCTCTCTGGCATAGCACTTTCTTCTACGTGGACAAAATTTGTTTGTGAAAAAGTTATTAAATGAGGGCCTGGGTTTTTAAACAACACTAATCACAGATTTGATCTGACAACTCAGAGTGAACACGTATTGGGGTTGGTGTTTTTCCTTATGATGGTTAAAATAGCTCAGAGAAATCAGTATCCTTTGGTGACACATTCATTAGAGTTTTTAATGTGTTTCCACATTTATGCTGTGGAAAATGCCTAGCTTTCCACAAAGCCAGTGGATAATTAATTTTCCTTTGCAATGTCTCTTTCCTGATCTTCCTATTATTGGATAACTGTTCTAACATTATCTTTATGATCTCTGAAAGGAAATTCTCATTAATTTCCTAATGATTGCCATAGCTGGGCTAAGCCATGAATATGTGTCAACTCTAGAAGTGTGTATTCATATACATATATATATTTACTATTTTTAAAATATTTAATTTTAATTTATTTATTTGAAAGAGAGAATGAGGCAGAGGAAGAGAAAGAAAGAAAGAGAGAGAATGGATGCGCCAGGGCCTCCAGCCACTGCAAATGAACTCCAGATGCATGCACCATCTTGTGCATCTGGCTTATGTGGGTCCTCAAGAATTGAACTGAGGTCCTTTGGCTTTCCAGGCAAGTGCCTTAACCACTAAGCCATCTCCCAGCCCTATGTGTATATTTTAACAAGATTTCATGTACTTCTCCCCTCCAGGATTCAAGAAATAGCACAGTGCCGTCTGTGTGTTCTAGTGACTTCAGCCTTTTCTGTGGAAATGGACGGTGAAGACCACGGGTGCGTGTTAGTTCCAAATGCCTGACTCATCCTTGAACCTGAGGAAAGTCGGGTCCACGACTCACAGGAACAGCTCTGGGCTCAGCCATTCTGAAGGCCAATGCCCACCTTCCCTGTTCCTGAGTACATGACCTTGAGCATATAAGTAGACCTATCTAAGACCCACCAGCCTAGGGACGGTTCTCTGATCCACGGGTGCATTGTGAGCATTCAGTGTGCGCAGCCACACAGTGCTCTGGGAAGTGCCCAGCAAGCCTTAAACAAAGAGCTCTAACAGCCACCGTAGGTATTTTGTGGTGCCTTTCAGATTAGTTTCTTTCCACAACACTTTGTAATTACATATTGTATGGTACTTTAGACTTAGAGAAAACACGTGGAATAAAATAAAAAATAGTGATAACGTTGGGAAAAGAGCTCCATCCTGAGAAAGTGGAGGTCCCTGGATATGAGACACAGTTTACACAAAGCCTTTCACTGCTGTGAGGGGAAACACAGAAGTCTGGCAGGAACTACAGAGACTATGTTTTCCACATGCAGGTAAAATGCCTTTCAGTCTCTCCTATCCCTCAATGGCCTGGGCAGTGAGCAGCTCTGGCACAGGGCACCACACACAGGGAAGCAATTCTGGAAGGCAGGTGGGGAATGTCGGGGCTTCTTCTCCATGATCCCACTCCCTTCCTCTTCAAGAGGGACAAGGAGCCCAGACCCTTCTCTCCCACCATCTGCTCCTGACCTGCCTTTCCTCAGTTTCTCTTCCCAGATCAAAGGCAGCTGCATCCACAGTGTGGGCAGCACTCACCTGTGCAGTCTGTGCTGTGCTCAGGGTGGTGATGGGACAGCTCACAGCCAGACTCTCTTTATCCCTGCTGATGTCCCAGTGCTGAGGGCCAACGCGCACTGCTGTCACTATGTCACTGTCATGAGCTGTGGCTTTGTCAAGGGAGCAGGGCTCCTTCTGCAGTGAACATCCCCAAGGCCATCTCTGTGCAGTCCCTGGTTCCATGTCATTTCTTGAGCTGAGAAACTTTCTGGTGTTAATTACAGTGCCTGTGTGCAGCAAGGGGAAGGAGGGCTGTGATGATGAGCGGTGCCCTGAGGGCCACACATTCCTGGACTGGGTCCCTGTCTTCCCCTCCCCCTCCTGGCACCACCAAATCCAGAGAGAAATTTTGGAAGAAACATAATAAACATAATAATCGAAGATTAAGGAAATAACACACTGTAATTTTGGTTTTCTGTTTCACGTTTTAATAGTAATTTATTTATTGGAGAGAAAGATAGAAAGGAGAATGGGCATGCCAGGGTTTCTAGTCACCACAAATGAACACCAGACGTAAGTGCCACCATGGGCATCTTGTTTCCCTGGGTTCTGGGGAGTCGAACCTAGGTCCTTAGGATTCACAGGCAAGTGCCTTAACTGCTAAACCATCTCACCAGTGCAGAATTTCATTTTTATAATGATTTTGTCTTGTGTTTTTTTCAAGGGAATTAAATTATTTATTACAGACGTTAATGGGTAAAAGCAAGCATCATTCTCATCTGTCATTTTATCTGATGCTAACAATCCCTTTGTTAATTAAATAACTTTGCTGAGTCACCCTTTTCAATGGTGAAACACATAAGGTCACAACTGTCAGTTCAACTACACCAAAGTTTCTGAAGACAGTGGCTTTGCACCCAAGCAGTTGTAAATAAATTTTAAGGGTAACTTGGCACCACCCGGAAGCAATTCTAACATCACACTGTTGGGGAAGGTCACCAAGGTGACCCCAGAGTACACTAACTTTACACAACTCGTTTCAAAAAGACACATTTATTCAGTGTCATGATCAGACTAGTACAATCAGCACCATGGGTGAAAAAAAAAAAAAAGAGGGCTGGAGAGATAGCTTAGCGGTTAAATGCTTGCCTATGAAGCCTAAGGACCCCGGTTCGAGGCTCGATTCTCCAGGACCCACGTAAGCCAGATGCGCAAGGGGGTGCATGCATCTGGAGTTCGTTTGCAGTGGCTGGAGGCCCTGGTGCACCCATTCTCTCTCTCCCTTTCTCTCTCTCTCTTTCTCTCTCTCTCCCTGCCTATTTCTGTATCTCTCTCAAAAAAATAAATAAATAATAAAATTTAAAAAAAAAAAAGACTACATGAAAACCCTTTGTCGGAATGCTTTACACTTTCCACAGAACAGAAACTGAAATAACCTTCATACACTTAGGCACAATACAGTCCTTGGGTTTCTTTTATCTTTGCCACACATATGAGTATTGTCTAAACGTGCCTTCTTGGTAGCCGCTAGTGAGTTCACAAATCTGCTGTAACACGTGGCTTCCCCATCACTTCTCTTCTGCTAAGCTTTGTTTCCTGGCAGGAATTAAAATCTTCTGCCACTGCCATAGTTGCTGCCGCCACTGCTGGAGCCACCAAAGCCACCTCGGTTTCGTGGTTTGGCAAAGTACTGGCCTCCGGCACCATACGGGCCAGGGCTTCGGCCTCCAAAGCTTCCTCCTCCCTTCACGGGTCCAGAATTTGAAGATGGATGGTCATCATTGCCACAATCATTGTAGCTCCTGACACCTTTAAAACGACTTCTTGCCCTGCCATCTCTGTGGTGGTTTGGTTCAGGTGTCCCCCATACACTTAGCTGTTCTGAATGCTAGATTCACAGCTGATGGCGATTTGGGAATTGAAGCCTCCAGGTGGCCGAGTATTATTGAAGGCGGGTTTATGGGCATTATAATCAGATTCCTCTTGCCAGTGTTTGGCACACTCTCCTGTTGCTGTTGTCCTTCTGATGTTGTCCAGAATGTAATGTCCGTCCACCTTCTACTCATGCCATCTTTTCCCCCTGCCATCATGGAGCTTTCCCTCACCTCTGTAACATAAAATAAACCCTTTTTCCCACAAGCTGCTCTTGGTTGGATGGTTTCTGTCAGCAACATGAACCTGACCTCAACACCCACCAAAGCCACCTCCAAACCCTCTGTTGTTGTAGCTGCCAGGGCTGCCACTCCCACAACGGGCACTGTGCTGGTTTCCATAACCCTGTCCTCCACTTCCACGCCTCTGCTTCCTGCAGAGTAACGAGACACCTTCTCCATAACCTCCCTCATTATGAAATCCATTACAGCCGTTCCCATTGCCACCATACCTCCACCACCCCTGATGTCACCAAAGCCACCATGACCACTGAAGTTCCCTCCATGATCAAAACCATCACTGCCACCAAAACCACCTCCACAACCACCACAGAAGCTTCCAGAGCCACGTTGAGCTCTTTGGTCACATGAAGCTCTAGTCATCCTTGCTTGGACAGGGCCTGCCTGCCTTCACTTTTTAACCTGGATTTTTCATTCAGGACCCGTTCCTACAGACATATTTGTATTTGTATTGCAATATTTACCATTTCATCAACACAATTTAAATGATCAACAAGGATGATTTTTTTTTGGCAAATTGAAAACACGTGCAGAGATAGGTCAGGTAGCTCATTCCTATAAGTCTAACACTTTGGAAACTGAGGCAGAAAGAATCCCTCACATTCACGAGCAACCTGGTCTCTGTAGTAAGATCTACAGAGGTTATGAAGTGAGACTTGTCTCAAAAAAAAGTGAAAATAAGAAGGAAACGACACAGGCTGGAGAGATGGCTCAGAGGTTAAGGTTCTTGCCTACAAAGTCTAATGACCTGGGTTCATTTCCCTAGTATCCATGTAAAGCCAGGTGCTCAAAGTAGTGCATGCACCTGGAGTTCATTTGCAGCAGCTGGAGGCCCTAGTGCACCAATTCTTTCTGTCTCTCTCTCTCTCTCTCTCTCTCTCTGCGTTAATTTTAGTTGTCTGGTTAAAGATGTCCAATGGCATGGCATGGTGGTGCATGCCTTTTTTCCCAGCACTGGGAAGGCAGAGGTAGTAGGATTTCTATGAGTTGGGAGCCACCCTGAGACCACATAGTGAATTCCAGGTCAGCCTGGACAAAAGCAAAACCCTGCCTCAAAAGCAAACAACAACAACAACAAAAATGGAGCCAAGAGTGGTTGTGCACACTTTTAATCCCAGAACTTGGGAGGCAGAGGTGGGAGGATCACTGTGAGTCAGAGGCCAGCCTGGGACTACTGAGTGATTACCAAGTCATCCTGGGCTAGAGAGAGACCCTACCTCAATAAAAAAAAATTTCCAGTGTTCTCACCTCATGCAGACTCACGTTCCTTTGTGTGTTCCAGTGTGCTTTTGAGCCCTTAGAGGGAAGTTTTCAGCCCAGTATTGTATTCATGAGCTCTTTGATTCCATTCTGAGGCTTTTTGTATTTTCACTTTGTTGAAATTCTTATTTTCTTGGCATCAGTGAGCATCATTAGGACCATGTGGTAGTTTGAATATATGTTCCCCAGTATATTCAATGTTTTATTAGTTTATAGTTTGCATCTGCAATCACCTTGCTAGAGACAATGTCACTGCGGGCCGGTCTTAAGGTGTGGTGATGGTTTGAGATTCCATTGTAATGATATGCAAAGTGTGCCTAGCAGGAGTTCCTCAAGTGTGCTGTGGCATTTGGCTGTAGTTTTGCTCTGTGTGCTGTGTGCCTGGTGGGCTTTTCTCTCTCTTGCCTGGTCCTGTGAAGACAGGCCACTTCTCCTGCCATTATGGAACTTCCCCTGGATCTGTAAGCTTCAATAAATAATATCCCTTCCTCCATAACTGTGCCTGGTCTGGAAGTTCATCTCAGCGAACCTGAAGCTGTCTGTTACAGTAAAGTGGTACCAAGGAGTGTGGGGTGAGATGAACCTGACCAGGTGGATGTTCGTCTTTTGCAACCTTTGTTTTGGAGGAATGGGCATGGACTTGGTGCTTGCAACTGAAGATGCCTTCTGGAGTGGTAAGCTAAGTATTATGGACTATTCTGATGAGAGTTTGAGAATGCTAAGTGCAGACTCTATTGAACTTCAAGGTTTGGCTTATGAGCTTTCTAAGGGGAAGGAAAGACTGCAGAGGATTTTGTTGGAACTGGGCTACTGGCATAAGGGATGGCTACGTTCCGCTATCCAGGCCCAGAAAGTTTGATCAAGGTTAAATTTGTGATGATGTGCTTGGCTAAAGATATCGGACTGAGAGACTTAAGATTTTAAATTGGAAAACCTCAAGCAAGTTAAAATTAGAGGCACTGAGACTGGTTTTAGGTTACTGGGGCTGCTATTGTCAGCACATTAGCAATCTTAAGGAAGGTGGCCTGACTGCTTTACATTAAAACAATGGAGAGGATGCCTGAGGAAAAACTGTTAGAAATGCAAACTCTTGGAAAGAGTTGACTGGAGAAGGAACCTGCTTTTCAAGGCTATAATTTATTTTGTCCCTGGATTAAGAATATGGCTGTGTCCTGCACACCTGGTATTAGTTTAGGAAGCATGAAAAATGCATGGAGTGGTCATGAATTGCACACGGTTCCAGGAGCCACTGCTGAGATGTGGCATGAGGCAGGGCATGAAGACCCTCAGGAATAGGCTGGAAGAGCCTTTGGAAGATGGACCATGGTTTGCATGGAGACTTAAAAATGTTTTGGATATACCAGGACTATGCAAGGGCTCCCATGTAGTGCAGTGTTGGCCTGGGATCAAAGTTTTCCCTGGTGACTCTGCCCAGCTGGAGGGGCAGAATTGGAAAACCTGGAGACTGTCAGTCTCTGATTATATTGAACTTGAACTGCAGAAGTTTCATGACTGCTGATGGTGGTTGAGTTTGCATTGTTCTAGTTTCTCCTTGCTATGCCTAATACCAGTTAAAAATGTTTACTCTAGGGCTGGAGAGGTGGCTTAGTGGTTAAGGCACCTGCCTGCTAAGCCTAAGAACCTGGTTCCAATCTCCAGGTCCCATGTTTAGCCAGATGTAAAGTAATGCAAGGGTGCAATGCCGCACTTGACCACAAGGGGGCGCACACATCTGGATTTCGTTCACAGTAGCTGAGAGACTGCTGGAGTGCCCATTCTCTATATATCTCCCTCTCTGTCTGTCTCTCTCTATGTCTCTCTCCAAAAATAAATTTAAAAAATGTTTACTCTGTGCCTTTACATGTTGAAAGTATTTAACTTGTTTGATTTCACAGGATTCACTATCTTAAGTTGATCAAGACTGTGAGAACCTTTGAAATTGGACTGAGTACAATTTACAATGTGTGATAGTTACAAATCTATTGGGGGCCAGGAGATAAATCTATTGGGGGCCAGGGGGAGAATGTGGTAGTTTGAATATATGTTCCCCAATCTATTCAGTGTTTTATTAGTTTATAGTTTGCATCTGCAATCACCTTGCTAGAGGCAATGTCACTGGGGGCTGGTCTTAAGGTGTGGTGATGGTTTGAGATTCCATTGTAAAGATATGCAAAGTGTGCCTAATAGGAGTTCCTGAAGTGTGCTGTGGCTGTAGTTTTGCTCTGTGTGCTGTGTGCCTGGTGGGCTTTTCTCTCTCTTGCCTGGTCCTGTGAAGGCAGGCCACTTCTTCTGCCAGGTGGGACTTCCCCTGGATCTGTGAGCTTTTGATATCCCTTCCCCATGTTTTGCCTGAGGAAGTTCATCTCATGGACTTGAAGCTGTCTGTTACAGCGAAGTGGTACCAGGAGTGTGGGGTGAGATGAACCTACCACATGGATGTATTATGGACTGTTTTCTGATGAGAGTTTGAGAATGCTAAGTGCCTTCTGGAGTGGTGAACTTCAAGGTTTGGACTATTTATGAGCTTTCTAAGTGGAAGGAAAGACAAGGTTTGCTTAGAGGATTTTGTTGGAACTGGGCTACTGGCATAAGGGATGGCTACGTTCCCGCTTATCCAGGCCCAGAAAGTTTGATCAAGGTTAAATTTGTGATGATGTGCTTGGCTAAAGATATCAGACTGAGAGACTTAAGATTTTAAATTGGAAAACCTCAAGCAAGTTAAAATTAGAGGCACTGAGACTGGTTTTAGGTTACTGGGGCTGCTATTGTCAGCACATTAGCAATCTTAAGGAAGGTGGCCTGACTGCTTTACATTAAAACAATGAAGATGATGCCTGAGGAAAGACTGTTAGAAATGCAAACTCTTAGAAAGAGTTGACTGGAGAAGGAACCTGCTTTTCAAGGCTATGATTTATTTTGTCCCTGGATTAAGAATATGGCTGTGTCCTGCACACCTGGTATTAGTTTAGGAAGCATGAAAAATGCATGAAGTGGTCATGAATTGCACATGGTTCCAGGAGCCACTGCTGAGATGTGGCATGAGGCAGGGCATGAAGACCCTCAGAAATAGGCTGGAAGAGCCTTTGGAAAATGGACCATGGTTTGCATGGAGACTTAAAGATGTTTTGGATATACCAGGACTATGCAAGGGCTCCCATGTAGTGCAGTGTTGGCCTGGAATCAAAGTTTTCCCTGGTGACTCTGCCCAGCTGGAGGGGCAGAATTGGAAAACCTGGAGACTGTCAGTCTCTGATTATATTGAACTTGAACTGCAGAAGTTTCATGACTGCAGATGGTGGTTGAGTTTGCATTGTTCTAGTTTCTCCTTGCTATGCCTAATACCAGTTAAAAATGTTTACTCTAGGGCTGGAGAGGTGGCTTAGTGGTTAAGGCACCTGCCTGCTAAGCCTAAGAACCTGGTTCCAATCTCCAGGTCCCATGTTTAGCCAGATGTAAAGTAATGCAAGGGTGCAATGCCGCATTTGACCACAAGGGGGCGCACACATCTGGATTTCGTTCACAGTAGCTGAGAGACTGCTGGAGTGCCCATTCTCTATATATCTCCCTCTCTGTCTGTCTCTATGTGTCTCTCCAAAAATAAATTTAAAAATGTTTACTCTGTGCCTTTACATGTTGAAAGTATTTAACTTGTTTGATTTCACAGGATTCACTATCTTAAGTTGATCAAGACTGTGAGAACCTTTGAAATTGGACTGAGTACAATTTACAATGTGTGATAGTTATAAAAATCTATTGGGGCCAGGAGATAAATCTATTGGGGGCCAGGGGAGACTGTGGTAGTTTGAATATATGTTCCAATCTATTCAGTGTTTTATTAGTTTATAGTTTGCATCTGCAATCACCTTGCTAGAGCAATGTCACTGGGGCTGGTCTTAAGGTGTGGTGATGGTTTGAGATTCCATTGTAAAAGATATGCAAAGTGTGCCTAATAGGAGTTCCTGAAGTGTGCTGTGGCTGTAGTTTTGCTCTGTGTGCTGTGTGCCTGGTGGGCTTTTCTCTCTCTTGCCTGGTCCAGTGAGAGCAGGCCACTTCTCCTGCCATTTTGGAACTTCCCCTGGACCTGTAAGCTTCAATAAATAATATCCCTTCCTCCATAACTTTGCCTGGTCTGGAAGTTCATCTCAGCAAACCTGAAGCTGTCTGTTACAGAACATTAGCTTTTTTTAATATGTTATGTTTTATTTGTAAGCAAAAGAGAGGAGAGGACAGAGGGAGAGAGAGAACGAGAGAACCAGGGCCTTTTGTCATTGCAAATGAACCTCAGATGCATTGGCCAACTGTGCATCTGGCTTTACAAGGGTATGGGGGATCAAACCTGGGCCATTAGCCTGTGCTGCTGAGCTTTCTCTCCAGTTCAGGACCATTAGTTTTAAATTTCTAATCTCTACTTCATTGTTATCAGTTCTGGAAGATTTTTCTTTCCCTTTGTATCTCATTTCTTTTGCTTTTTTTTTTTTTTTTTTTTTTTTTTTTTTTTTTTTTAAGTTTAGTGAGAGTATTAGATTAAGAGAGGGAAAAAAAGAGAATTGTCCAAGAGAAGGCAGGAGCAGGTAAAGCCCTTCATAGAAACAATGGAAGTCATTACAATAAAATAGATAAAACATTAACATCATGGCTGGCCATGGTGGTGCATGCTTTTAATCCCAGCACTCCAGAGGCTGAGGTAGAAGGATCACTGTGAGTTCGCGGCTACCCTGAGAATACATAGTGCATTTCACGTCAGCCTGGGCTAGAGTGAAACTCTACCTCAAAAATAAAATCATGAGCCGGGTGTGGTGGCGCACGCCTTTAATCCCAGCACTCGGGAGGCAGAGGTAGAAGGATCGCCAAGAGTTCGAGGCTACCCTGAGATAACATAGTTAATTCCAGGTCAGCCTGGACCAAAGTGAGACCCTACCTCACAAAAACCAAAAAATAAAAAAATAAAATAAAATAAAATAAAATAAAATAAAATAAAATCATGGATTGAATTAAATATCAATGAAAATATACTTGAATCAGCACTAAAGAAATAAATATATAACCATCATTACAGATTTCAACACCTGTGAGACAGAATAAAAAGACCAATCCTGGGCTGGAGAGATGGCTTAGCGGTTAAGGCACCTGCCTGCTAAGCCTAAGAACGCTGGTTCCAATCTCCAGGTCCCACGTTTAGCCAGATGCAAAGTGACACAAGGGTGCAATGCCACATTTGACCACAAGGGGGCGCACACATCTGGATTTCGTTCACAGCAGCTGAGAGGCTGCTGGCGCGCCCATCTCTATCTGTCTCCCTCTCCCTCTCTGTCTGTCTCTCTCTGTCTCTCTCCAAAAAATAAATAAAATTTTAAAAAATTTAAAAAAAAAAAGACCAATCCTAAAAATGCACAGAGGAGAAATAGTGGGAAAAATACAAACTAAAGACAAAGTACACTACATTCCCTCTCTCTGTTCCTTATTACCCCCACCCTGGCTTTGGTGGTGAAAGGAAGGAGAAGGGCCAAGAGTGGAACAAAGTCCAAGAATCCAGGTCGCTCAGGACACTGTTCATCACATGCAGTGTAATTATGATGAGAAAGTTTCTGGGCTCAGCAAATGATGTGACACCAGGGAGAGGGCAGAGCTGGCCTCAGGGATGGAGCTGTGCAGAAGGAGACCCTCTCCCCTGTGACACCACAACTTATGATGGCGCCATCTTCACAGCAGTGGGATTCGGCCTTGACCATGGGGACACCAGCAAGGATCAACAGGGCTTGTCTGTAAGCTGTAAGGAGCATGCACCCTGAGCACAGCACAGAGTGAAGAGGTGAGTGTTCTGGGTACTGCCGATGCATCCGCATTTAACATAGGAAGGGAAGCTGTGAGGCAGAGGAGGTCAGCATCAGGACTTGGAGAGAAGGTCTGGGCCCTGCAGTCACTGTGGAAGAGGAACGTGGTAAGGAGGAGAAGAAGACCTGTCACTTCACAAGGGCATCCAGAATTCTGTTTCGTGTCATGATGGAGCCCGCGGGCATCACCACGTAAGGCGCCCTGTGCCAGAGCTGCTCAGTACACAGGCAGGGAGGGTGAGAAGGCACAGGCAGATGGGATTTCTGCCTGCACTCTTTGTCTGCAGTTTCTTCCCAGCCTAGTGTGTCACACCCAATAGAATAAGCCTTATTATCTGAGCTATGATTGTGTCTTGAAGTCCTTCCCATTCTGAGGACTGGGCACGCTTGCCTTGTTCACTGTAATTTTTCATTTTACTGACTCTAAACAAAAACACTGTAAAAAAAATTATAAAGAACTCAGAGTAAATGAACATGAGTTCATGTAAGAAAAATAAAAATTGTTTTGGAAAAGGTTTCATACTTTCTAAGCAATGCCTAAGCACCCAACATTCAAGTCCTTTACCTCTTACTATAAAACTTCATGGTACAAAGCAACTATAGGGATTTGGAAAGCCTGGATTTGACTCCAATGCACAACCATTGCAACCCATAATCTTCTGGAAGCAGAATTTTGCATTTGTAATGTTTGTGATATTGCTCAAGTATCTGGTAGCTATAACACTCACCCACGATATTTGCTGCAGAAATTGGTGACTTGTTTAGAGTAACAATGACTACATTGATTTAATGTTACATGCTGGAAGTAACTTGTGAAACCTTGTTAAATTATAGATATAAATATTACCAGATACAAGTACAGTACAAATACATGAGAAAGATTTACAGACCATGAGTGGCATTGACTAGGGATGAAATGATAATTTAGCTATTACAAATTCTATAATTGATGCCTCACAAGAAAATTTTAACTAATGATAATGATTAAATATGAAGCAGATAAATGCTGAGACGTTGCAAATGTAAACAAACCATAAATTATAACTCTGTTAAAGAATAGTCCGTGACATTCAACAGATTTGTTTAATCGTGGCAATTTCCTTCAGCATACCTGTGAGGAGACAAAAAATGTGCTCCTGCATGTGTCACCTAAAGCAGATTCACTCTTCAAGGACAGTTTGGTTGATCATAAGACACCAACCCAAACTTTCTCCAAATTGGCTTGTAAGGTCATCTCCATAATTAATGTGCAGTTCTAAAACTAAGAGTCTCATGAAATAACTTATTGATAAATTGGCTTTGAACATGTAATAGCAGCTCAACACTTTATACAAAACCACTGTGGGTCCAAAAGCAGTTTCGGATGTTCTCACTGCCCAAGGCAGGGAGACAGCAGATACACGGCTGACACTGGTGAGTTCAGACTACCACTGTACATGACTAGACTCAAAGCTTGTTTGTGAACAATGAGCTACTGGTATCTATGAGATGTGCTTGAGCAAAAACTGGCGGGCAATTATAATATTCCGTGGTAAGGTAAGTGCTAATGTTATGTTTATTTGGTATGAATTGAAAATAATCAGAAATAAGTATGGTATAGAGCTGATGCACAATTTTGGAGGACAAATACAGTTCAGGCTGACACGTAAAGTTATGTGTTTTGTAGATTTCCAATTCAAAAGCTCCTTTTGAGGCTCACATAGAAGGGGAAGAAACACAAGAATACCGATTGTGACATGGTCATACGTCAGTGCATGACTTTGCCAAGCCTGGCTTATAGGCTAGGGCATTTCTGATGGAGAAAGTAACTAGACTTCATCTTCAAAAAACAAAACACAAATCAGCAAGATGTGTTTACAGTCAGAATTGATCCAATATTTCTTTTCAGTGGAATAAACAAAGGCAATCTTACTAGGCGTTCAAAGGCTTTTTACCAGTTCTTTGCATAAAGTGAGGAGATGGTGTGGACCATCCTCACCCACACAACAATCTCCCTTCTTCTCATTGGACTTGGAATTGTGGGGAATATCCCAATACTCCTGGGACACATATATGCTTTTATCATGAGGCCGGAGAAGAAAACCATAGACGTTATCCTCATTCACTTGGCATTTTCAAATATGCTCATTATTTGTACTGCAGTTATCAGAGATACCGCCATAATTTTATATTTCAAGAACTTTCTAACAGAGGTTGGCTGTAAAGTTGTGTTTTTTCTGGGAAGGATGGCTCGAGGACTCTCCATCTGCACCACCTGTCTCCTCAGCATGGTCCAGGCTGTCACCATCAATCCCAGGATGACCCTGTGGAGAAAACTCAAACCACAGACTGCAGGGCAGGTTCTTCTCTATCTCCTCTTCTTCTGGATTGTTAATTCTCTGATAAGCTCCAACATGTTGTGTTATACCACAGCAGTCAGTGTAACAAACATGACTATACTTAATATGTATTGTGTGTATTGTTATGTGATACTACCTGATGGAATAGTGAGGTGGCTTTTCTCTCTCTCATGGCTGTCCGTGATATCATCTTCCAGAGTCTCATGGGCTGGAGCAGTGCATCCATGGCTCTGCATCTGTATAAACATCACAAGCGTGTCCTCTACCTTCACAGCTCCAAGTATGTGAACAATTCCAGCCCAGAAATCAGAGCCACACAGAGCACGCTCGTTCTCATGGCCTGTTTCCTGTTCTTCTACTGGGTAGATTTCCTCTTCTCCTTCTACATGGGTTCCATGGTAACACATGCTTTCACCATTTTAGTGATTAAAACTTTTCTACAATTTGGTTATGCTGTTGTCAGCCCGTTTATCTTAATCAGCAGAGACGTCCATCTTGCCAAATACAGGAGGGCTAAATGCTGAAATTACATTCTACACACATTCCTCCATGAACTGAGGAATATGTGTACATGCTCTTGCCTTTATTTAATGATATAAAATACCACAGATTTGGGACATAACTGAGCCTGGCCTAAGTTGTCGATCCACTTGCCCATGTGATTACAGAAGGGCACTATGATAACAGGATCTGAAAATTAATACTAATTAAGGACTATAATAGAAGACTTCCTTTGCTTTTTTGAGAATCTTGTCCTAGGCAATTGAAGACTACTTCAGCATTTCCTAGAAGTTGGAAAATAACCTGTTTTTTTAATTTTTTATTTATGAGAGAGAGAGTTAGGTAGAGAGAATGACAGAGAATGGGTGTGCCAAGGGCATCCAGCCACTGCAAGCCTACTCCAGACACATGCATCATCTTGTGCATCTGCCTTACGTGGGTACTGCGGAATTGAACCTGGGTTCTTAAGCTTCACAGGTAAGCACCTTAACCATTAAGCCATCGCTCCAGCCCAGAAAGACTCTCTTATTGCCCTCCATTCCACCATCCATATTATGCGGCTTTTAGTGTCTTGTTTGAAAAGGGAAACACACAGATGCAACTATGTTGGCAGAAATGTGTTATTTATTTTAAATCCCAATGCTGGACAGTTTCTTGTGCGGGAGCAGTGGCCCATGGCTCTCCATCTGTGTAAACAGAATAGCAAGACAGGGAGGAGTGGTCAGGGCCTGTCCTCTACGCGGGACTCCAGGACACTGGACAAGGCCCAGAGGAGCTCAACCCGCGGGCGGGCAGCACAGCAGAGACCCTGGTGACGATCCCCGCTGGCTGTCACCCACTTCTCCCCACGTGCAGACCTGGACGTGCGGGACCAAGAGCACAGGGCAAAGATTCCCCTTCCAAGGCTCTGAACGCAGCGTGGAGGTGAGGCTGGAGCTCAGGGCCTGGGCCCCACTGCCCACCAGCCCCGCCTCCCACCGCCCGCACTTCCGGTCACTGTTCACGAGGTCAGTCGAGGACCCTTCTGCCTGAGCGTCCCCGGACACGGACGCGCGTGGAGAACACCGAAGACAGTGATGGAGAGAAACCGGGCAGCGCCGCCTTCCCTGAGCATCCGCCCCGGCTGAGAGCGCCCGGGGGTCCAGGGAGCCTCTGGGGCCTGAGCGCGGGGACCCCCACGTCCAAAATTGTCATTTATTACTCTAAACATCCTATGCAGTAAATTTATTTTTTCTGTAGATCATAACTTTTGGCAAGTTGTGCGTTTGTTTTCCCAGAAGTCTCTTTATTCCCTTTTGACTTCTGATCTGTACATTTATAAAGATCGTGTTGTTTCCCATAAAGCTGTGTTTTCTTCTTTTTTGGTATTAATTCTAGTTCGTTTTGTTATAAGAGGAATGATTTTGAGAATGGTTTCTTTGTTGAATTTGTTAAGACTTGTAGGCAACAGATAATCCGTTTACAAAGGCTCCATGTGTTGAAAAAGACCTTGTTCTCCTGGTTTGGGTTGGAATGTTCTGTCGGCGTCCAGAGTGAATGTATGTGCTCTGCAGGGTTCTTCGGTCCACTGTTAGGTGATTTTTCCGTCTGCGTGTTCTATCCATTATTCAGAATGGAACACTAACTTACCGTGGTGAGTATATTCCTGTCAGTTGCCCAGTTTCATGGAATCTCCTATGTCCTGGGATGAATTATTTTCTGTATCTTTGCTGAAATTCCCACTTTATGGCTGTGACTTCTGTAAGCATTTTATGACCCATTTTGAGCTGTGTTGTCAATAATGTCAGGGGGATTATTTTCTGAAGATATATCTGTTTGTTTGTTTGTTTGTTTGTTTTTGCACAGTCTTCACACACTAAGTCCGCACAGGACATCAATCTCACTAAGCAGTCTTGTATAAAAGTTTCTCAAAATCTTTTTGCACTCACTTGAACTGATGTCTTTGTTTAGAGGCCACTGGAAAATTAGTGTAGGCAAGATCCCATAAAGTCATTAAATGAACCCTTGAGAAAACGCCAGGGAACAATTTGAATATGAAACACATTTGCATCTTTACTCATCTGCTCTGCATTCCTATTCTGAATCTGGGCAACAGGGACATTTTCATTGTACAATGATGCCTTTGTCTGGATGCTGCTTCCTGTGAAGTTTGGCCAAAGAATACACCACACTTGGAGTAGCAAACTTTATCACATTAAATGATTCCCTAAATATTCTTGTTCTTCCTAGTTATTTCCTTTAGGAGGTGATAGCATTCAATATATAATAATGCCAATATAAAGTTTTGATGTATTTCTTCTAGAGTTCTCAACTTTGTTCTTCACCATATCACTTGTCAAGAGAGTATTGAATGTGTAATCTGAAACAGATTAGCTGGGTATTTCCTTAGCATAGTGTTCACACTTAACACACTACAGATCATTGGTCTGAAACCTGGGGGGAAAGAGTTACAGTTTTCCCTTTCAGACTTGGGGCGCCCTGACCTGCTTACTAGCCAAAGCTGCAACACCAACGATTAGGGAAACACTTTAACCTGGCCATTGTGCTGGGATGTGGTATTTGACATTTCCAGTGCCCACTTGCTTCAAGTTCTGTTGGCACAGGGGAAAATGTTTCACCTGTTGTTGCAGTCAGGTTGGCATTGCTGGCAGAAATTACCGGACCAAGAGCAGCTTTTGGGAAAAAGGTTTATGTAGGCTTACAGACTTGAGGGGAAGCTCCACAATGGCAGGGAAAACGATGACATGAGAAGAGAGGGTGGACATCACCCCCTGACCAACATCAGGTGGACAACAGGAATAAGAGAGTGTGCCAGCACTGGCATGGAGAAACTGGCTATAACACCCATAAGCCGGTCCCCAACAACACACCACCTCCAGGAAGCTTTAATTTCCAATTGCCATCAGTTGGGATGACTAGCATTCAGAATACCTAAGTTTATGGGAGACACCTGAATCAAACCACCACACCTGTTCTCTGCCCAGAGGTTGAAATCTCCATAGAAATAAAATTCTGCAAAAGTGAATACATGTCGGTGTTCCAGGGATTCAGAACGTAGGAGTTTCTGTGATGGCTCCAGGGACACTGACTCAGGACAGTCAGCACAGCTCACTACCAAACGCCACCTAGCTCAAAGCAAACTGCTTCCTGGGCTCCTGTGCACAAGGCGTCCTGTGTAGTTCCACTGCTGTCTTCCTGTTTCCCAAAAGTGACCGTGCAGCACCCCGCATTCCCCCCCACACACACACACACACTCACACACCAAAGTTCCATTTTCACTAACTCCCGAAGCCACTCCAAGCTCTCTCTCCAGGACATTTGGATGGGCCTTTCCCCTTTGCATGCCCGGAAGGGACAGGGGATGTTCTAGCTTCCATCCCACCCTCCAGATCAAATCTGGCAAAAACAAAAACAAAAAGCAATACAGAGGGCTGGAGAGATGGCTTAGCGGTTAAGGCACCTGCCTGCTAAGCCTAAGAACGCTGGTTCCAATGTCCAGCGGTTCCAATCTCCAGGTCCCACGTTTAGCCAGATGCAAAGTGACGCAAGGGCGCAATGCCGCACTTGACCACAAGGGGGCGCACGCATCTGGATTTCGTTCACAGCAGCTGAGACACTGCTGGCGTGCCCATCTCTGTCTTCCTCTCCCTATCTCTGTCTCTCTCTCCAAAAATAAATTTAAAAAAAAAAAAAAAAAGCAATACAGGTGTGGGCTTTTCATGTGATTATTTCCTGGTGGCCCAGAAAGAATTACCCTCCTCACTAGTGTGTGGTCTGGGATTTGGCTGCTCCACCATGGCTTCAGGGCACCGACATCCACACAATAGTGACCTTGGCTCTTCCACCCCCAGGAGGGGGCAGCACCCCCCCCCAAACACAGTGGTCTTCAGCTTCTGAGTGATGGCTGCAATGACTTATGTACCTGAGCAAAGGAATCCTGATGTCAGCTCCCTCTTGTTGCTCCTGCTGTCTTGTTCCTCACCTGACTTCCTTCTTGATGAAAAGGTCTGCTCTGGTTTTCAGGGGAATTGTCAGAGGAGCCCCTAACTTTGGTGACCCTGCTGGGGCAAGGGAGAAATTTTACAAAGGGTCCCAAAATGACCTTTCAAACTAGGATTGCAAGAAAAGACTTGACTCCAAAGATGGAAACATAGAAAGAGAATTAGGAGAGTAAGAAAAACTGTACGAGGACAGGTAGGAAACAGCCTGTTCCCAAGGGCTTGGGAGGCCAAAGGCACACTGCCAGAATGACTTTTACTTTATTTTGTTTTAAAAACGATTTCATGGGCTGGAGAGATGGCCTAGCAGTTAAGGCATGTGCCTGCAAAGCCCAAGGACCCTGGTTCAATTCCCCAAGTTGCAGGTAAGCCAGATGCACATGGTGGCGCATGCATCTGGAGTTCGTTTGCAGTGGCTAGAGGCCCTGGAGTGCCAATTCTCACTCATTCTCTCTCTCTCTTTCTCTCTCTCTCTCTCTCTCTGTATCTCTAATAAATAAATAAAACTAAAATCTTAAAAAAAGATTTCATTGCTTTTTATTGCCATAATTGCCTTAATCTAATCTTATCGGACTCTCCATTTTGTAATCAGAATTTTTATCTTGCTCTTTTCTCTCTTGATCCCAACAGTCTGCTCCTCTTTTCATATATGGAACCTTGACTTTATACTTGATTTTCCTTTCCCTGAGGACATATCTGTTTGTTTTGAGACAGGACCTAAACGGAGAGACACCCTAGGATGAAGTGAAACTCACTATGTAGCCTTTGTGGCTTTTAACTCATAATCCTCTTGACTTAACCTCTACAGTGTTGTGCGCACCCTCACACCTGGCTCTACATTCAGTTATTTGTATTATTTTGCCTTAAATAATTTTTATGTGCCTCTTGTCATTGTCTTTTCCAGAGTTGTGGGTGGTGTGCAAGTTACCTTCAATGAATGCTAATTGTGTTTCTATATCCGGTGTGGCTCAATGCTGTTCCTGTTACTGTAGTTGGTCTTCTCCTTTTAGCATACTGCAGACTGAGTCCTCAAAAGAATGTCCTTCACAGATAAAAGCAGAAGTGACAGCCATTGTGACATGTGTACCTTACAGTGTAGGAAGACATGACAACTCAAGGCATGATGACTCCTCCAAGACACAGCTACTCAAAAACTCAACGTGAAGATAGTGAAGTGCATAAGATGTTGGGCAAAAATTTGTGTTTTTTTAAATATATTTTATTTTGTTTATTTATTTATTTGAGAGAGAGGGAGATTCAGAAACAGGCAGGTAGAGAGAGAGAGAGAGAGAATGGGTGCACCAGGGCCTCCAGCCACTGCAAACGAACTCCAGATGCATGCACCCCCTTGTGCATCTGGCTGACGTGGGTCCTGGAGAATCGAACCTCAAACTGGGGTCCTTAGGCTCCACAGGCAAGCGTTTAACTGCTAAGCCATCTCTCCAGCCCCAAAAATTTGTTTTGAAAGTGATCCATGGACCTCAAGTGGATTCTGATGATGCAGATGATCAGGAGTACAATCACAACCTGGACAATAAGGCAGCAGTGCATTAAAAATGCAATGAGGATTGCCGGGTGTGGTGGCGCATGCCTTTAATCCCAGCACTCAGGAGGCAGAGGTAGGAGGATCGCCATGAGTTCGAGGCCACCCTGAGAATACAGAGTTAATTCCAGGTCAGCCTGGGCTGGAGTGAGACCCTACCTCGAAAAACCAGAAAAAAAAAAAATGCAATGAGGAAACTGAGAAATGGGAGAAAGAGGAAATGGATCAGAAATACTTGCAATGAAAAAATTTTAAGACAATAGAAGTTATTACCAATGCAATATAATTAAGTAGAAGACGTATCATGGATTGAATGAAAGATTTAAAGACGTTTACCTTCCAGCAGCAATAAAGAAAGTAAATAAGCACAACCACAAAGCGTAAGAAATCAGGGACATGATAAGACCAGACTTAAGAATCCACAGGATGGGGCTAGACAGTTGGCTCAGGGGTTAAGGCGCCTGCCTGCAAAGCCCAATGACCAGGGATAGATTCCCTAGCACCCACCCAAAGCCAGAGGCAAAAAGTAGTGCATGTGGCAGGAAGCCCTAATGCATCATTCCCTCTGCCTGCATGCTTTCAAATTAATTAATTAATTAAAAATTTTTTAAAAAAGAATGCACAGGATAGAAAAAGACACATACAAAATAAAAGTAAGCTAGATTTTTCCATGCTTTCTACACACAATATGTTTGTGTTTAACACACACACACCCTTGGATTTGGGGGAAGATCCAATGGCACACAGAAGACTCATCAGATTGAATGAAAATTACACAAGTGAGAAAAAAGGTGTCCCCTCAGCACTGCCATCCAGTGCAGAGTTCACACTGGGTCTTCAGTGAGACTCAGGATGCAGCACAGAGGGGCCTGGGCCCATACGCTCTGCTATCAGGCAGTGTCCCCTGCGCAAGACGGCCAGTCCTCCTCTTCCCTCCTGTCACTCCTGCTTATCCAACGCTGCTGACTGAAGCACAGA
Source organism: Orientallactaga sibirica (assembly GCA_036365145.1). Taxonomy (NCBI): domain Eukaryota; kingdom Metazoa; phylum Chordata; class Mammalia; order Rodentia; family Dipodidae; genus Orientallactaga; species Orientallactaga sibirica. The sequence goes on from JAEOAD010002472.1 coordinate 158,831, forward strand.
TGCTCTTGTGATGAGGAAAACAGTCACCTGCACACCAGGCTTCAGGTCCTGCCATTCCAACACATCCCTTCACCTCAGGAAGTTATTGACTGTAAGTGGAAAGACACAGTGGGGGGAGGGCAGAGCAGAGACCAGGGAAGAGCATGGGAGCAGGCCTGCACAGCTGCCTGTGGTGAAGCACATGCATCCAGCTGCTTTCTCCGTGGATCTCCTCCATGGGCTAAGGGACAAGTGAGAAGTTGTGACATCGTGTTGAAAATGGCTTTAGGAACCCAGAACTGATGTGTGGACCCTAGAGCTGGTTCTGCACAATCCTTCTCTCCACAGTCTGGACAACGACTGAATAACATGAGCCAGGGACTGACACTGAACACGGAAAAGTCAGTAACACAGGCGAACAAAGGAATGTGATTAGGAACTTGCCCGTGGGTTCAGAAATTCATTCTCTTGCACAAAGCCAGCAAGTACAAGAAACAGATGGTACTTTGCAGGCTGACCCCTGCTGGTGCAACCTGGGCACAACCTCAGAAGAATACTGATTGGAACACTCGGTGACCTTCTATCAATGTTCCTGTCATTTGAAAATGTTCAGAACGTGATCATTTTGGATTCCAAGTTGTTTTCCCCAATGTCTTGTTGGCTCTGGTGGTGAAAAGGGGAAAGACTGGGAACAGTCTCTGAATCCAGGCCCCAGGGCACTGTCCATCACCGCAGCGCACAGGCAGTCATTAGAATCAGAAAGTTTCCAGGCGGAGCAGATGTCAGGACATCAGGGAGATGGCAGAGCTGGCCTCGGGGATAGAGGTGTGCAGAAGGAGCCCTTCTCCCCTGTGAAATTACCACTTATGACAGTGACATCTTGACAGCAGTGAGAGTTGGCCCTGAACACTGGAAACAAAGGAGGGATATAAAGGGTCTGGCTGTGAGCAGTCAGAGCATCCACCCTGAGCCCGGCACAGACTGCACAGGTGAGCGCTCCCACCCTGCAGATGCAGCTACCTTGGATCTGGGAAGGGAAGCTGTGAGTCGGGGCTGCGCAGGAGCAGGTAGTGGGAGAGAAGGTCACTGTTGAAGAGGAAGGTAGACGAGGGCCTGCATTTCACAGCCGCTGTCCAGAGTTCTGTGTCCGTGTCGTGAGGGAACCCGTGAGCAGCAGGGCGCGTGTTCAGAGCTGTTCATCACACAGGCTGGCGGGGCGGGGGGACAGGAGACACAGGCAGATGTCATTTCACCTGGGTGTGTGGGGGCACTTATTCTCTGCAGTTGATCTACAGCCGCGGCTGTTTTTCCCTCAGAACAGTGACGTTTTATTTAAAGTGTATCTTATATCTGGACACAATAATCCTTCTCGTGATGGAGCTCTTTTACCCTCTTTGTTACTATTTTCATTTTATTCTGGATGTTTTTATTTCCTTAACCCAAAGGATACCACAGTGTATAATTACAGAATACTGTGGAAAGAATCTAACCAAAGAACACGAAACAACACAAACCACCACGGCTATTAGGCCTGTTTGCTTCATGCTTGCTGGGCATGTCGCTAAACACTGTGTGACTCCACTCAGTGGATCTTCACAATACAAACATGTGGCCCATAGCAACCTTCCTAGGTCCGTGGGCCACACGTACACTTAGTAATGTGTTCAGTGTCATCTAGTCAGAAACTGGGAAAGCAGGATTTGGTATCCAGCATGGCTGATGACAGAGATGTTCTTGTGAGTCATGAACTTCACTGTTGTCAAGTTTAAAGATCTGTTGGGCACTTGGCACTTGTAGACTCTCCTGACCCTCACCGGTCATTTCCTAGAGAAAAGGCTGAATTTACAAGCATCACATATAGTGTACTTTATTATTTTTGTAAAATGATTTGGGGGGAGGTGCTTGTCAAAACTTATTAAAATATACATATGAACTTCTAGAGTTGATACATATTCGTGGATTACCCTGCCTAGCAATCTCACTGATTAGGAAGTCAATGACAATTTCCTTATTCCAAATTCTGTTATTGACGTGTCAGAAAACACAGTGGTACATCTAACATATTGATCTTATCATAATAAGATTGATACAGAGACATTGCCGATTGAAATTAGCCACAGTATATAAATCTCTTAAAGGACAGTGGTTATCATTCACTGGATTAGTGGGAGCTTAAAAATTCTCAGCAAACATGTGAGGATGCATTAAATACATGGCTGTATTGTGTCACCGAAAGTGAATGGCCTTCCCCCACACCATTCAGTTGTGACAATCTGTGATGCATGTGCACTGTTAAAACCCAGAGCCTCATGTAATAATTGTTCAGAAATATTTTTGACCTTGTGATAGCAGTCTTTAGGCTATGTACCTTAGATGATAGACACTAAATCAGCATCTCTCAGATGTTCTCACAGATGTCCTGTGCAGGAAGATGGCAGATACACAGACAACACTGTTGAAATTGGGGAAAATGTACGTGACTAAATTGTAAGATATTTTGTGATGAGGAGCAACTGGTAGCTATGATAGGAGGTGGTTGAAAAAGATCAGTCTGGGATATTATGTATATTGTTGTGACAAGGTAAGTGCCAATGTTAGATTTATTTGGGGGAGGTGAAAGTAATCAGAAATAAGTTCAATTTAGGTAAGATGCCAAGCTGTGGATAAAAACAGAGAAATTAGTTTGACGTGTAGCACTGGATAATTGTAATTGGTAAACTAATGAAATATATTTCTACTTCAAAAGATTATATTGATTCTAACACAGGAGAAGAAAGACACAGAAAGGATGGCGTCTATAAAGTGGCCACAGAACACAGTGAGAGACACCAGGGAAGGTTGACTCACAGACTGAGGGATTTCTGAGTGAGACAATAACTAGATCTAACAGTGCTTCAAAGACAAAACATGTAAACAGCAAGATGTCTCTGGTTGGAGTGCATACGGGCAGACTCTGAGCAGGGAAGTGCTCTCCTGGGGTTTTGCTGGTGGAGAAACTGAGAATAAGAGCAGTGGGAGGAAGGAAAAAAGCAATGAGGCTCAATAGGACACTGCACCCATGAAAAAGACTGGAGCACACATCTTACCACAGAGTCGGTGTCACCTTCAGAATGGGAGCGAGGTCTCTCCTCCTCCCCTGTGTCACTAACCCTCTGTGTCACTTATGGACAAAAGACATGGGAAGAAGAGATAGGCCCTGAAATATGCCCTGAGAATACTCTACATTTGGCCGTGAGAATGATGGCTGCACGTGGGGAGGAAGGAGGGTTGGGGTGATGTTCCAGTCCACGAGACATCGCGTGTTAGGTTTGAAGAGTGAAAGGACAAAAGCAACACTAAGTGATGCCACCTATTTGTCTGGGAAGCACATGGGCCAATGAATTTCAGGCATTAGAGACACAAAGAAGGCTGTTCTGGAAAGGCAGGGAAACATGTGTGCAGAGGACGTGTGTCCAAGATGTGTCAGATCCATGTGGGAAGTGACAGTGGAAGCAAGAAGAGAAGAAAACCAGAGACTATGATCAGGTGCCTGGTCTGAAAGCACCATGTACACTGACATAGTTTGTAACCCATTCTTATCGTTAGAATAAACAGAGAATCTTACTTGTGTTTCCCACATATTTTCTCCTAGTTTTAAGCTGGAAGTCAGAAGATGCTTTCACAAAACCTTATCTGGACAGGAATCTTTCTTTCTCTTAACGGACCAGGAATTATGGGGAATATCCTAATACTTGTGAGACATGTATATATTTTTGCCATTGGGACCAGGAAAAAACCCATAGACCTTATCCTTATTCACTTGGCATTTTCCAATATGGTAATTATTTTTACCATTGAAATCAAAGATATAGCCACAGTTTTTTATTTCAGGAGTTTCCTCGATGAGACTGGTTGTAAAGTTGTGATTTTCCTGGGAAGGATGGCTCGAGGACTCTCCATCTGCACCACCTGTCTCCTCAGCATAGTCCAGGCTGTCACCATCAATCCCAGGACCCTGTGGAGAAAACTCAAACCACAGACTGCAAGGCAGGTTCTTCCCTATCTCCTCCTCTTTTGGCTCTTTAATTCTCTGATAAGCTCCAACATGTTGGTCTACCTCACAGCAGTCACTAGTATGAACAGATCTGGAGTTCACATGTACGGTGGGTACTGCTATATGCAACCATCAAGGCAAACAGTGAGGTGGACTTTCCTCTCTCTCATGGCTGTCCGTGACGTCGTCTTCCAGAGTCTCATGGGCTGGAGCAGTGCGTCCATGGCTCTGCATCTGTATAAACATCACAAGCGTGTCCTCTACCTTCACAGCTCCAAGCGTGTGAACAATTCCAGCCCAGAAATCAGAGCCACGCTGAGCACGCTCGTTCTCATGACCTGTTTCCTTTTCTTCTACTGGGTAGATTTCCTCTTCTCCTGCTACATGGGTTTCCTAGTGACACGTGGTCCCATTATCTCAATTCCTAAAAGTTTTCTAGAACTTGGTTATGCTGTTCTCAGCCCCTTTGTCCTCATCAGCAGAGATGTCCATGTTGCCAAATACTGTAGTGTGCACTAAGTGCAAAAATCATGTTCTAAACTCATACCTCCATGAACTGAACGTATATACATTAAAATTGCTTATTCATTCATAATTTTTAAAAGATTATAATATATATATGTTGGTCCCAGTGCTGTTGCCCCTGTGATTATAGGAAGGAGCCACTACACCACTCCTGACCTAATATTCTAATATATCCAACATTTTAAGTGGGTTTACAATGGTGGGTTTACTTTACACAATAAGTCTGGTGGGAGGCAATGTAAGAGTAGTTTAGTGCTCTCAACAAGTTCAAAGGGCAAGGTCCTATTGTGATCCACTAGACCATGCATCTTGATACTGCCTACCAGCCCCGCCACCCCACTGCCCGCACTTCCGGTCACTGCTCATGAGGTCAGTCGAGGAACTTCCGGCCTGGGCTCTGGTCTCCGATCGCGGGCATCTTCCCGGAAGCGCGGAGGCGGACTGGTTTCCGTGGCGCACACGGGGACGGCGACGCTGAGGGAGCGCAGCGGGCACGAGCGGAAGTGGCCCGGACACTTCCTGCCCAGGAGCCAGGACGGGGCGGGCTCCTCCGCGCATGCGCGGGCACGTGGTGCTGCGAGGCTGCGCGCGGCTGCGGTGGAGCGCAGGGTACGCGGGGCGGGTCTCGCTGGAGGCCGCTGTCCCGTGCTGGGCGTCTCTACAGTCACCCAGCCCTTACAGTGCTCTCACAGTGTTTAACATTTTTCCAGGTATAGAGCCTTCATCTCTTAGGATCACTTCGTCCTGTGTTTAGGTGTTTCATATTTTAAAAGGAACTGTTTTCTTGAATTCATTTCAGATAGATGTGACCTAACACAATCTGGAGTTCTTGTTTATTTTGTAACTGGATGCTTTCTTGAAATCACTTTTATATGTTTTTTTTTGAAATATTTTAATTTTTGTTTATGAGAGAAAGGGAGGGAAAGAGTGGGTTCACCAGGACCTCTAGCCACTGCAAACAAACTCCAGACACATGTGCCCCTTGTACATCTGGAAGTCCTCTGGAATTGAACTGGGTCCTTTGGCTTCACAGGCTAGTGCTTTATCCAATAAGCCAGTCCTATTTTTTGTATTTTATTTTTATGTATTTTATTTGAGAAGGGGGAGAGAGAGGCAGGGCCTCTAGCTACTACAAACAAACTCCAGATGTATATGCCACCTTGTGCATCTGGCTTATGTGGGTCCTGGGGAGTTGAACCTGGGTCCTTTGGCTTTGCAGGCAAGTACCTCAACTGATAAGGCATCTCTCCAGCCCCTATTTTTATATTTTATGTATTTGAGAGAGGAGAGATTTAGAGACAGTGAAGCATGGGCATGCCAGGGCGTCACCGCCTGCTGCAAATGAACTGCAGACAAATGAGCCTCTGGTTTTATGCGGGTACTGGAGCATCAAACCAGGACCTTTCTGCTTTTCAAGCAAATGTCTTCATGTACTAAGTCACGGGTCAAAACCCAGTACTTATTCTTATATCCTGTTGGGTAGTCATTATAATGTTCTACATTGTGAACAGGAAAGTTGTTCTTTTCTCCTTGACTGCCTTTATTTCTTGTTTCTGGCTATTCTTGCTAATACATATAATACTACATTGAACAGAAATGGAGAGAATGCACACTTCCCTGTACCAATTCTTAAAGGAATAATGTTAGCTGTGGCTTTTCAGGAATAGACTTTATTGTGTTGCGGTAATTTTTCCCATATCTACTTTGCTTAAAACTGTTTTATTGTAAATGGATATTGAACTCTGTCAAATGATTATTCAAAGTGTACGATCATGTGGTTTTACCTTTCTGCTAAAGTGCTGTATCACAGTGATTTGGTTACATTAAACTAACCTTTCATTCCATGGATAAAACACTGCTGGTCACTGCGTGTAATATTTTTGAACTATTCAATTCTGTTTGCTCTCATATGGAGGACTTTAGAATCTGTAAGTTCATTACAATTATGATTATTGGTTATTTTTGCTTCCTTGCAATTTAATTTGGGAGGGGCTTTCTTTTGTGACTGTTGTACAAGATTGATTCATTCTCTCTCTCCCACCCCCTTTCCTCGCTCTCTCTTTCTCTGACTGTAATAAATAAATAAAAATATAATCTTTAAAAAGCTTTTTAAAAAACTGAAAAGAAAACCCTGAATGTAGACATTAGCAATTTGTATCAGGCAGCTACTTGGGCATGTGGAGAATGCAAAGCCTTATTTAAGAAACCAGAACAGGGCTGGAGAGATGGCTTAGTGGTTAAGGCCCTTGCTGTGATGCCTAAGGAACCAGGTATGATTCTCCAGTACCTATGAAGTCCAATGTATATGGTGACATATGCATCTGGAGTTCATTTGCAGTGACTGGTGGCCCTGGAATACCCATTCACTCTCATATTCTCTCTCTTTTCTTTCTTCTAAATAAATAAAAAAATATATATTTAAAAAACAGAAACCAGGACACCACTGTTTGGCCTGGAACTCACAGTGATCCTCCTACTTCTACCTCTCAAGTGCTGGAATTAAAGGTGTACACTATCATGCCTGGTTCAACATCCTTCTTTTTAGACCCACTATTCTTTCCCTAAACTGACCTCCTACTTTCTATCCATAGTCTTCATGGCCTTCAAAGACTGACTAAAGATGGTGTTTCCTCTTCTTCAAGTCTGTAACTTCTGGAAAAGTGAAAGAGCAATTGTCCATGCACAGCCCTTCTACCTTGACCCTAAAAATTCCCAGATTCTCCCCCCCCACCACCACCACCATCAAGTTTTGCAAGAAGAATACATTTTAATTCTCCTAAAATGTGAACCAATTTCAGGTCTCATCCTTAAACCACCTATTTATGAAAGGGATTGTGGAAGTATACATTTTTCTGAATGTCTTCATTGACTAGATTAATTTTAATTTTATTTATTTATTTGAGAGGGAGAAGGAAATAGGCAAGTATATAGAGAGAATGGGTGTTCCAGAGCCTCTAGCCACTGCAAATGAACTCCAGACACCTTGGGCATCTGGCTTTACATGGATAATGGGGAGTTAAACCTGGGACCTTTGGCTTTGCTAGCAAGCACCTTAACCACTAAGCCAACCTTCCTGCCCATAGATTGATTTTGTTCTTAATGAGGTAAGTCCGTTAACATTTTCTGCACAGAAAAATGACTTTACATTGGATCCTTGGACCAGAACCTTCAGATTAGGAAGGAAAAGCTCCTTCAGCCTCCCAAACATTCAGTGGGTAAAAGGTTGTTGCGTTTTAGTTAAAGTGTAGGGAGAGTACTCATTCTAATTTTGTTCTACTATTCCCTTTTTCAAAGATTTTTTTTTTTTTTTTTTTTTGGTTTTTCGAGGTAGGGTTTCACTCTGGTCCAGACTGACCTGGAATTAACTGTGTAGTCTTAGGGTGGCCTCGAACTCATGGCGATCCTCCTACCTCTGCCTCCCAAGTGTTGGGATTAAAGGCATGCGCCACCACGCCCGGCTTCAAAGATTTTTTTCTTTTTCTTTTCATGAACAATGGGAAGTAAATCAAGATTATTTTTTATTTTCATATTTCTGTGTTTTCTCTAACTGGCCAGATGAAGCATCCCTGTCTGCCTCCTCCTGAGATGCACAAGTGAATGTTATTTTGTGGCCAAAAGGAGGGCATTTTTTTAAAGTTCATCTTAGTGCTAGGAAAATGTTTTGAACTCTGTCTGCTCTGTGGTCAAAAATCTCCATAAAATAAAGCTCTACAAATGGAACAAATGACTCAGGTTTCAGGGTTTTGGTGACCACTCTGGAGACCATGATTCTAGACAGTTAGACCACTCAGTGCCAGAATCTACAAGCTCAAGGAAAGGTGCTGCAGGCTCCTCTGTGCAGGGCACCCTGGGCAGTTCGTGTTAAAAGGACTTGCACCAAGGTGACCACTGACTTCCTCTCCCTTCCCACAAACCATACTCCCATCTTAACCAAATTCATAAAGCCACTCCCAGGCTTCTGCAAACAATGTGGTGCCCATGAGCAAGGATAGGAATCCTCTTTCCTCCCTTATCTTCTCACTCCCACTTATCCAACTCAGCCAACAGAAGGACAGTTGCCCTTGTGTCTAGGAACCTAGTGCAACATGACTATTATGTCCTGACAACCCAACACATTCCTTCATTACATCCGTAAATGGAACGTCCACAAGAGAAGAAGGGAAGATCAGAAAGCCGAGAACATCATGGGAACAGATCTGCACCACTGCCTTCTCCTGGGATCTCCCCTGTCGACTAATAGACACATGAGGGTGAAAGGCATATGTCTTGGAATGGAATAAGAAACCCAAAACTGAGGTGTCCTGCAGCTGATTCTGCACTATTCCTGTCCTGTAGGTCTGGGCAGTAACCGATGATCTGAGCTCCCAGAGCCAGAGGGTGATGCTGCCCACAAACACCCTTCCATATAGGCGGGGATGGATGGCAGCAACACAGAAGAGAGACGAGTTGGAAAGAAGAAGGGGTCAGTGCAAGGCAGTTTTGGGGAGTAAAAAAGGGGAGAGTGGTGGGAAAGGCTATGAATCATGCTATATTGTCTCTATGTATGTAACTTGTCAATAGAAAGTTAAAATGGGAACTTCTTATAACATGCATAAATTGACATTTTGCATAACACCAGCAACTAGATTAATAAACAGACATTAACTCCCAAGAAGTTTCCCTGCTGCTCTCTGCTGGGTGCCACACGTGGTGGCCTTTTACCAATGTTACCATACTTTGAAAATATTGAGAAAGTGACCTCTCTGAATTTTCCAACGTTTCTTTCAACTTGCTTCCTGGTGAAAAGGAGAGGAAGAGGCAAGCCTGGAACAAAGTGCAGGAAACTAGGACCCTCAGGACCTGTTCATCATCACAGCCCTCCTCCTCTTGTCTACACTGGCACTGTAATTAGGATCAGAAAGTTTCTGGGTTCTGTGAATGGCAGGGCACCAGGGACATGACAGAGCAGGCCTTGGGGATAGAGGCGTGCAGAAGGAGCCCTTCTCCCCTGGTGAAGCCACAACTCCTGATGGTGACATCTTGACAAAAGTTACAGTTGACTATGACCACTGGGACCACAGGAGTGATAAAGAGGGTCTGGCTGTGAGCTGTCAGAGCGCCCACACTGAGCATGGCACAGGCTGCAAAGGTGAGTGATCCCGATGTGGCAGAAGTCCCTGCCTGTGACCTGTGAAAGGAAACTGTAAGACCAGACTGCTCAGGAGCAGGTGATGGGAGAGAAGAATCTGGACTCCCCTGTCATTGTGAAAGGGTAACATAGCAGGACCCAGGAGAAGACCCCAATTCTCAGCTCCCAAACAGAATTGTTTCTGTCATGAGGGAGCGGGAGCCCATGTGCTGCAGTGTGTGAGGTGCCCTGTGCCAGAGCTGCTCATTCCACACGCAGGCAGGGATAGCAGACACCAGATGACATGTCCTCTGTGTGGGGGGAGCACTGATTCTCTGCAGTTTCTCCACAGCCTTGACTGTTTTCCCTCACAAGAGTGAAACATTTTCTGGAAACTGTATCTTGTGTCTGGTGACCATCAGCCTTCTCAGGATGAAATGGTTTACCGTTCTGGATCATAGTTTTCATTTTATTCCTCTTACATGTTTCCCATTTCTATATCCCAGATGTAATGCAGTGGATAATTAGGACAGTTACGGTAAGATAACTAACCTAAGAAAACATGATAACACTTGTGACGGATCTGAGAGCAGGTCTGTTTAATGTGTACTGAACACTTCCCTAAGAACGACCTGCCTCTTGCATCCTCACATACAACAGTGTGGTACAACACAGCATCCCTAGGCTCGTGGTGCTTAGAGAGGTCCAGAAATGAGTTCAAAGTCGTGCATTCGGGAACAGAGAACTTTGACATTCAGGTTGATTAATGTCAGGGATGTTCTTGTGGGTCATAGACTTTATCTTTCTCTGGTTTAACCACCTGTCAAGCATCTGGAACTTGTGAATTCCCCTGGCCCTCATCACTCATTTCCTGCAGGTAATGCTGAATTCACTATGTACACTGACTACACTCCACTTTTGTGGAGGTGAGACACTTGTGAAAGCTTGTTGAAATATACATGTAAGCATCTCTTTAAAACAGCTAGCCTGGGAGTAGACATGTATTCATTATTGCCCCAGCATAACTATGGCATTGATTAGGAAAGCCACAACGATTTCTCTATTACAAATTCTATTGTTGATGTGTCTGGGAAGAGGGAAGGGTCCACAACATTTATACAGCCATAAGGAGACTGATACAGTCGCATTCACATGGAAATTTATCCACAAATCTCTTAAGGGATAGTGGATGTCATTCACTGGATTTGTGGAAGCTTGAAAATTCTCCCCATCATATATATGAGGACGCATTAAATACAGCACTGAATGTGTCACCCAAAGTGGATAGACTTCTCCATGCCATTGAGTTTTGACAATAATAAGAAGAGACCAACCCAAACATTGTTCCAAATTGGATTGTCAGATCATTTCTGTGATTAGCATGCACTTTTAAAATCTAGAACCTCAATTAATACTTGCTTATAAACATTTTTGACCATGCACTAGCAGGTGTGATGCTAATAACTTAGATTCTAGATATTAAATCAGTGTCTAACATGGTCTCACTGTCCTGCACAGGACGGAAGCAGATACACAGACAACCCTGGTGTGTTCAGGGAACATAGACATAACTAAATTCTGAGCTTATTTGTGAACAATAAGCAATGGGTAGCCATGAGAGGTGGTGGTTGAGCAAAATTCAGCCTGGATACTTTATGTGTATTTTCCTGTGGCAAGGTAAGTGCCAGTATTTTATTTGCTTGGAGTGAATTGAAAGTAATCAGAAACAAGTTTGATATGGAGAGGTTGCCAGATTGTGGAGGACAAAACAAATTCAGGTTGACATTTAAACTCATATGTGTTTGTAAAACATGAACCTGAAGGATAGAATTCTACTTTGAAAGCGCATTTTTACTCTGACATAGAAGGAAAAGAAACAGAAAAGGCTAGATGTGGTGGCACACACCTTTAATCCCAGCAAAGGTAAAAGGATCACTGTGCATTCCAGGCCAACCTGGGACTACAGAGCGAGTTCCAGGTCAGCCTTGTCTAGAGTGAGATCCTACCTAAAAATAATAATTTTTAAAATCGAAAAAAATATTATTCTATAATATACCTATTATAAAATAGTCACACATCCTTTGTGAGAGTTTAGAAAAGATTGACATACAGGCTTGGGAATTTCTGATGAAGAAAATCACTAAACTTAACAGTCCTTAACAGACAAAATATATAACCAGCAAGAGGTGTTTAGTTATAGTCTATCCACTCCTTTTCAGTAGCATAAACAGAGACAATGTTACTTAAGTTTTTTAATAATTTTTAAAGATTTTTGTTATTGATTTGCAATCATAAAAAAGAGAGAAAAAATATGAGCATGCCAGAGCTTCTTGGCACTGCAAAGGAACTACAGATGCATTGTTTAAGCATCTGGCCCTATATGGCTACTGTTGAGTCATATGTGGGCTGTCAGGCTTTGCAAGCAAGTGCTTTTAACCACTGCGCAATCTCTACAGCCCCTTACATGAATTTTTCTGATTTTTTTCTAGTTCTGCATGAAGTCAGAAGATGATTTGTAATGAGCATATTTGGACAATAATCTGCCTCTTTCTTACTGTACCTGGAATTGTGGGAAATATTCAAATATTTATGAGATATGTGTGTAATTTTCTTAAGGGTTCTGAGAAAAGAAACATAGACCTTATCCTCATTCATTTGGCATTTTCAAATATTCTCATTATATGTGGCATGGTTACCAGTGATACAGCCATAATTTCTTATTTCAAGATATTCATAGGTGAGGCTGGTTGTAAAGTTGTGGTTTTTCTGGGACGAGTGGCCCGAGGACTCTCCATCTGCACCACGTGTCTCCTCAGCATGGTCCAGGCTGTCACCATCAATCCCAGGATGACCCTGTGGAGAAAACTCAAACCACAGACTACAGGGCAGGTTCTTCACTATCTCCTCCTCTTTTGGATCTTTAATTCTCTGATAAGCTCCAACTTGCTGTATTATATCACAGCAGTCAGTAGTGTGAACAGATCTGGAGTTGGGAGATATGTTGAGTTTTGTTTTATGCAACCATCTAGACAAATAGTGAGGTGGTTTTTCATCTCTCTCATGGCTGTCCGTGACGTCATCTTCCAGAGTCTCATGGGCTGGAGCAGTGCGTCCATGGCTCTGCATCTGTATAAACATCACAAGCGTGTCCTCTACCTTCACAGCTCCAAGTGTGTGAACAATTCCAGCCCAGAAATCAGAGCCACACGGAGCACGCTCGTTCTCATGACCTGTTTCCTGTTCTTCTACTGGGAGGATTTCCTCTTCTCATGCTACACGGGTTCTATGTTGACACATAATCACATAATCTTAATGATTAAAAATTTTCTACAGGTTGGTTATACCATTCTCAGTCCTTTTGTCCTGGTCAGCAGGGATGTCCATGTAACTAAATGCTGGAGTGCTCACTAAATGCTGGAAACAACTAATGCACCAATGTGACCTGTAGTTTTGTGCACTGAGAACTGTGCGTTTCTTTGGCTAAATTCTAACAGTCACAACTCACAAACAACTTATCACTGAACCACTGAAAACTGTCTGTGCTGCCCAGGTTCATACTATGTTGTGGTCAACTGCATCGCAGCTCAGCAATGACACAAATGCATTTGTAATTCACATTGTATTCTGAACTCATCAAATGGATCCCTTGAGGACCTTCTTGTCTGTTCCAGGGCACTGATGTGAGCTAAGCTACATTGCCCGACTGCCCATTGGGCTTCTAAGAGAGGATATGGCCAAAACAAAACATCCAAAAGGTATTTTTAAAATCTTATTTACAACAGGTGCAAAAATTTAAAGGAATAGATTTAATTAAGGAAATAAAGAGCTCTATAGTGAAAACTACAAAACATTAATGAAACAATTAAAGATACAAGACTGATCATGTTAAGATGCACATATTACCCAGCTAGCTCAGTCAGTTGAGCATGAGACTCTTAAAATGCCCATATTTCTGGGCTAGAGAGATGGCTTAACAATTAAGGCACTTGCCTGCAAAGCCTAAGGACTCAGTCTTGATTCCCCAGTACCCATGCTAGCCAGATACACAAGGTGGCACATGCATCTGGAGTTTGTTTGCAGTCACTAAAGGCCCAGGCATACCCATTCCTTCTGTCTCTCTTTCTCTCTCTCTCTCTCAAATAAATAATTTTTTGGAGAGAGACACAGAGAGACAGACACAGAGAGAGAGAGAGGAGACAGATAGAGATGGGCGTGCCAGCAGTCTCTCAGCTGCTGAGAATGAAATCCAGATGCGTGCGCCCCCTTGTGGTCAAGTGCGGCATTGCGCCCTTGCGTCACTTTGCATCTGGCTAACTGTGGGACCTGGAGATTGGACCTGGAGATTAGCAGGCAGGCGCCTTAACCGCTAAGCCATCTCTCCAGCCCTCAAATAAATAATTTTTTTATAAATAATTTTTATAAATAATTTTGAATGCCCATATTCAGTGCAATCAGTAGACCATTCTTACAGTGAGACACAGGATACAGCAGCAGAGAGACCTGGGCCACACTGTTTTGGACAATGTGTATCAGTTCTCCCTAGTTCTGTTAGGCAGTGTCCTCCTCTTGTCCCGTGACTTATCAACTCAGCTGACAGCACAGATGCTCTTGTGAGGAGGAAAACAGAGTCACCTGCACACCAGGCTTCAGGTCCTGCCATTCCAACACATCCCTTCACCTCAGGAAGTTATTGACTGTAAGTGGAAAGACACAGTGGGGGGAGGGCAGAGCAGAGACCAGGGAAGAGCATGGGAGCAGGCCTGCACAGCTGCCTGTGGTGAAGGCACATGCATCCAGCTGCTTTCTCCGTGGATCTCCTCCATGGGCTAAGGGACAAGTGAGAAGTCGTGACATCGTGTTGAAAATGGCTTTAGGAACCCAGAACTGATGTGTGGACCCTAGAGCTGGTTCTGCACAATCTTTAGCTCCAGAGTCTGGACAATACCTAAAGAATATGAGTTTCTAAAGCCTGAAGAATTGATTGAAAGCTGGAGCAATGGCTTAACAGTCAAAGTGCTTGCTTGCAAAACCTAACAACCCAGTTCAATTCCCCAGTACCAAGTAAAGCCAGATACACAAAGTGGCACATGTATCTGGAGTTCATTTCCCTCCCCCACCCATCTTCTTGGTTCTGTCTCTCTGCTTGGAAATAAATAAAGTAATATTTTTAAAAAGAATTTATTTACACTGACCATTTAACACTGACACAGGAAAAGAGGAAATATGATTAAGAACTTCCCAGTGGGTTCAAGAATTCATTCTCTAGAGGACCCAGATGCAAATCCAGGCAACTATAACCATCTGAGTTTTGACAAAAATACCAAAAGTTTTTCTTTTTGTTTTTGTTTTTCGAGGTAGGGTCTCACTCTGGCCCAGGCTGACCTGGAATTAACTATGTAGTCTCAGGGTGGCCTTGAACTCATGATGATCCTCCTACCTCTGCCTCCTGAGTGCTGGGATTAAAGGTGTGTGCCACCACGCCCGGCATACCAAAAGTTTTCATTGGAGAAATGACAGCCTCTTTAACAAATGATGCTTGGGAAACTGGATATCTATGTGTAGAAGGGTGAAAATAGATTCTTTTCTCTCTCCATGCACAAGAATTAAGTCCAAGTGGATCAAAAGCCTTAATATCAGACCTGAAACTCCAAAACTGCTAGAGGAAAAAGTAAGGGAAACACTGCAATGTATTGGCCTAAGCAATGATTTTCTGAATTTAACCACAGTTGCTCAGGAAATAAAACCGCTAGTCAAACACTGGGACCTCATGAAATTAAAAGGTTTTGTAAGCCAGGAATGGTAGTTCATGCCTTTAATCCCAGCACTCACAAGGCAGAGGTAGGAGGGTCACCATGAGTTTGAGGCCACCCTGAGACTACATAGTGAATTTCAGGTCAGCCTGGGCTAGAGTGAGACCCTACCTCGAAATTCCAAAATAATAATAATAATAAATTTAAAGTTTCTGCAAAGGATGCTATGAATAGAGCAAAGAGGCAACCTATAGAATTGGTGAAAATCTTTGCCAGCTATACATCTGAAAGAGGATTAACATCTAGGATATGCAAAGAACTCAAAAAACCATAAGAAAGCACACAGTATGATTAAAAATGGGCTGTGGGGGCTGGAGAAGTGGTTGAGAAATTAAGGTGCTTACCTCCAAAGCCTAAGAACCCAGGTTTCACTCTCCAGAACCCACATAAGTCAGAGGCCCTGACATGTCCATTCTGTCCATCTCTCTCATAAATAAATAAGAAATTTTTAAAGGTTATGGAACTAAATAGAGAACTCAAAAGAAGAAATACAGATGGCCTAAAAACATGTTCTACATCCTTAGCCATCAGGGGAAATGCAAATTAAAACTACTTTGAGATTCCATCCTGTCAGAATGGCTATCATCAAAACAGAAATTACAATAAATGCTGGCAAGGATATGGAAAAACAGGAACCCTTCTACTCTGTTGGTGGGAATGTAATCTGGTCCAGCCAATGTGGAAATCAGTGTGGAGGTTCCTGAGACAGCTAAAAATAGATCTACCATATGACCCAGCTGTATCACTCTTAGAGATATATCCTAAAGACTCACCACATTGCCTTAAAGATTCTTGCACATCCATGGTTACTGCCACTCTATTCACAATAGCTAGGAAATGGAATCATCCTAGATACCCCTCAACTCAAAGAGTGGATAATGAAGATGTGGTACATTTCTACAATGGAGTTTTATTCATTGGTAAAGAAAATTGAAATTATGAAATTTGCAAGGAAACGATTGATCTGGAAAATTATACTAACTGAGGTAACCCAGAAAGCCAAATGCCACATTATCTTTCCCATATGTGGATCTTAGCTACAAATGTTTAGACTTGTATGTGCATTGGAGCAAAGGCCACTAAGCTGTAAAGGAGATGTAAGGGGGAGAAAAAGGGAGACTTAAGGAGATGATATTATATATATGTAAATAGATTAACAGATTGCTAGGGGTGAAATGGCCTGAGGTCAAGGAAAGGGATTGAGTAAAGGAAGGGTGGGAGGAAGGTTAATCAAAGTTTAAGATGTTATATATGAGCCATATAGAAACCTATTTTTTTGAATAAGGATACACCCAGAAGCCATAGATTGTTACTAGAAAAATTTCAGTGCTAGGGATGGGATACCCTCCAGTGAGTTGCTGGCCAAAGAAGTCCCTAATGCTCCCAAAACATTACAGGCCATTGCCAAGGCTCTTGGTTTCCCACCAGAAATAGGTGGTAAGACCCTATTGCTGAAGATTCCACATTCTTGGGCTATAGGTCACTAAGAAATCAAGCTGGAGTTGAGCTGAAAACCACCTCCTGTGGACTAGCTGACAGAAAGCTGGAAAAAAAGGGCTATGCTGCATGCAGCCCTATGGAAGACAGAAGTCATCAGTGGTGATTAACAACAGTGAATATTGCAAGCCTCAAGTTTGGCCAGCCAGGCCAAATGAGCCAACCGATGCAATAGTGGCATGTCTGCTGTGGGGGAAACCAACCGCTCTTTAATTGTACTGTAGACCCGCTCTATGGGAGGGAATACATTCCTGATACTGAAAACCTAACCAAAAGGTTATGACCACGGAGGTCATGATCCCTAGGGTGTAACATCTGCTGTTGTCTGGCTAAACACATATTATGCTCAGCAAACTTCATATGCATATATTAATGCTCCTCTTACTTTTGGTTAGAGAAGCTTCTCTTTTCAGATTGCTCAGCACTGAGACATCTCTATCACACCTTCTAAGACTCAGGGTCCATTGCGGAAGAGGTGGTGGAAATAATGTAAGAGCCAAAGGAAGGGTAGGCCTGTTTACAATGCAATCTTCCAGACACAGAATGGCTTGGATATCCATGACCTCGCAGTGCCTGGAACTGCCTACACAGGGACCACACAATAGGTGGAAAAGATGATGATATCAAAAGAAAACAGAAACTGAGAAAGGGAGGGGATATGATGGAGAGTGGACTTGTGACGGGGAAAGTGAGGAAGGGGAGGGAATTATCATCATTTATTGTCTGTAGTTATTGAAGTTGTCAATAGAAAAGGATAAATAAAAAAAATCATTCTTGCTGTGTGGTGCACGCCTTTAATCTCAAGTACACAGGAGGAAGAGGTAGGAGGATCCCCATGAGTTCGAGGCCATGCTGAGACTACACAGTGGATTGCAGGTCAGCCTGGGCTACAGCAAAACCTACCTCAAAAACCCAAAAAGAATATAAAAAGAAAAGAACAATTCATTCTCATACACAAAGCCATCAAGTGCATCAAGAAACAAATAATACTTTCCAGGCAGTCCCCTGCTCGTGTGACCTGGACAATACATCTGAAGATTAGCTACTGATTCTGACACCCGGTGACCTTCTATTAATGTTCCAGTAATGTGTAAAAGTTCAAAAAGTGATCATTTTGGATTTCCAGTTGTTTCTCCAAAGCTATTTCTGACATTGGTGGTGAAAGAGGCGGGGGAAGTCTCAGAATCCAGGGCCCTTGGGGCACTGTTCATCATCACAGCCTTCCTCCTCATGGCTGCACAGGCACTGTAATTAGAATCAGAAAGTTTCTAGACCGAGCAAATAACAGGACACCAGAGAAAGAGTAGAGCAGTCCTCAGAGGAGGGGGAGGGTGCTGAAGGAGCCCGTCTCCCCTGTGAAATCACAACTTATGACAGCAGTGACAGTTGGAGATGATCATTAGGACACCAGGAGGGATAAACAGAGCCCTGCCTGTGAGCTCACAGCACCCACCCCAAGCCCAGAACAGACTGCACAGGTGAGTGCTACCAACGCTGCAGATCCTGTTTCATTTTACCTGGGAAGGGAACCTATAAGGAAAGGGTGGTTTAGGGACAGGTGGTTGGAGTCCCTGTCACTGTGGAAGAGGATAGTAGGGCCAGGAGAAAAGAGCCTATCATTTCTCAATGCCCAAACAGAATTCTGTTTCAGTGTGGCGAGAGAGCCTGTGTGCAGCAGCATGTGAGGTGCCCTGTGCCAGAGCTGCTCACCACACAGGCAGGGAGGAAGAGGAGGCACAAGATGGCATTTCTGCCTGAATTTGGGGATGTGCTGATTCTCTGGAGTTTTTCCATGGCCTTCTGTGTCTGTCCCTCAAAAGATTAAGACTTCATTTGTCTTATTTCTTCAAAAATCAGAGGATGGGTCATACTTACCTTGTTTGTTGAGATTTCATTTATTTTGAATTTTCACTTTGCTGGATCCAAACTACAACAGTGACTAATTATAGCAAACTTGGAGAACTGTACATGAGGACATGCAATGGCACTAAAAATTGCTTTGGAAAGTGATTCACACATTCCAGGCACTTTCTGTGCACTACATTCCTCAACTCAATAAAGTCTCACTGTAAAACATCATGGTACAAAACAACATCACTAGGTTATAGATTAAAATATTGTACCTGAAAGAGGCCAGAGAGTACATTCAGTGTAAATCTATATAGGACTTGGAAAGCCTGGATTTGAATTCAGAGTGACTAATTACAAACCATGCCCTTGTGAATCCAGAACT
Organism: Orientallactaga sibirica; assembly: GCA_036365145.1. Classification (NCBI taxonomy): domain Eukaryota; kingdom Metazoa; phylum Chordata; class Mammalia; order Rodentia; family Dipodidae; genus Orientallactaga; species Orientallactaga sibirica. Next base: position 178,015 of record JAEOAD010002472.1, read on the forward strand.
TTATATTTCTAAAATTTGTTATATTCCTCAAGTGTGTGCTGGAATTCCACCCTACAACATATGCTGCAGAAAATACTGTCTTGTTTAGAATAATAAAAACTGAATTTATTAGTGTTACATACCACAATAAGTAACTTATTAAAGTGCATTAATATATTCATATAAATTTCTCTTCCCAACAGAACTAGAGTGACCACACATGAGTAACTTATCCAGACCAGGGAAAGCAATGTCAATTTTCTTATTAGAAATTCTGTTGTTGACATCACAGATAACAGAGAGATGTAGCTTAAAAAATATCAAATACTAAGCAGATCAATGCAGAGACATTACAAATGAATGTTAATCATAATTATAATTTGCTCAAAGGTAGTTCATGCCATTCAATACATTTGTGGAATGCTGGAAATTTCGCCTTATCATACATGTATGGAAAAACTAAATACCTCTTTGAATGCGTAACTCAAAGTAGACTGACTTCTCCAGACCATTGTGTTTAACAGTCATGAGAAAAGAAACTGTCCTCAACATTTCTCTAAATTGGCTTGTCAGATCAACACTGTGCAGTTTTAAAACCAAGATTCCCGCCGGGTGTGGTGGCACACGCCTTTAATCCCAGCACTTGGGAGGCAGAGATAGGAAGATTGCCATGAGTTCAAGGCCACCCTGAGACTACATAGCTAATTCCAGATCAGCCTGGACCAGAGTGAGACCCTACCTTGAAAAACCAAAAAAAAAAAAAAAAACCAAGATTCCCATTCAATAGCTTATTCATAAATTAGTTTTGACCATGGGGTAGTAGGTGCTGCTAAGATTGGACACTGGATACAAAACTAGTGTGTTTCAGGTGTTTTCACTGTTTAGGGCAGAAAGCAAAACCACAAACAATACACAGGTAAGCTGAGGGAAAAAGTACATGACCAACTTTGACCTGATAATGATGAGCAATTGGAAGCTAAGAAGGGTGATGGTGGAGCCAAGAAAATCCCAGGAATGTTGTGTATATTCCAGGGACAAAGTGGCAATGTTACAATTATTTGGTGTGAACTGAAAGTAATCAGAAGTAATTTGATATGGAAAGAATGCCAAGTTGTGGAGGAGAAATACAATTCAGGCTCATATGTAAAGTTATATGTGATTGTGAGAGATGAAATTAATGAAATAGACTTCTGCTTCAAAAGTTCATTTTTACTCTAATATAAAAAGAAAAGGGGGGGCAGAGAGATTGCTTAGTGGTTAAGGCGCTTGCCTGTGAAGGCTTTTGATACGGGTTTGATTCCCAAGTATCCATATAAAGCCAGATGCACAAAGTGGTGCATGCATCTGGAGTTCATTTGCAGTGGCTAGAGGTCCTGGTGCACCCATTTGTCTCTCTCCTCTCCTCTCCCCTCCCCTCTCCTCCCTTCCTCTCCTTTCCCCTCCCTCCTCCTCCTCCTCCTTTTCCTCTCTCTCTCTCCTTGCAAATAAATGAATAAATAAAAAATAGGGAAGAACCTGCCCTGCAGTCTGTAGTTTGAGCTTTTTCCCACAGGGTGGTCCTAGGATTGATGTTGACAGTGAGAAACATGCTGAGGAGGCAAGTGATGCAGATGAAAAGACCTCAAGCCACTCTTACCAAGTAAACCATTAAAAAAAAATAGAAGGGCTGGAGAAATAGCTTAGCAGTTAAGGCATTTGCCTTCGAAGCCAAAGTATCCTGGTTGAATTCTCGACCCACGTAAACCAGATGCACAAGGGGCACATGCATCTGGAGTGTGTTTGCAGTGGCTGGAGGCCCTGGCGTGCACATTCTCTCCTTGTGTCTGCCTCTCTCTCTTCTCTCTCTCTCTCTCTCTCTCTCTCTCTCTCTGCAAATAAAAAAATAGAAGAAAAAAGGAAGAAGAAAGAAATAATACTCAATAACATATTAAGTATATACCAGATTTGGAGGGCAGAATGTATCACAGGTAGTACAACCTTCAGCATTTTTATAGTCTTAAATTACTAATCACTGTGTCATTTACGTTAAAAGGACTTGAGGAGAACAGATTTTTCAAATAATCTGCCCTGAGAAACTAATCCATTTAGATCATCACAATTATCTGGAGAAGTCGCAAGTCTTGGTGGGTCCACAGTCACGTGAGAGACTGAGGCACACAGGGCAGTGAAGAGAAGAAGGTGCAGCACCAGCACCACCCAGGAGCTCGAGGTCGTTACCAGATGTGAACAGTGAAGGCGAGGGAAGCATTGAAAGGTGACGCTCAAGGTAATTATGGCTGAGGGGTTAAGGCAATGGACTTGAAAGGTAAAGCTCAGAATTAGATTATTTTAGTGACTATAAAATGATTCTATAAGGGCTGGAAAGATGGCTTAGCAGTTAAGGCATTTACTTGTCAAACCTACAGACCCAAGTTTGATTGCCCAGAACCCACATAAGCCAGATGCATAAAGTGGCACATGCATCTTGAGTTCATTTGCAGTGGCTAGAGGCCCTGGCATGCCGATTTAAAAAATGACGCCATAAATTTAGCTTTTGTCTGAGAAAAGAACAAGTATTTTTGACATTTGGGGTAATGGATTAAAAAGAAGAATGTTTGGAAAGTATCTTGGATGCATTATCACAAGATCTGTGCTAAATGACAGTTATCAACAGCTCTGTGTAATAGATGCATGTCAAGAAGAAAAGAAAGCAAAGACTATGATTAGGTGTCTGTTATGAAAGAATCATGAATAGTAACATATTTCAATAACTCATTCTTTTCACTATAATAGACAATCTTACTTGAATTTCTTGTATTTTCTTCTAGGTCTATGCATAAGGTCAGATGATTTGGAATAACCTTATCCAGACAATAATCTGCCTTTTTCTTACTGGACCTGGAATTGTGGGTAATATCTTAATATTCATGAGACATGTATATATTTTTGTCATGAGAACTGAGAAAAAACCCATAGACCTTATCTTCATTCACTTGGCATTTTCAAATTCACTCATGATTTGTAGCATAGTTATCAGAGATGCAGCCACAATTTTTTATTTCCAAAACTTCCTCGGGGACGTTGGTTGTAAAACTGTGGTTTACTTGGTAAGGGTGGCTCGAGGTCTTTCCATCTGCACCACGTGTCTCCTCAGCATGTTTCAGGCTGTCACCATCAATCCCAGCATCGCCCTGTGGGAAAAGCTCAAACCACAGACTGCAGGGCAGGTTCTTTTCTATCTCCTCCTCTTTTGGATCATCAATTCTCTGATAAGCTCCAACATGATGTGCTATATCACAGCAGGTAATAAAATGAACCAGTCTGGATTTGGCATGTATGGTGAATATTGTTACATGCTACCATCTAGGCTGATAGTGAGGTGGACTTTCCTCTGTCTCATGGCACTTCGAGACATCATCTTCCAGAGTCTCATGGGCTGGAGCAGTGCGTCCATGGCTCTGCATCTGTATAAACATCACCAGCGTGTCCTCTACCTTCACAGCTCCAAGTGTGTGAACAATTCCAGCCCAGAAATCAGAGCTACACGAAGTACCCTCATCCTTATGACCTGTTTCCTTTTCCATTACTGGGCAGATTTCATCTTTTCCTTCTACACAGGTTCCATGGTGACACACGGTTCCACAATTCTAAATATTAAAACATTCCTAGTACTTGGTTATGCTGTTTTAAGTCCCTTCATCCTTATCACCAGAGATGTCCATGTTGCTAAATCCTCAAATGTTCTCAAAGTGGTACAGAAATTAGACTCTAAGCCTGTTTCTCCATGAAGTAAAGGTGTAAAAAAAAAAATGTGAACGACTTTACTTGAATGATTTTTTTAGTTGTACGGGAGGGGGAGCATGGCTTTGATATGTACCACAGACTATCACGAAGCAGCCCAGGCTGGTACTGAACTGACAATCCACCTGCCCCAGCATTATTTACTTTCATTCATAAGAATTCTGGCACTAGGCAACCTAAGACTTGTTCAGGGTGTATAGTAAGTTGTAAAACAAATCAAATTCTTCCTGCATCCCACCATTTCTATTATGTGGCTTTTGGCTACTTGTTTGTATTATAAAGCTACTGGAAGCAATTGAGCTGCCAAAAAATAAAAATAAAAAATAAAAAATAAATCAGGATTTCCCTAAAACCCAAAGATAGGGGAGGCGGTCGGGGGGCGTCCTCTGCGCTCGGCTCAGCAGCACAGCAGGTCGGGTCGGCGGGGCAGCTTCCTGGGGCGCCGAGGACGCGGGCGTGGACAGGGCCCGTGGACGCTCCCGTGCATCCCACGGAGGCCGACCCCACACCGGGGCCCCTGGCCGCCGGGCGTCCGAACCCGGGGACGCGGCATCTCTGCTCGACGGATGCCATCGCCGGACCCGGGCGTCGCTCGGGCGCCAGACCCACGACAGGGCTGCACGCTGCGACACCAGGTCACCCGTCCCCACTTCCGCTGACCCTAGACGTAGACCATAAAGGAACTTCCGCCGTGTGTTCTGTCATCCTGTTTCCCTCGGGATCCCGGGCGCGCGTCCAGAGTTCCGGCGGCATCTTCCCGGAAGCTCGAGGGCGGACTGGTTTCCGCTGCGCACGCGGGGACGGCGGCGCTGACGACGCGCAGTGGGCACGAGCGGAAGCCGAGGCTGAGCGGAAGCAGAGGCTGACACTTCCTGTCCCGACCCGGGAGAAGTCCCCTCCGTCGGGCGACCCTCGCTGCTCCCTGTGCTTCTGGGGCGGAGGGTCTCCCCTATCTGCGGGTCTGGCCTGGAGCCGTCTGGAAGCGGAGCCTGTGTGCATCAGTGCATTTGGGCTGGGTCCCTGTTCCAGGCTGTTGAAACTCTGCAGGGGCAAACAAATGCCACAGGCCCAGACCTTGTTCTCCAACACACAGCTGCTGGGCTGCAGAGGTGGCTCAGCGATGAAGGCGCTTGCTTGCCTGCAAAGCATGATGGCCTGGGTTCGATTCCCTAATGTCCATGTAGAGTCAGATGCACAAAAAGGCGCATGTGTCTGGAGTTCTCTTGCAGCGGCAGAGGGCCCGTTCATTCCCTCTCTCATTCTCTTTTTCTGTCTCCTCTCCTTACAAATAAAATTTTTTAAATATTTAAAATATGTGTGTCTCTTTGCTAAAAAAGGCTTTAAGTAATGATCAACTTGATTAAAGACCATCCCTTTTGGAGTGCTTTGAGATAAGTGAATGGACAGAGAGAATGCCTCACTCAAAATACCTTGAGGCTCCAATTCCCAAATTTCCCTTAGCTGGGGACCTAACATTCAGAACACATGAGTTTACAGGGGACACCTAATTAAAACAACTACACTCCCCCAATTTTAACAGTTCAGATACAGATAATTCCCTCTTCTCCATAGTTTCCTTTACTGAGCCATTGTTTTTGTGAGAGAGAGACAAACACAGAGAGAGAGAATTGGCATGTCAGGGCCTCTACCCAATGCAATCAAACTCCAGATGTACATGCATGACCTTGTGCACATGCATCAACTTGTGTGTCTGGCTTACATGGATTCTGGGGAGTTGAACCTGGGTCCTTGGGTTTCGCAGACAATCACCTTAGCCACTAATTCGTATCTCCCACCCTTCTGAGTCATTTTTAAGGCCCACATGGTCATGCTGAATCATAGACGTTTCCTTCCCCTGACTTAGCAGTTCAAACGTGAAGGATGTCCACTGCCATTTCTGCCTCACTCTCCTTTACTGTCTAATGCTTTCTGTGTGATGTAACATTTTGGATTATCCCTTTACCACAAACGTAGCTTATACTCTCCTTTGCGTCCTTAAAGCTGTAATGGCAAACCAACACCTTCATCTCATCTTTCTTTGTTGTTAGATATAGAAATTACTTCCTGGTTGCTGGGACAAAACACCCAACCAGAAGCTGCTTGTGCAAGTAGTTTGTGTCTATTTACAGTTTTGATGGAAAGTTTCACTGTGGTTGAAAGCATAGCAAGAATAACCAGACAGGCTGGAGAGATGGCTCAGCAATTAAGGGTACTTGTTTCCACAGTCTGATGGCTGTTCAGTTCCCCAGCACCCACATAAAGCCAGATGCACAAAGCGGTGCATGCATCTGGAGTTCGTTTGCAGTGGGAGGATGCCCTGCTTCACCCATATACTCTCTCTTTCAAATAAATTAAAAAAAAACACTTTTTACAAAAGAATGTAAATTCTTTTAAAAAGAAAGTCAGAAGGGAGAGTGTTGAACGGGGTCTCTGTTCCCTAAGTCAGCATACAGAGACTACTACAACTGTGGCAGTGGAAATTGACAAAATTTCCCACATGATACTGGCTTTAAAGGCATGAAACTGTCTGGAGAGATGGATTATCAGTTAAAGTGCTTGTCTACAAAGCCTAAGGATCCAGGCTTAATTTTCCAGTGCCCACGTAAGCCAGATGCACATGGTGGCACATGTGTCTGGAGTTCATTTGTGGTAGCTAGAGGCCCTGGTGTGCCCATTCTCTCTGTTACTATCTGCCTCTTTCTTTCTCTTCCTCTGTCCCCCCTCAAATAAATAAATAATTTTTAAAATGTGTTTATTTATTTGAAAGAGAAAGAGACAGAGAGAGAGAGAGAGAAAATGGGCACACCAGGGTCTCTAGCCACTGCAAACGAAGTCCAGATGTATGCACTCCCTTCATGCATCTGGCTTATGTGGGTCCTGGAGAGTTGAACCGAGATCCTTTAGCTTTGCAGGCAAACACCTTAACCACTAAGTCATCTCTCCAGCCCCAAATAATTTTTTTTTTAAGCGTGAAAAGTTCAAGGTGTAGGCATCATGTTTTGTACCATGGTTTCAGACGGCTGTGGAAGGTGAGCAATGTGAAGCAAGGTCTAGGCCCTGTGAGGCCACTACATGGAGCTGTGAGGGCAACCTCTATATTGCACTGTCCACCCCACCATATTGTAGATGCAAAAGCCACAGGACATTGCTTATGAAAAGATGCAGGCTCAGGGAAGATTCTGCCCAGGTGAGAGTCTATAGGAAACACAACTAGAGGAATGGGGCTCCCCACCCCACTCATCTTGAAGCTCAGATAATTTCATCATGGGTCCCAGAAACTAGACATAGAGCTGCGTGGGGAGGTGAACTTTAACACCTTATGTACCACATCTGGTGAGACCATTCCTGACCCACATACATTCATAGCCATCTCGTGATCCAAACAGCATTTAGTCTGAATTTTAAAGTCCCCATAGTCTTTACCATGCTTCCACTGATCAAAGTCCAGAGTCCAGGGTCTCATATGACACACAAGGCAGTCTCTTAACTGTGAGCCCTACAAAATCAAAACACAATCCATATCTTTCTGACACATAATGGCACAGAATAAGCATGCCTATTACAAACAGGGGAAATGAGGTCATAGGAGGGAAAAGTTTGGACCAAGGCAAGACTAAAATGCAGCAAGGAAAACATGAAACCCTACACCTATGTCTAGTATCTGAGATTCAGCTTCATCTGGAGTGCATTTACAGTGGCAAGAGATCCTGACACACACTCTCTCTCTCTCTCTCTCTCTCTCTCTCTCTCTCTCATAAAGAAATAAAAGTTGAGGGCTGGAGAGATGGCTTAGCTGTTAAACGCTTGCCTGTGAAGCCTAAGGACCCTGGTTCGAGGCTTGATTCTCCAGGACCCATGTAAGCCAGATGCACAAGGGGGCGCACGCATCTGGAGTTCGTTTGCAGTGGCTGGAGGCCCTGGCGTGCCCACTCTCTCTCTCTCTCTAACTGCCTATTTCTGTATCTATCTCTCTCTCAGATAAATTAATAAAAAATAAAAAATAAATAAATAAAGAAAGAAAGAAATAAAAGTTGAGAAGGAAGGAAAGTGACTTGTGCTGTCTTGTAGGTTCTGATTCCAATTTCAGCTCACAACTTGGAACTCTGAGAAAGTGAACACAAGTCTGAGAAATAGGAAAGACATAGGAAACTTTGACTTGTTATTCACTGTGTGTGTCACACACGTCTCTGAATACAATTAAAGCCTCATTAACTCTGAGGTAACTTCGGAGGTAAACAAGCACAGTAACTGTGGAGGGAGGCAGTAGTGCTTCAGGGACCAGGACTGTGCAGAAGGTTTCTTTCTCCCCGAGAGAGTGACAACTGTGGAAATTAAAGTGTCAGTGATGGCAGTGGGAGCCAAGATCTCTACAAGTCTTAATGGTATAGATATGGCCCAGGAAGCCTCATCTTGTCAGAAGCACTAGCCATAGCCTGGCTACCCCACAGCTGCCACGGAGAGTAGACCCGAGCCGAGCTTCATTTACTCACGTGGACCATGTGCATTCCCTGCAGAGGCACATTCCTAATCTCTCTTTTAGTTAGCAAGGCCGTTGAAGAGAGGCTCTGCAAGACACGGGACCCACTGTTTGGATGTCTAGAGGTATGTCCACAGTCCAGATGGAACAGCAGTTGTCACTCAGAAGTCTTTGTTCTCTGTCTGTCTGTGTTTAGGATCTGGATGGTGGATCTTTGCATAAGATTCTCACTGTTTTCTTGGTACGATTTGAAGAGGATCAAAGGTTGTTCATATTCCTAGGGAAATCTGTTTTCTCCAGCCTCCAATTTCATCTTCATTATGACTTCCAATCTCATTGGCTTTCATAATTTTTTGTAAATTCCTTTGCCTAACATTTGGTGTACTAAGTGAGCAATGCGCTGTCTCGTTTTCTTTTATGCTCTTGCTAAGTCACTAAGTCCACTGAACACAATTTGAAACCATTCCTTTTGTAAACATCTGTTAAAACCTCCCTATCATTCTTCCCCATATCACACCACACACACAAGTCAACTGCATTTATTCTATGCCTATTTATGGATAAACCTGGTGATAATTAGACTTTAATATGATAGTTACTCAAGACTGTTCGTTATGTTATTGCCAGGTAGTTGTTGTATCTTGACATAACTTATGTTAAACGTATAACAGTATTTTGTAACTAGCATCACTCATCCTATATTTTTTTAGAGAGAGCGAGAGAGATAGAGAGAGAAAGAGAGAATTGGTGCACCAGGGCCTCAGCCACTACAATCAAACTCCAGACACTTGCACCACCTCATGGGCATGTGCAACCTTGCACTTGCCTAAACTTTGTGTATCTGGCTTAAGTGGAATCTGGAGAGTCAAACGTGGATCCATCTCTCCAGCCCTCATCCTATATTTTGTTTAGAAAACTATGTTTGAGTTAGGTGTACCTACCTGCTTAAGCTGTTTCATGTTAGGTCCAGATAGGACATTATAACATCTATTTAAATGCAAAGTCTATTTCTAACATAGTTTCCTGAACTGCTGTAAAAGTGATCTGGAATAATGCTTACCACTCCCTTTCCTGACATTCTTTTTTTGTTGTGTTTTTCGAGGTAGGGTCTCACTCTAGCTCAGGCTGACCTGGAATTCACTATGGAGTCTCAGGGTGGCCTTGAGCTCACAGTGATCCTCTTACCTCTGCCTTCTGAGTGCTGGGATTAAAGGTGTGCAACACCACGCCTGGCTCTCCCTTTCCTGACATTCTTCATATTTCTCTGTCCAAAGAAAAGAGCCAGCTTCCCAGACATGCCAGAAGTTGGCCACAAATCTGTTTCAGAGATACAGTATGTTGGTAAGGTTAGAGAGAGTTGAAAAAAACAGAATCACTAGAATGTGTAAAAAAAGAAAAAAAATGGTTTGGTGAGTCCATTAGACAATTAAGAGATATTGATTACAGTCAACACATGGGCAGGTTTTAATTATTGCACATACTAGATGGCTTACAAGTTCACTGGTTGTGAGTGTTTGTAGCATAATTCAGCGTGTGCTCAGCACTTAGAGTTATGTAGGGCTTTCTTACTGCATTAATGAGGACATTCATTTTCCCATAATATGAGAGAACAAAGGCTGGGGCAGTAATTGGGTCCAGTCCTATAGTCGCACAGTTCAGCCACCAGAGTGTCTCCACTTTCAGGACAGGAAGAGCCTGCACTGTCACAGCATGGAAAGGATGACTTAAGGAAGCTCTCGCAGTTATACACAATGCGGGCAAACCCTGCAAGCGACAACAAACACCCCAAATTCTCTAATTCTAGGGAAACTTTCCATAGTCTGATGTTTGCTCTTACATGAGATGTGATTACATGTGGAAAGTGAAATTTTATCCAGACATGAAAATGGCACTCTGCTCGGATTGGTAATAGATCAGAAATCTCTACCCATGAACCAGCTGTGGGTGGATACAGGAAACAGACCACAGCATTAACAGAAATCTTTGTTACAGTCAAAGCTATGCAGCAAGTGTAGATGCTAGCCTTGGCCAAAGCAGCTTGTTTCAAACCAAATGATGACCCAGCATGCTCAGTTTCAAGAAGCTATCACTGTAGTTTCCCACTTCATAAACTCCTTCATCTCTTGACAAGGCAGGACTCCTAAATAATCCCCTTCCTAACCCACCCTGATGAACATAGTGCATCCCTAGCTGCCCAAGTTTCCCCCGAAGGCCACTGAGGGTGACCTCAAATCTCTACCCTCATGCAGCATCATCACTCCGTGCCTCCTGTAGGACACTCGTCCTGGCTCCAGTCAATCAGATGTTTCACGTTTTTCAGAAAGTACATTCTTTCCTGGATTTCTCTGACTGGTTGGGCTGAAACTACTGAAGTTTATCTCAAAATGTTATACAGTGCAGTTTGGAACAGACAAGAGCCCTCTAAAGTAAGTGATGAAGTCACAAAATGTGTTTGGAGTCAAAGCACAGCTCAGGAAATGTACTGAAGTAAAGGAATCAACGCTATAAAACCTGGGGCGGGGGGAGGCCGGAGTGATGACTTAGCAGTTAAGGCATTTGCCTGCAAAGCCAAAGGACCCAGGTTCGATTCCCCCAGGACCCATGTTAGCCAGATGCATAAGGGGGAGTATGCATCTGGAGTTCGTTTGCAGTGGTAGAGTCTCTGGCACGCCCATTCTCTCTCTCTCTCTTTCTCTCTCTCTCTGTCCCTCTTTCTCTGTCAAATAAATAAATAAAAATAAAATATTTTTTAAAAACTAAGGGGAACACACCTAAAAATTATCAGACTCATTAAGGTGACAGGAAAGAATATTAAACAAAGTAAGACTATACAGAAGTAGAAATTCAGCTAAGTTTGAGAAGTGCTTCTAGTGGGGAGTGGGGAACACAGAGAGGGTGTGAACTCACTGCTTTTGAAATTGGAAGACAGAAATGTCATTTAAAATATTCAGAGAAGGGGAATGGAGAGATGGATTAGTGGTTAAGGTGCTTGCCTACAAAGCCTGTACCCACATAAACCAGATGCATGAGGTGGCACATGTGTCAGGAGTTCATGTGCAGTAGCTAGAAGCCCTGGTGTGCCCATTCTCTCTGCCTTTCTCTCTCTCTTTCTCTCAAATAAATAAACAAAAATTTTAAAAAATTACAGAGAGGGGCTTGAGAGATGGCTCAGCCATTAAGATGCTTGTCTGCAAAGCCTAAAAACTTGGGCTCAGTTACCCAGTACCCACGAAAAGCTGGATGCACAAAGTGGTACATGCATCTGGATTTCCTTTACAGCTGCTAGAGAACTTGCTGTGCCCATTCTTTCTCTCTCTCTCAACTTACAAATAAATAAATATATATATTTTTTAATTACAGGGAGACATTCTTTTCTGGTCTTATGAGGCTCTGCTCAGTCATGCTAAAACGAGTGTGTGTTGGAACAGATCAGAACTACTAGGTTAGCTTTGTTACTGTGCAGCTCTGCAAAGGTCTGAACTGAAAATTTAGCTTTTTGAATGTTAGTACTCAAGGGGACATCTGTGAATAATAAAAACAACAGAGAAAGCCGGGCATTGGGAGGCAGAGGTAGGAGGATCGCCATGAGTTCGAGGCCACCCTGAGACTACATAGTGAATTCCTTGTCGGCCTGGGCTAGAGCGAGACCCTACCTCAAAAAAAAAAAAAAAGCCAAAGAGAAAATAATAAAGCTTTTGGACAAAAAATAATGTCATTACATGCATCATGACTGTATTTGATACCAGAAAATATCTAACATGAAATAGTTTGTACACACATGTCAACATTGTTTATGTTTCCTGGATCCAGGTTTCCCAAGTGTGAGAGATGAACTTGAGTCTCGTCAAGGGAGCCATCCTCTTCATTGTCACTGGACTTGGCCTTGCAGGGAACATCTGGGTCTTGGTGAACGCTGTGTGTAGTTGCCATGGAGACAGTCAGAAGACGTCTGTGCACCTCATTCTCACCCACTTGGCTCTCACAAACTTCACAATGCTTCTTGCCAAAGGGGTGCCAAGCACAGTAGCAGCGTTTGGTTTTAGAAACTTCCTGGATGACGTAGGCTGTAAGAGTGTGGTTTACCTGGAGAGAGTGGCCCGGGACCTGTCCGTGTGCTGCAGCAGTCTCCTCGCGGTGGTCCAGGCCATCACCATCAGTCCCCGGGGCTCCGTATGGAGGAGGCTGAAGCCAAAGACCTCAGGACACAGCCATGCCTTATTGCTCATCTTTTGGATCCTCACATCCTTAAAGGTCATGAATTTCCTCCATTCCATCAGGGAAACCAGCGCAAACACATCACAAATAAGCAAAAGATACACCTATTGTTCATTTCTACCAGAAAGTCAGAAAGTCAGGTGGAGCGTTATGATGATCATGGTTTTATACAACGCGGCATTTCAGGGGGTCATGGGCGGGGCCAGTGGCTACCTGGTGTGTCTTCTGCACAGGCATCACCAGCATGCGCTCTACCTGCAGAACTCCAAGCTGCTGCACAGAACTCCCCCTGAGCTGAGAGCCGCCCAGAGTGTCCTCCTCCTGATGCTGTGCTTTCTCTTCTTCTTTTGGATGAATTGTGTGTTTTCCATGTTTTTAAATTCTTTATTAAAGAATAATTTCATGATGCTAAATACTCAACAATTTCTGACCCTTGGTTATGCAGTGGTGAGCCCTTTTGTACTGATTCACAGAGGTCGACATCTGGATATTTGCCATGCTAAATGGGAAAGAAAACCATGCTTAAATTGTCTGTTTAGTTGACTTTTTTTTTCCTAATGAGTTTGACAGAACTATTATTTCTGCTATGTGGTGTACTTGAGACAGATCAAGATCCATTTGAGGATGCCAGTTGTTCTGACATAGAGCCCCGCACTGACACAGAGATCACAGAGAGCTGCAGCAACAAAGAAATGTCAATTTCCATCCTGCCTCCCTCAAAAACGGCTTTGAGCTGGGCGTGGTGGTGCACGCCTTTAATCCCAGCACTGGGGAGGCAGAGGTAGGAGGATCGCTGTTAGTTCAAGGCCACCCTGAGACTACAGAGGGAATTTCAGGTCAGCCTGAGCTAGAGACCCTACCTCAAAAAACCAAAAAAAAAAAAAAAAAGTCTTTGATTCTAACATTTGTGTGACCTGTCATATCCACTGTTCCATATTAGAGTAAAAATGGTTGTTTTATCAAAATGACTGGCACATCTATTTTTGTACCAGGATTCCTGCTTTTAGGACTTGGTCATATATATATATATATATATATATATGGAGAGGGAGAGAGAGAGACTTGTTCATTTATAATTATGGTAGAAATGATATGCATTCATAGTTAATCATTTCATTGCAGTAAGTGAGGGTTTTCATTATTTTCTTGAAAGTATCCATCCATAGAATAATGAGTTCAAAATGATGTAATATATGTGATAATTATGTGGATAAATGTCTGAAAGAAACTATAAATGTGGGGTGAATGATTTGAAGTAAATGATTGCATAGCAGTTGAAATTCCATATCCTATATTTCTTAAACTTCCATGTTGTTTAGAATATAAATTATTCAAAATGAATAAATAAATAATATTTGAACAAAATCTGTGGTTTATTTCTAAATATAATTTATTATGGCCATGATATGTTTCATTATATAATCAGTGTCTTTATTATCAACAAGCTATAAATTAATCTGAATTGATATTAATTAATGAAAAATTCAGTTTTCAATTACTTAAATTAAAACCACTTAGTACAGGAATTTGGTTAGAATGCATAACACCAGTAATCAGCTATTTAGTAGTTCCATTTTAAAAATTATTAATGGGCTGCAAAGATGGCTTAGTGGTTAAGGCACTTAAATGTGAAGCCCAAGAACCCAGGTTTGATTCCCCAGTACCCACACAAACCAGAAGCACAAGAAGGTGCCTGCGTCTGGAGTTCATTTGTGGTGTCTAAAAGCCCTGGCATGCCCATTCTCTCTCTCTCTCTCTCTCTCTGCCTCTCTCTTTCCCTCTCTCTGTCTTTTTTTCTCTCTCTCAAATAAATAAAATAAAATTTTAGAAATTATTCATGACATTTTACTTATTTGTGTGCATATCATAAAATCTTAGAAGGTATAAAACGGACTTGTTTCTCCCATCCAAGAACTAAGCAAACCCACCGCTGCTTAGCTTCTGAAATCAGATGTGATGGGCCACATTCAGGGTGGTACAACCACAGACACAGGCTTACCTCTCATTTTAAAAAATATTTTATTTATTTATTTGATAGAGAAAGGGAGAGAGGAAGAGAGAGAGAATGGGCACTCCAGGGCCTCCGGCCACTGCAAACAAACTCCAGATGCATGGACCACCTTGTGCATCTGGCTAACGTGGGTCCTGGGGAATCGAACCTGGGTCCTTTGGCTTTGCAGGCAAACGCCTTCACTAAACCATCCCTCCAGCCCTTACATCTCATTTTTAAATAATGTTTCCACCAAATCTCATTATTGTTCCTACAAATTCAGGCAGCTGGGTTTGAACTGTCTGTTCACCAAAGATGAACGTGACTCCACTAGTTCGGCTGAACCGTATATACACGGCATCTAAATAAGTCGTGTGTGCAAGAACGTTCTACTGGAAGTAGGTGAGAGTCATTATCTCTGATACGGATGTAGTTTGTTTAAAGCAGCAGTTTAAAATATCCTGGTCAAAATTAATTCTAGCTCCAGATGAGTTCACTGCAGACTTCTATCAGAATTCATGGGAGATCTCAAGTTATTTCATACACTGGAAAAGAAAGAGGGCTTCGGTTTCGCGGGGCTGCTGACTGCAGAAGCAGAGGCGCAGGCTCCTCCTGAGGACCTGGCGAGCCCGGGCTGGGCCTCTGCCTCGCCCTGCAGCTGGGATGAGGTCGGAGGCCGGTGCGGGTGCCGGGCGGCCGGTGCCCTTCTCCGCAGGCCCAGAGGCCCGGGTTGCAACACTTTGCAGCTGGGGGGACCAGGCAACTGCGCTGCCCCCCGCCACTCTCGTCTGTGGGAGCCCTGCGGAGCATGTCGGTGCACAGAGACATGGAGAAAACCGTCAGGGAAAAAGCATTTTGTCTGTCTTGCAACATCCAGAAACTTGTGGACACACTGATCAACACCAGTTTGTATCTCTTCCTGATCAGTGCCATTCGCACACTCCTGACTCCCAAGAGAGGCGAAGCAAGCCTCGAAGGACGACTCCAACTCATCCACCAACGTGCTGTTCCATGATCTGGAAGCTCCAGGCGCTGAAGTTAGAGAGGTTGCAGGTAAACAGCTTAATGCTTCACCTTAAGGCCTTGGAAAAAGAAGACGTGCAAACAACTCCAGATGCGTGCACCCCCTTGTGCATCTGAGTGGATCCTGGGGAATCAAACCTGGGTCCTTAGGCTTTGCATGCAAGCGCCTTAACTAATAAGCCATCTCTCCAGCCCACCCAGTAGCTTTTTATGTTTTTTACCATCCTATTTATCCATGGTTCCTTCTGTTACCTGAGATTTGAATGTCTTATTCAAAAATTGTCAGGGGTCATCTTTAAGCAAAGTTTCCTCTTTCCATTTTGTTAGGAGCTTTAGAGTTTCTTTTCTTGATTTTTTTTTTTTTGAGAGAGAGACAGATATACATATATAGAGAGAGAGAATGGGTGCACCAGCAGCCTCTCAGCGGTTGTGAACCAACTCCAGACACGTGCGCCCCCTTGTGGTCAAGTGCAGCATTGCACTCTTGCATCACTTTTTGCATCTGGCTAAACGTGGGACTTGGAGATTGGAACCGGCGTTCTTAGGCTTAGCAGGCAGGCGCCTTAACCATCAAGCCATCTCTCCAGCCCTTTTCTTAATTTTTGATATTTAAAATACTTTGAGTTTAATTGTGTGTATGTTGTAACTTAAAGATCTCATTTCATTATTTTGCATGGAATGCCAGTTTTCCAACATTTATTGAAGTCTATCTTTTTCTCCCACAGTGTATCTTTAGTGTACATATAGAAATTAGTTGACTGTGTACACTGAGTTTATTTCTGACTGTATTCTGCTCCCTTTGTCTGTGCACCATTACCACACTGCCGACTTGTCATTATCTTTGTGCTGTACTTGGACATCAGCTACTATTTTACCTCCAATCTTTTTTTCCCACAGAATTGCTTTGGCCTTTTGTAGTACCATTTTTATTTTATTTTTTTTTTTTTTTTTTTTTTTAAGTTTTGAGGTAGGATTTTGCTATAGCCCCGCTGACTTGTAATTAACTACGTAGTCTCAGGGTGGCCTCAAATTCATGGAGATCCTACCTCTGCCTCCCAATCACATCTGGCTTTAAGTATCTTATTTTTTATTTTATTTTTAAATATTGTACTTTTAGTTATTTGAGAAGGAAAGAAGCAGATAGAGGGAATGGGCACATGATGACCACTGCAAACAAGCTCCAGTTGCATGTGCCACCTTGTGCATCTGGCTTACATGGGTACTGGGGAATGAAATCTGGGTCCTTTGGCTTTGCAGGCAAGCATCTTAACCACTAAGCCATCTCTCCACCCCCCCATACAAATTTTAGAGTTGTTTTAATAACTGCAATAAAGTTATTAGAATGGTTATATAGCTTTTGTTTAATCTGGACATTCTTGAGTGGCATGAGTATATTAATATAAATCAGTATAAGAATAAAATCTTACACACACAGGACTACATTTAACCATAGTGAAAGATAGGTACACTGAAAAACCATAAAATATTAATGAGAGTATGTAGAGAAGACACAAATAAATAAAACAATATTCATGAACTTCAGGCTTCCCAACAGCAGCAATACATAGAGGAGGAAACCATCACCCTGCCAAAGAGGAACCAGGACTTCACAGTCTCTTGGGAAGACAGCCCCATATTAACTTTTTTTTTCCTGGTAGGGCTTGCTCTAATCCCAGTCTGACCTGGAACTCACTAAGTAGTCTCAGGGTGGCCTCGAACTCTCGGCGATCCTCCTACCTCTGCCTCCCGGAGTGCTGGGATTAAAGGCGTGCGCCACCGCATGCAGCTCCCTTTCTTTGGGTTGTTGTTTCTGGACCTACGTTTGGTATGAAGTATGACAAAGTTAAATGATGTCTCACCCCCTTCTGCATCTTCGCTGTCTCTGTCTGCAGTGGGCCTTCTACCTCTGCCTGGTGCAGATAGATCCCAGGAAGTTCCCTAGCTCTTTCTTTGCAATCTGGCAACAAAATGGTGGTCCCTGGTCAAAATCAGAGTCTTTCCAGAAAGTTTTCACTTCTCTTACTGCCCCAGTACATATAGAGAACGGAATTACAGCCGAGCATGGTGGTGCACGCCTTTAATCCCAGCACTTGAGAGAGAGAGGTTGCATGAGAAAAGAGCATTAAAAATGCCATTTGTTGCTGTGGTGGTGCACTCCTTTAATCTCAAAACTCAAGAGACAGAGGAAGGAGGATTGCTGTGAATTCTAGGCCACCCTGAAACTACATAGTGAATTCCAGGTCAGCCTGGGCTAGAGTGAAACCCTACCTTGAAAAACCAAAAAAAAAAAAAAAAAAATGCCAAGTGTTAGGGGAGAAGCTTCAAATATGAGCCTGGGAAGAGAATATAGCCAGAAACAAACTCAGTATACACAGTCAATTATGTTCTGTTGATAAATTTGGGGAGCATAAGTTGCTGACTTCCAGCATTGGGGGGTTAGGGCTCCTGCCCTCTCCTGAGGACGCGAGTGGAGTCAGCTATTCAAGCAGCTTCAGATCTCTGCACTGTGTTCCTCTTCTTTGCCTCAGACAATTTGGTTCAGAGAGTGTCTTGTCATTTTGTAAGTCATGGGCTCTGAGGTGTATAGTGTCACTAAAAAACATACATAGATAGCTTCACTGGTAAAGCAGTGTGTAATGTTGTGGTTAAGGTCATTGATGTCATTGTTTGTGAATGAAAGTACCCAAGACAAATATGGATTTCTTTGCTTCTGTCATGGTTCTGTCCGGAAACGTAATTATTGCTCTGTGGATCAATGTAAGGGATGTCGCTCTGATTTTCGTATTTGGGAAGGAGTGGGGTATGTGAGAACTGTGTGACTATGTGACCACCAGTGACCATCACTACTGATCACATCCTCCTTTCCAATAGAATTTGGAAATCAAGCCGGGCATGGCGGCGCAGGCCTTTAATCCCAGCGCTAGGGAGGCAGAGGTGGGAGCATTGCCATGAGTACAAGCTCACCCTGAGACTACATAGTGAATTCCAGGTCAACATGGCCTATATATATAGAGAGAGAGAGAGACTCTACCTCAGGGGGAAAAAAAAAGAATTTGGAAATCAGCTATTTCCAGGTTCATCCACATAACATCTCTACCATGTCTAGTCTGGGGAGGAGGTGAACCCCAAGCACACAGTGCACTTTGTAATCTGACTAACTGTTGGGGCTCACGCATCTGGGCAGTGGTTGGACGAGGCTTGGAACACAGATCCATGAGTGTAAGGGAAGTGCACTGAGAGGATGTGGACGTTGTCCTCCACAACAGAAAGTCTCTTTGCTTGTGACTTTGTCATGAGATTATGAAGGGGTGAGACACTTCAGGTAACCAGCAGGAGAATGACTCCCAGTTGTTAACAATGACAGCGTAAAGATCCAAAAAACGGGGTGGCATCATGGAGCCACTGAATTAACCACCCATGTCCCCTTGGCTTACCATGCATGGTAGAATAACTCCACTTTGATTAGGCCATTTTCGGTGGTCTTCAGACAGTTTAGAGGTGACAGGGCCCCACAGTGAATAGCTTTCTCTTTGCTATATGCAGAACTTGTCCTTGTACTGCAGGGGAATATCTAGGTTGCTACACTTGACTACAGGTCAGAAACATGGGAAGGGTCCAGTATTTTCTCATCTCTGCCCCTTTAGGGCGTCCTTCCACTCCTTTCTGAGAAGGCTCTTCTTAGAAAATTAAAATTTCTTGGAAGATTATCCTTGTCCAGGAAATGACCCCAGACCCCAGACATCAGGACTAACTGGCTAGACCAACCACCCATCCACAGGGCTCACACACAAAAAAAAACTAACCTTGGAGCTTGAGAAATGGTTTAGTGGTTAAGGTACTTGCCTGGGAAACCCAAGGACCCAGGTTCAATTCCCTGGTACTCATGTAATCCAGATGCACAAGCTCTCACATACATCTGGAGTTTGTTTCTGCTTGCTATCTCTCAAACAAATAAATAATTTTTTAAAAATTACCTCAACCCATGTCTTGAGGTGGCCTTCCAAAACCCTTGTTGCTTCCTTAGGCAAGAGCTCCACATTTCTTCCTTTACACTCTTGTTCTCTTAAAGATCTCCATCTTGAGCCGGGCGTGGTGGCACACTCCTTTAATCCCAGCACTTGGGAGGCAGAGAGGTAGGAGGATTTCCGCCCTGAGACTACATAGTGAATTCCAGGTCAGCCTGAGCTAGAGTGAGACCCTACCTCAAAAAAACAAAAACAGCCGGGCGTGGTGGCGCACGCCTTTAATCCCAGCACTCAGGAGGCAGAGGGAGGAGGATCGCCGAGAGTTCGAGGCAACCCTGAGACTACATAGTTAATTCCAGGTCAGCCTGGACCAGAGTGAGACCCTACCTCGCAAAAACCAAAAAAAAAAAAAAGATCTCCGTCTTAAGGCTCAAAGCGGTAATAATAAAATATCCTCTGGTCTGTGGATCTAATTTATCAAATTCATAAGATAAGAATCCAGTAGCCAGGCATGGGGGCGCACACCTTTAATCCCAGAACTCGGGAGGCAGAGGTAGGAGGATCACCATGAGTTCGAGGCCACCCTGAGACTACATAGTGAATTCCAGGTCAGTCTGGAAAGAATCCATTGACACCCCAAAATGTCTTGATGTGTTGCTGCATTGCCAGAGGAACCCCAATTCCTGAATCATTTTGAAATACTGTGGAGCTATTGCTGCAAGTTTCTGATTTGTGGAAGGGAGTCCTTTGGACTCTACGCCCATTCCTCCATGAACAGAAGGAACATACATTAAAATTTTCTTTGCTATGATTTTTTTTGTTTGCATTTTCAAGGTATGGTCTCACTCTGGCCCAGGCTGACCTGGAATTAACTATGTAGTCTCAGGTTGGCCTCAAACTCACGGTGATCCTCCTACCTCTGCCGCCCTAGTGCTGGGATTAAAGGCGTGCGCCACCACGCCCGGCTTGCTGATTTTTAAAAAGGATTTTACTGTAAACTGAGTCTGCCCTAGAGCTGTCAATCTTGTTCCCTGTGTGATTATAGGTGGGAACCCCTAAACCAGGCATCACTCTAATGTTCTAATATATCAAAAAAAACACAACAATGATTATTATAAATGATGGAATTAGGTAATTAAAGACTACTTTGGAGGCCAGGCATGGTGGGTACACACCTTTAATCCAGGGTGCTTCCCTCACTTTTGTGTGTCTGGCTTACGAGGGATCTGGAGAGTTGAACATGGGTCTTTAGGCTTGGCAGGCAAGCGCCTTAACCACTAAGCCATCTTTCCAGCCCCCTTCCTTTTAAGTTCTGGGCATTGCATCTCCAGGAACACTACTCTTGCCTTCTGGGCAGGAGCTGTCTGTACACTTCCTCTTTAAGTGCTTTGAGTGATATAATCCTACAACAAAACCTCTCAAAACTTCCCCTCTGATCTGTGGGCCTCTATTCTTTGAATTCATAAAACATGAGCCTGGAAGCCTGCGGGTCCTCACTATTCCCAGGGGTTGTTGGCCACTGACATCCTGAGTGCAGGAGGAGCTGAGGGAGCAGGGATTTGGAGTGGGTGAGTGCGGTGGGCAATGAACCAACCAGGAGATGGTCTGATGGATAGCACGCTCTCATTTATTCAACAGGGGAGTGGGTTTATAAACACTTGAGAAAGGTTGAGAAGGCACATACAGATCACAAGGTGACTGGATACATAGGTTTATGGGTTGCTATCTAATTGGCT
Organism: Orientallactaga sibirica; assembly: GCA_036365145.1. Taxonomy (NCBI): domain Eukaryota; kingdom Metazoa; phylum Chordata; class Mammalia; order Rodentia; family Dipodidae; genus Orientallactaga; species Orientallactaga sibirica. Next base: position 199,180 of record JAEOAD010002472.1, read on the forward strand.
GGTGTTGGAAGGCAGAAGTCGCAAGGGAGAAGTTGCAAGGGAGATAGCAGAAGTGGTGGAGAAAGCTACGTGACTTCAGCCACATATTGGATGGATACAGCTGCAGGGAGTCTGTTTACTACCATATAAGGGTCTCTTGGGCAGCTGGCCACAAGGTCAGGAACTGTGAGGGGGGGCAAAACCTTAGACTATGGAATGCTCAGGTGCTTTGGGACAGTGGGGAGGGCCCACCGGTTCTGCCTCCTCTGGGCGAAGATGAGGCACACTATGACCTTGAGAAAAGGGAGGCCCAGCTCTGTCACCAGAGTGGGTTCCTGATGATAAGGCCAGCTGCAACCCCAACAGCCCAAGGTCCCCGGCCATGTCCAACAGCCCAGGCCAGCGTCCTAACAGTCCAGCCTATGGACAGAGGCCACTGACTCAGTTGAAATTCTGGGTGACTGTGACATTCAGCTTCTCTAACTCCTGAGTTAAAGCCCAAGCAAAAGCTGAGAGAGGATCCTTTGTTCTCAAAGACACCCCAAGAAAGACAGAGGCTTACTCCCTGTGGTAGTTTGAATATATGGCCCCCAATATATTCAATGTTTTATTACTTTATAGTTTGCATCTGCAATCACCTTCCTAGAGGCAATGTCACTGGGGGCTGGTCTTAAGGTGTTAATGGTGGGTTTGAGATTCCATTGTAAAGATATGCAAAGTGTGCCCAGTAGGAGTTCCTGAAGTGTGCTGGGCTTTGGGGCTGTAGTTTTGCTCAGTGTGCTGTGTAGCTGGTGGCTTGGCTTTGCTCTCTTGACTGGTCCTGTGAGAGCAGGCCGCTTCTCCTGCCATTATGGAACTTCCCCTGGATCTGTAAGCTTCAATAAATATCCCTTCCTCCATAACTGTGCCTGGTCTGGAAGTTCATCTCAGCAAACCTGAAGCTGTCTGCTACACTCCCCTACATTCCACTATCTATATCACATGCTTTTTACTTTCTTGTTGGTAATGGGAAAATGCCATGTTGCTGACAAAACTCCCTATTTTATTTACCCAAAAGTGAGAGTATAAAGGCAAGTCAGGGAAGGAAGGGGTCAGGGCCAGTCCTTTACATAGGGGCTCGCAGGGCACCGTGGACATGACCCAGAGGAGCTAAATCTCCACAGGCAGCACAGCAGAGTCCATCTGAACTCATTTGGTGTCCCTGGATCCAGAAGCACTGAGGACATTGGTGACAATCCCCACTGGCTATCACACACTACTCCCTACGGTGCAGACCTGGACTTGTGGGGATGAAGAGCACAGGGAAAAGATTCCCTTCCAAGGGTCTGAACACAGCATGGAGGTGAGGCTGGAGCTCAGGGCCTGGGCCCCACTGCCCATCAGTCCCGCCTCCACACCACCCTCACTTCCGCAGCCTCCACCTCGCACTTCCGGTTGGAAAATGGAATGTGAAAAGACACAATAGACCTGGTCAAGCATCCTCTAGTGAAGCCCTTGCCTTCAGACACACATAATGGAGGTCACTGTCCAAGTTCATCTTCCTGACAGATAAAGGAGAAGTTCTAGGAATGGTTATCACAGGCCTTATTGAAAAATGCAGGTGTTTTCTGTCATCTAAGGAATGGGATGACCCCTCTGTGCAATGTACCATGACCTTCCTCTACCTCTCTGTTTTTAAATACCTTTGTGATTACATAGCATAGAATGTTTCTTGCCTCAGTTCTGCCTACGTGATCTATGTAGTGAATACCTTATGACTTTTCTGTAATAACCCCTTGCTTAACAAGCAACTTGGTATAACTTTGTGGTTTAACTCCCATCCTGTTTTTGCAATGAACATTTTGTGGTTTTCCCCAATAAAAGCTGGCACTCTGAGCAGTTCAAGGTTGCACTCAGAGATCCCAACGTCTGGGGTGCAGCCCCGATGCATCAGCTTTTACCCAGCATTCTGGGAGTCCGCGGTCTTACTTGTGCAACACCATAACCCACAAAACGGTCACTGCTCACGAGGCAGATGGAGGAACATTGGGCCTGGGCTCAGGTCTCCAAGGCCCCTGGATCCTGGGCATCTTCCCAGAAGTGCAAAAGCAGACTGGTTTCCACTGCACACACGGAGACAGCAGTTGAGGGCGCACAGCAGGCTTGAGCGGAAGTCAAGTGGATACTTCCTGCCCAGGAACCAGGACGGAGCAGGCTCATTGGGGGATGTGCAGTGGACAGTGGTGCAGAGAGGGCTGCACTTGGCTGGTCATGGACCGTGAGGTGTGCAGAGCAGGGAGAGGCTGGGCTGTGCTCGGGGTCCCCACGCTGTGCATCCTCCTGTAAGCAGGTGTATTAACCCTCCACGTAACTCCAACTTTGGTTTACCTTGTGTGATAATCAATCGTTTAAGCCATTTGTTTTTAATACTGTGGTGCTGTTACTAAATTTGCCCATTCCAGAAAGGGAGAATATTTGGGAAAGTTACTTCATAAATAAGTTTCATTAAGAATTATGACCTGATTTCTTCTGATCACTAGCCCCATGAAAAACTCAACGCAGTGATACTGATGGTATGGAAATTTGTGTCATGTGCACTTGGTTCAGTAAGCATTTCCTTCCAAATTATCACACTGGACATTCTCATCACTTGGGAGAACTGCTTCTTGGCTTCATTAATGGACACATTCCCACTCCACTCTAAACCCAAAGATAGAGCCACTTAAATCAAAAATGAGGGCTGGGGAGATGGTCAGTGTTATAACAATAATAAAGCATTAATTTTCTATTTTTAGCCTGAAACATTGGCCACTTTGTAGTAGGAATGTCTACATGACCCATAACAATGTAGTCTGCTCTCTTTTGCCCATCGCTAAGACTGCACCTGCTTCAGATCCATTGTTCTGTCCCTAAACCAAGCCCTGGCTCTGTCCATAGTCTGCATGAGCCTGAGGCTAGTTAAAGATGGTATTCCCTCTTTTTTAAGACTCGTTTGTAGGGAAATGTTCCACTCCTAGAACGTGAATCACCTTCAGAGTGCATCCTCAAACCTTCTGTTTGTGAAAGGGATTGTGGAAGTGTACATTCTCTGAATGTTTCCATTGACTAGATCCATTTTCACACATTCAGTTAGTATTTTCAGCACAGAAAAATAAATTCACCTTGAATCCCAATGCTAGAACCGTTATATTAGGAAAGCTCCTTCAGCTCCCAGACATTCAGCAAGTGAGGTTGTTGAATTCTAGCTAATGATTAGAGACAGAAGACACTAATTTAGTTTTAATATTTCATTCTTTTGAGATTATGTTGCTTTTCTTATTTTTTCTGGAGAATTAAATCACTTATTGGTTACACATAATGGCCAATACGCAAGCTTCATTCCATCTGTCATTTTATCTGGTACCATTATTCAAATGAGGTATTATGTAGGGTGTGCCAACAATCACTTTTATAGTCAAATAACTGACTTTGCTTGGGTCACCCTTCTGAATGGGGAAACACATTAGGTCACAACAGTAACTGTCAGTTCAACTACACCAAAGTTTCTGAAGACAGTGGCTTCTGTACCCAAGCAGTTGTAAATAAATTTTAAGGGTAATTTGGCACCACCCTGAAGCAATTCTAACATCACACTGTTGGGGAAGGTTACCAAGGTGACCCCAGAGTACACTAACTTTACACAACTCGTTTTCAAAAAGACACATTTATTCAGTGTCATGATCAGACTAGTACAATCAACACCATGGGTGAAAAACAAAAGACTACATGAAAACCCTTTGTCGGAATGCTTTACACTTTCCACAGAACAGAAACTAAAATAACCTTCATACACTTAGACACAATACAGTCCTTGGGTTTATCTTTGCCACACATATGAGTATTGTCTAAACATGCCTTCTTGGTAGCCGCTAGTGAGTTCACAAATCTGCTGTAACACGTAGCTTCCCCGTCACTTCTCTTCTGCTAAGCTTTGTTTCCTGGCAGGAATTAAAATCTTCTGCCACTGCCATAGCTGCTGCCGCCGCTGCTGGAGCCACCAAAGCCACCTCGGTTTCGTGGTTTGGCAAAGTACTGGCCTCCGGCACCATACGGGCCAGGGCTTCGGCCTCCAAAGCTTCCTCCTCCCTTCACGGGTCCAAAATTCGAAGACTGGTGGTCGTAATTGCCAAAATCGCCGTGGCTTCCGCCACCTTCAAAACCGCTTCCACTCCCACCTCCACCAAAGCCTCCTGCACCGGCCCCATTGCTATAGCCGTCGTAGCCGCCGCTCCCCCCGTAGCCGCCGCCACCGCCCTGGCTCCCGTAACCATAGCCACCGCTCCCGTGGCCTCCGGGGTAGCCAGGGCCACCTCCTCCGTAACCACCGTCACTACCGAACCCGTTATAGCCGTTCCCACTGCCGCCGTACCCGCCACCGCCCCAGAGGTCACCAAAGCCACCGCGACCACTGAAGTTCCCTCCACGACCGAAGCCGTCGCTGCCACCGAAGCCAGCGCCGCGGCCACCGCCCGGGTTGCCGAAGCCGCTGCGGCCCCGGTGGCCCGAGGACGCGCTGGCCATCTCCTGCTTGGACAGCGCCTTGCGGACTTCGTAGTTGTGGCCGTTCACCGTGTGGTATTTCTGGATGACGATCTTGTCCACCGAGTCGGGGTCGTCGAAGGTCACGAAGGCGAAGCCCCTCTTCTTCCCGCTGCCCCGGTCCGTGAGGATCTCGATCACTTCGACCCGCCCGTACCGTGCAAAGTACTCTCGCAGGTGATGCTCCTCCGTGTCTTCCTTGATGCCTCCCACGAAGATCTTCCTCACCGTCAGGTGGGCGCCGGGCCGGTGGGAGTCCTCCCTGGACATGGCCCTCCTGGGCTCCACCACGCTGCCGTCCACCTTGTACGGCCTGGCGCTCATGGCCGCGTCCGCCTCCTCCACCGTGGCGTAGGTCACGAAGCCGAAGCCCCGGGAGCGCTTCGTGTCCGGGTGTCGCATGACCACGCAGTCGGTGAGGGTCCCCCAGCGCTCGAAGTGGCTCCGCAGACCCTCCTCGGTCGTCTCGAAGTTCAGCCCTCCGATGAACAGCTTGCGCTGCTGCTCGGGCTCCTTGGGCGCCTGGGACTTCGAGGCCATGACGGCGGGGCGACGGCGGGACGCTCGGCTCGGCTCCGCTCCGCTTTCGAGGACGCTTTGCAGGACGCCGCTTTCGAGGATGCTGCGCGGCCCGCGCCTGCCAAGCCCGCCTCTCCGCCCGCCTCCTTCACGCTCGCTTATTCGTCCCGCCCGCCCCTCGGCCGGCGCTGATTGGCTGTTTCAAGTCGTCTCCTCCAAATGGCATCGTCCGGGGAAACATCCGTTGGGGCGTTGTAAAAAAAAAAAAAAAAATACACATACACACACACACACAAAAAAAAAAAAAAATAAACCAGTCTCCCGCCCGTTGGAGGCGTGGGGGCGGGGAGAGCGCGGGGGACGCAGTGCGCGTGCGCAGGGGCGGGAGTTTCCCGTCGTGCTTTGCGCCGGCGTTCCTCCGCCCCGCCCTCGTCCCGGGGGATGGTGGACGCAGGCGCGGTGCGTCCGTTTCGGCTGGCGGTTGGCGTTGCCCGGGCAACCGTGGTTAACGGCGGTCTGGGGGAGAATGGAGCGGATGAGCGTCGTGTTGCATGAGTGCTCGCTGTCCATCACAGGGGCGGGGGCAGGGAGGTCGCTGAGCCGACTGCCATTGGCCCGGGGTCACGTGACGCGGGCGGCCCGCCGGGTGCGGAGGAAGAAGCGCAAAGCTCAAAGGCGCTCGCCTGCCCGGGACAGAGGGTTTTCCTGTGCCGAGCACCTCCACCCCTGTCCACGAGCTCGCCACGCCCCGCCCACCGGCCTCTCCTCCAGTGGACCCTGTTCTTCCCCAGCTAGTCCCGCTTTCCTTTATTCGAGGTCTTTTAATTTTTGTTGTTGTTGTTGTTGCTCCTCTCTGTCATCCACATCCATCCATCAACATGACAGTAGGTTGATTAGCTCAATATTATGCAGGCCTCGGGCTGTGAGGTCACGTATGCAACCACCACTTTGTGTTGGAAAGGCAGTATTCCAAAACTCTCCTCCCCAGCCGGGCGTGGCAGCGCACGCCTTTAATCCCAGCACTTGGGAGGCAGAGGTAGGAGGATCGCCATGAGTTCAAGGCCACCCTGAGACTACACAGTTAATTCCAGGTCAGCCTGGACCAGAGTGAGACCCTACCTTGAAAAAACCAAAAAAAAAAAAAAAAAAAAAAAAAAAAACTCTCCTCCCCGACTTTTTTGGCTCTTCCATTCTTTTGCTTGTAGTGTTTTGTTCCTTTGAAGTAGGGTCTCGCTGTAGCACAGGCTGACCTGGAACTCACTCTGTAGTCTCAGGGTGTCCTCGAACTCACTGGCAATTCTCCTACCTCTGCTGGGATTAAAGGCGTGTGCCACAGTTGCTGGGATTAAAGGCGTGCGCCACCATCCCCCGCTCAACTGTCACGTTTTTAAAAATTTATTTTTAGAGCCGGGCGTGGTAGCGCACGCCTTTAATCCTTGCATTCGGGAGGCAGAGGTAGGAGGATCTCCACCCTGAGACTACATAGTTAATTCCAGGTCAGCCTGGACTAGAGTGAGACCCTCCTCGAAAAACAAAAAAAAATTATTTTTATTATGGACGTACTTAGTATATAAACAACACAGGTTAGTACCATCCTTTCCCTCATCCCTGTCCCTCTTCCGAAGGAGCCCTCCTCGTTGAGGATGCAGATCATCCCCATGGGGACTGTGGGTCGTGCATTGTGGGGGCAGCAGTCAGTTATGGGGGAGAGGCAATGTCTCTTTTTATCAGCACTTTGAAGAGTGTTAAGTCTATCCAGTACTCGCTGCCACCTGAAAAAAAGAAAATTTAAGAGCTGACTTAATTATGTGGACATCAACATGAATATTTAAGCCCAAGGGATAATAAAAATAATAAAATAATAAAATAAATAAAGATAACAAAAACAGGCACACTAAAGTCTTTTGCCATCATATTGTTCATGGAGGTGCTGGGGATCGAACCCAGGGCCTCGTGCATGCTAAGCACGCGCTCTACCACTGAGCTACACCCCCAGTGAGATAAAGCTGTGATGCATGCCTTTAATAACCCAACCTTTGGGAGGCAGCGGTAAGAGGATTGCTGAGTTCAAGGCCTCGGTAGAGTGAGACCCTACCTGGAAGGAAAAAAAAGGAAAAAGAAATACCCATTCATCCTTTTATAATGAGACCCCATCACTGACCAAGACACAGTCAAAGCCAGAGGACGTGATGTTAAGCAAAGTAAACCAGACCCAAAAGACAAATCCACATGACTTCACACTTGTGGAATCTGGTGAAGCAGCGCTCCGGATGGCAGAGGAGAATGGTGGTGACCACCTGTGGGAGTGGAGAGTGCCGGGCATTGTTAATCACCCTGATTTAGTTAATCACAATATGTACATAGATCAAACCATATGGTTCCTCACAGCACTTAGCAACAAGTATTGAATGCTTATTTGACAAACAAATGAACAATTGTATAGTATCTGTTCCTGTAATGTAGTGATTATTGCACTTGCCTAACATGTGAGAGGTCCCTGGTTTGAAACTAGGCAGGAACATTATCTCTCTTTTGTGGCCTTTCAGACACATGGGGGCGCCCGACCCTTACCGTAGCCAGAGCTACAGAGCCAAAACTAATCCTGCTGCCTCTAAGGATGACATCAAGAGTAATTCTTGTGCTGGACTTGAAGGCACCAACTTTTTCCAATGTCCACATCCTCTTAGTTCTCTTCTCTCGTCCCAGACAGACAGCCGGCGAATGGACTCAGCTCTGCGTTAAGGACCTTGACATTCACCGGTCTGGGCTGGGGAAACAGCAGGTAATGGAATGAGGACCAGGTTGTGGACTGAGAGAACAAAGCAGGTGGCAGGCGATTACCTTAAGTGGTAGAGCAGTTGTTTAGCATTAAAGAGGCAGTGGGGTCGATTCCCACATCCTCCAGATTTTACACCTTGGGCCTCAGGTCTCTAGTCTCAGGTCTCAGATTCTACATCCCTTGAAGACTTCCTTTTAACGGCACCCAAGTTGAGGGAGAAAGGAGAACAGAGCTGAGTGGGGTTCTGGGATGGCGTGCGCTGGGTGCTGAGAGGCATCTCCAAGCGGGTTGTAAAGCATTGTAAATAAGTTTTTATCACCACGAAAAGGTAGAGACATTGGCTCTGTCTTTACTGCATACTTCAGTTCATCCACTCTAATTCTTTCATGCATCAGAAATCAATTGAGAACCTACCTTGTGCACCCCACCCCCACCCCGCCTCAATCTACACGGGTATCTACTGTAAATACTTGCCCAAGCCTCTAGAATCTCCCTCACCCTCCTCCATCTCCTCACCTGAGATGCCTAAGTGGATGGTGTTTCCGGCCCCAGCAGGCCTCACTTTGTGCCACTAAGCAATCTGAATCTTGAAGTCTTGGGTATTTCAAATCAGTTTCCCATGGCTACTTCCTCTCCTGTCTGGTTGACCCACCTCGCCCAGTAGGCTCTGTAGCCACACTAAGGAAAGGATGGAGACAGCTGGGCTGTGGCAGGGTGGGTGAGCGCTTATGCGTCCCTGACTAAAGTACACTGTGTAGATGGATCCTACAGACAGCTGTGTCTACTGGGAGCATAAGACATACGTCTTCACATCTGCACGTCATTCGCCTGTGTGGGCTTTCAAAGGTAGGTAGAGGCTGGGGTGCACCTCAGTGGTACAGTGCTTGCCTACATAGGAAGCTCTGGGCTCCAGTCCAGCACTACAAATCACTAGTTAATTACTAACAGCTTGGGGGAATGTCTGCTTTAGTGTGTACTACCTTCAACTTGCCTTTTTGTTTTTTAAATCTAATAGGGACATCCCAAGAAACCAGGATTCATGGTAACTGTCACCACACAGAAGTGTGCCACAAGGGGCTGGACAGATGGCTCAGTAGTTAAGGCACTTGCCTGAAAAGCATGATCAACCTGGGTTCAATTCCCTAGTATCCATGTAAAGCCAGATGCACAAAGTGGCACATGCATCTGGAGTTCTTTAGCAGTGGCTGGAGGCCCTGGTTTGCCAATTCACTCTGTCTCTCTTCTAACTCTTAATAAACAAATAAGAAGTGCACCACAAGAGAGAGACCACTGAAGCTCAGAAAACTGTTAGGGAAGATTTCTTTCAAAATATAGTTTGGTCTAACTGAGAAATTGGACAAGAAGTGTCCCTGGACGGCTTGGCTTCAGAATGGGACATTTACTTCAGTCCAGGAATTCTATTTTTTTAATAGAGACACTGAATCTTTTTGTATTATTATTAGGTAGAAACGTTGCGCGGACACATCATATGTGGGAACCATCATTCCCTCCTCCTGACCCACTCCACTGAGGGCCCTCCTTAGTGGGATTGCTGCTATTCAAGATGGACTTGTGGCTGATGAATTGTGAGGGCAGCAGTCATTGTGGGGGAGGGGAATGTCTCTGGACATTCCCTCCCACCCTGTGGCTCTTACATTCTTTCAGCCCCCTCTTCCACAAAATTCCCTGAGCCTTAGTAGGTGTGGTTTAAGCCCACTTTAGTGTGGATTTCTGCTTTGGTGCGCTTTGAGTATCCTCAGTGTCTGTCTCCACCAGCCTGGCGCAGGTTGTCAGGCTCACCGTGGAAGCAGAACTCTTGCTCAACTTATGAGTCCCTCTGTGGTTTTGCCTAGGTCCTGGCTGATGTGCGAGGAATGTTTCATCTCCTGGCAGGGAGTCAGCTATCTTTTCTTATCTTGTTGATAGATTTTTGGTTGTCCTCAGTTCTTGCTGCTTTCTGAAAAAGAAAAACAGATTCTCCAACGGAGTGAGATTGGGAGCTATTAAGTCAGAAAAACAGAAACTAGAAATGAGAAGAGAACTGGATTCAAGGACTGGGTTACTGGGGAGGTGGTTCATTATCCAGAGGACTCCTGCAAAACATAGCTTCGCAGATGCCAAGGCTGGAGAGATGTGAGCATTCTGGGTAAAGCTCCCACCTTAATCTGATCTGTTGTAATTTAGGATGCGGTTCTCTAACAGTTGCCTTTTTAAGTACGGGGCAGTGTAAAACAGTTAAGTGCACATCGTGCATAATTAAAACCAACTGGCCCGTACGGGGATCGAACCCGCGACCTTGGCGTTATTAGCACCACGCTCTAACCAACTGAGCTAACCGGCCAGATGAAGAAATGCTCCCGTCTAATCCCTCAGATAGGTAATTGCAAACATTAGTCTGACACCAAAGGAAACTTGTTTTGTTTTGTTTTTTGGTTACTTTTGGCTCTTTGAACATGTTTCCACGTCGCTGTGTTCCGAGGTCAGAATCTCTGTAGAAACAAAATTCTGCAGAAGGGGGCGAAGGTCCCTGACCGGTGCCTGGGCCGCGGGCTGGTTCCGGTGACCCTCGCTCGGGGACACCGACCCGGGCGCCAGGCCCGCGGGGCTCCGGGAAGCGCGCTCGGCTCCTCCACGCGCGGGTCCGAATCCACCTTCATCACCGCCGCGAAGCCGCTCCCGGGCCTCGGCTTGTGCATCACCTGGACGAACCTTCTTCTCCGCGGGACTCCGGCACGGAGAACCGGGACGCGCTCGCTTCTGGGCTGCAGCCAGGGTGTGATTCGGTGGCGGCCAGCGACCAACCCGCACTCCCGGGTCAAGCCAGGCGGAAGGAGAGACGGGGAGGATGAGCTGGGGAGAGCCGTGCGATGGCAGGAGCGTTTCCAGGCTCGGGGACGCCGGCCCTCCTCTGCCCGCGGCGGGACCTCCTCGGCGCCCCGCGCCTGCACCCGAGGAGGTCCAGGCCCTGGGGAGCCCAGGTGCCCGCCACCGCAGGGGACACAGCCTCCGCGCCTCTCGTGTCTGACAACGTCAGATGCTGCGGTGGTGACAACGCCGGTGACGAAACTGCGTGACGTCACCCCTCTGGGTGCTCTCGTCGTTTCGTTCCTGGGCGTGCTTTATCGTACAAAGACCCCCAAGTGCATGCCTTTAATCCCAGCACTCGGGAGGCAGACGCAGGAGGATCCCCGTGAGTTCGAGGTCACCCTGTGACTACATGGTGAATTCCAGGTCAGCCTGGGCTAGAGCGAGACCCTACCTCAAAAAATTTAATAAATAATAATAATAAGCCGGGCGTGGTGGCGCACGTCTTTAATCCCAGCACTTGGGAGGCAGAGGTAGGAGGATCGCCGAGAGTTCAAGGCCACCCTGAGACTACATAGTTAATTCCAGGACAGCCTGGACCAGAGTGAGACCCTACCTCGAAAAACCAAAATAATAATAATAATAATAATAATAATAATAATAATAATAATGACACCATAGTCCATAGGGGACTGTCAAAGCAGAAGTCCCCTAACTTTCTAGGGGAAGAGGACACATTTAGAATGTAACAAATGGATTCCAAGGGCTGGGAGAATGTCGGCAAGCCCCACACAATTCAACATTAAATAAACTCAGCTTTGACATCGACCTCTTGGAGCCAAGATCACCGAAGGCTGAGCTCGCAGCTCTGCGGAAACCTTGGTTTGCAACTGTGCCTTGTTCTCACTGAACCGGCAGGTCCCTGAGCCACGCCGGCTAAGATGAACCAGGAGGGCCTTCTCTCTGAAACCATCTCGGGGCTGCCTCTTTCCACAAGCCCTGAAATCCTTCTCCAGTTCCCCATGTTTAAGCAGTCATTCTGTGGTTCTGTTTCGGCTGAGAGAATTCAATTAGCCCACTTAAGAGCCACCAGTGTGTTTGGTATTTCCTTTGGAGGGAAGGCGTTCCACAAAGGCCAATTCTGATCTCGCGTGTGGAATTTATAAGTGGAGAGACTTTCCCATTCTGTGATTACTTAGCACAAGTGAGTTCATCCGGCTACCTGTAAAAGGTATTCAACTGATGTTTCATTACCTCTAGGGAACACGGAGGTGGGGAAGGAAGTTGGCGTAGGCATGAACTTTGGAGTGAGAAAAGTACAGAAAACAATGCAATGAAGATATTTATCATGTAACCATGTAGATGTATTTATTTATTTACTTTCATATGTACTTACTTTTTGCAAATGACATTCACTTACATTCCAGAGGGTATGCCTGGTCTCCAGCTGGCATTCCCAGGATGGTATGCCCTCCCCCAAACACTCCTTCATTAGTCTGGTATCTCCACAACGCCTTACTCCGGCAGCAGCAAGGGTCAGAGTCACCCCAGTCCCGCGTCGAGGTACTGCAAGAGGCTCCTCGAAGAAGCCCAGCCTTGGAACTGTTGAGCAGAAATGACACTGACGTCATGTTCTCTCATCAGATTCTGACATGGTGCCACTTCCCTTCAGTCTCTTGGGTGTGAAATGACACCAGCACTTTTCCAGATGACTCTGCTGGAAGATGCTGGAAGAAAAGACAGGGAGAAATGTCAATTCAGGAGAGTGGCCTGAGAGAAAGAGTAAGGTGAGCCACAGGGAGTCTTCCACTCAGGCCCTCTTGTTTCTAGATTAGCTCTGCCTGAGGAATATAGCAGGGCTTTGATGGAGAGGCACGGTGGGGGGGGGGGGGGTGTCTGTGTGTGTTTGGGGTTTTTTGTTTTGTTTTTTCAGTGTAGGATCTTTCTCTAGTCCAGGCTGATCTGGAATTCACTATGTAGCCTCAGGGTGGCCTTGAACTCATGGCCATCCTCTATCCTCATACCTCTCCCTCTGGAGTGCTGGGATTAAAGACCTGATCCTCATTCACATGACATTTTCAAATATCCTCTTTGTTTACAGCACAGGCATCAGACTTATAGCCACAGCTTTTTATTTCAGAAACTTCCCCCACCCTCTCTTCTTATCCTTCTTCCCACCCTCACCCCTGCCAACCCATCCCACTAACTTCCCCCAACCCACTCTTTTCTTTTTTATTATGTATTTGAGAGCGAGAGAGAATATGGGTGGGCTGGAACCTCTTGCTGCTGCAGGGGAACTCCAAATGCATGTTCCAATTGGTGCGTCTGGTTTTACGTGGCTATTGAAGAATTGAGCCCAGGTTGGCAGGCTTTACAAGCAAGCACCTTTAACCACTGACCCATCTCCCCAGTCCAACCCTCCACCCTGTTTGCATGTGTGTTCCACTATCCCTCTATGAACACACCAAACGTGCTCATTGATCTGGAGATACAAAGGTGGTGGGGTATTAAAATGGAGGAATGCTACATAGATGGATTAGCAATATCAAGGACAGGCATGGGAAACCCTTTAAAGAGTTGTTGGTCAGAGAAGCCTCGGAGGCCCCCCAAAATAATGCAGGCTATTGCTATGGCTTTTGGCTTCCCACCAAAACAGAAAGGTAAGCCCCCATTGCTGAACACACCACATACACTGGGTATAGCGCATAAAGAGATCACGATTTGGAGGCTCTGAGGCAGAAGTGTTCCTTCTACTGGCTAGTTTTTGTACCATCTGAAGGTGCCATGCAGACCATCAGCAGAGAGGTCATCAACACCACCCAGCAGTGACTCTTACATTCCTGACCCACCAGGTAAGACGCAACCTCTTGTGAGAGCACTAGTGGCATGAAGGTAATCGGGGTAACCAAAAGCTCTATGATTGGATATGAGGTCTGCTCCATGGTAGAGAATAAAAGCCTGGTACTGAAAACCAGGTCAAAAGCCCATGACTGGGTAGAATATAGGCCCTACAGAAGAACCTGCTACTGCTGTGTTGCTAAGTGAATGTTTTGCTAAAGGTTGTCAAGCTGCCTCTGAAATATTTATACCAGTCCCGCTCTCAGCACCTGTCAGGAAAGCTTTTCTTTAATTTTATCATCATCATCTGTTGGGGTCCCCCCCCCAAGGCCAGCTCAGGAGGGACAATAGGGTCTCTGCCGAATTGGGGTGAGCAGTGCAGAGTCACGACACAGACTCCGGGAGTTGGGTGAAAGCGGGAGCGAGAATCCACAAACTCGTTTATTTAGCACAATGCACATAGGGTTTAAGGGGCTGTTAATCCTTGTATGGGGTGGTACCCTTTTGGTGACCAATGACAGCCTGTCTCTGGACAGGACATCTCGTAGTAGGCTTCTCACGAGCATGGGACTGTAACTGTTGTCACATCAAGCCTGCGCAAAATGCCATTTTTACAGAAGCCACTTCCTGTTTTCTTCTGCCATGCGGTCTGGCTAGGACCAGGCCTGTATTGTGCCATACAATCATCATCATCATCATTTGGCAGTGGGAGGAGGTCAATGCAGAGAAACATGATTGGTCAAGAGCTGAAAATAAGTGAGTGAGTGAGTGAGTGAGTGCTCAACCTTGAAAGGCACATATATATGATCTCCTCTAGGGCTCAGGGAACATGGTGGAAGATGGGACTGAAAGAACCTAAGAATGAAGGATGCAGAGGAGCGCTGGGAACTCTGGTGCCAGGACATGACAAAACCCACTGCACTCCTGAGCTCACACCAGATGTGGTTATGTGCACAAGACTGCACATAACGGGGCCAGGTGACGTTCTGTTACAGATAGATGAGGAGCTTGGGAGGGCCCGAGGGATAAAGGAGGTTAAGTGTGTGTGTGTGTGTAAATGTGAAAAATACATAAATAAAAAAGACATAATTTGGGCTGGAGAGATGGCTTAGCAGTTAAGGCGCCTGCCTCCTAAGAACACTGGTTCCAATCTCCAGCGGTTCCAATCTCCAGGTCCCACGTTTAGCCAGATGCAAAGTGACGCAAGGGCGCAATGCCGCACTTGACCACAAGGGGGCGCGCACATCTGGATTTCATTCACAGCAGCTGAGAGGCTGCTGGTGCGCCCATCTCTATCTGTCTCCCTCTCCCTCTCTGTCTCTCTGTCTCTCAAAAAAAATAAATAAAAAATAATAATAATAATTTTTAAAAGACATAATTTTATGAAGAATCAAACTCTAGGGACATGGCCAAAGCATTGTGTAGTAATTGTAGTCCAAAAGACATATTCTTCTGTCTGTCAGAAAAAGGATTATAAACTGGGTGTGGTGGCACACCCCTTTATTCCCAGCACTTGGAAGACAGAGGTAGGAGGATTGTTGGACTACATAGTTAATTCCAGGTCAGCCTGGGCCAGAGTGAGACCCTACCTTGAAGGAAAGAAAAGAAAAGAAGAAAAGAAAATAAAAAAGAAAAAAGAAAAGAAAAGAAAAGAAAAGAAGAAAGAAAAAGAAAAGAAAGAGAAAAGGAAGGAAGGAAGGGAGGGAAGGAAGAGGGAAAAAAGATTATAATAAATAAAATATTTTTTAAAAAAATGAAGGGCCAGGCTGGAGAGATGGCTTAGCAGTTAAGGCACTTGCCTGCAAAGCCAAAAGACCCAGGTTCAACTCCCCAGGACCCATGTAAGCCAGATGCACAAGGGGGTACATGCATCTGGAGTTCGTTTGTAGTGTGGCTGGAGGCCCTGGTGCACCCATTCTCTCTCTCTCTCTACCTGCCTATTTCTGTATCTCTCTCTGTCTCAAATAAATAAAAATATTTTCTTTAAATGAAAGTCTAGAGAGAGAGCTCAACTCAGTGGTTAAAGGCGCTTGCTTGCAAAGCCTGATGGCCTGGGTTTGAGTCTCCAAAGCCTGATGGCCTGGGTTTGAGTCCCCAGTAGCCATATAAAACCAGATGAGGCTACCCATAAAGTCCAGGTCAGCCACGTGAGATCTGGAGTTTGTAAAAAAAAAAAAAAAAAAAAAACCCAGATGCAGTGGCAGGAGGCTCTGGTGCACCCACACTCACTCTCTTTCTCCGTGTCTGCTTCTGTTTCTCTCTCTAATAAATAAATATTTTAAAACAAATAAATGGGACTATTTTTATTTACTGGGTATTAAAGAAAGTCTAATTCTGACTGAGGAGCACCAAGAAAACCTGAGACAGTTTGTTTCAGGTTTTCTTTTTCTGATTACTGTGGTGTCAATTTTAATTCGTGTTTGTACAATTGTTGATTCATGTCCTTCCTGAAAAGGGACAAACAAAGAGAGGCTAGCCAGCAGGAAGGAGTGTTTGTCATAACAACAAAACTGGATCATAAATTTTGTGCACACTGTTTTACCAAATACATATGATTTAGCCACACACACTTGCTGCTTTATGTGGCATTTGAAAATGCATTCTCTATCTCAACATAATAAAGAACAATAAATTAACAGTGGTTAGTCAAAAGGCTGTAATCACCGGAATCTACACAAGCAGGTATTTCTGGAGGAGGAAGTCATTGGGACAAACAAGAAGACCTTCTACCACAAGTTTGACTTCTGAAGTCCTTTCTTTATAGCTGAGAATTGTCTATAAAATGGCCCAAAAAGTTTCCATTTTGCCTCTCTGGTTAATAGAATTTCACATTTAAGAATATGCTTTTGGGCCGGGTGTGGTTGCCTTTAATCGGGAGGCAGATTTAAGAATAGTTAATTCCAGGTCAGCCTGGACCAAAGGTGAGACCCTACCTCGAAAAAAAAAAATAAAAAGAATATGCTTTTGATGAGCGCTGGAGTCCAAGTGCCCTCAATACAAGAGAATGTTGTGCCCATCAGATAGTCACTGCCAGTAACAATTTGGAATATGTCTCTGGTAATTCTAAGAAATAAACTCTACAGCTATAGTTGCTTATGTAAAAAGACATTCCATGTCCACAAGGCTGTTAAAGATGCTTACTCTGCAGTTCCAGGCTGGTCATGAACTTATAGTGATGCTCCTGCCTCTGCCTCCAGAGTGCTGGGAATACAGGCATGAACCACAACGCCAGACGCCAAAGCTTGCTTTCAATGAATAAATTAAACATGTAACACAAAATTTCTGCAAAATATGAAAATGAATTCCAAGCCCAAGAGAATTCACTGCTGAGTTCTTTAAAACGTTTATTCAGAATAAAGGCTATACTACACAATGTCTTTGCCCTGGTTCTGAGAACCTGGAAGTCACAAGTTAACATTGCTTGTGAACATACATACAACTGCAAGTGCAGTGCCAGCAAATAAAATTCAACAATCGATACAAAGGGTGCTGTCCAAAGAAGGGACACAGGGAGGATAAAATTCCTTTTGTACCAAAGGAAGTGACGTGCTTCCTCCTCATGTTTGTTCAGTCTGCTGGTGCTTGAGCAACCTGCTCAAGTTATGTGCGCCTGGATCTCAAAATCAGGGGTGAAAATAGCACTGATCTGAGCTAGTCGTGGTGGCGCACACCTTTAATCCCCAGCACTCGGGAGGCAGAGGTAGGAGAATCACTGAGAATTCAAGGTCACCCTGAGACTACCTAGTGAATTCCAGGTCAACCTAGGCTAGTGTGAGAACCTACCTTGGGGAAAAAAAAAAAATGAAGGAAGAAAACAAAAGAACAAAAAAAGCAGAAAACACTGATCTCAACGCTGTTCTTCACTGATATAAGAATTTTTAGCATGTTACATGTCAGGAACACCTCTTGTAGTGAGGATGCAGGTCTAGGACAGAATTGGTCTTTAAACATATTTATTTATTTATTTATTTAACAGAGTGAGAGGGAAAGAGGCACATAGAGATAGAGAGAGAGAATAGGTGCACCAGCCACCGCAAACAAACTCCAGATGCGTGCACCACCTTGTGCATCTGGCTTACATGGGTCCTGCGGATTCGAACCAGGGTCCTTGGGCTTCACAAGCAAGTGCCTTAACCACTAAGCCATCTCTCTAGTCCAGTATTGGTCTTTTAAGGGGTCCTGTTTGCTGTTTAATACACACAGAAAACAACAGTAATTTAGGAAACGCCTTGCTCTCAATGTGCATAGATAGAACAAGGGGAACCCCGTCCTGCTCAAATGCATGGTTGAGACTTGCTCAGAAAACAGAACTTCAAGAGCTGGACACCATGTGTCATCTAATTCTGCATAGAGAAGGTCGTAAAGGGACACAACAGCCCGGGTTAAACATCCTCCTGTGGGGCCCTTGCCTCTAGGGCACACTACCCAGGTTGAGCTTCTCCACAGATAAAAGGAAAAGTTTCAGGAATCACTACTGTGGGCTTTATTGTGAAATGCAGGCATCTCCTGTTATCTATATACCCCGTGAAGAATGGGAGGACCCCTCGGTGCAATGCACCATGACCGCTCTGTTGCTAAATATCTTTGTGATTACATAGCATAGAATGTTTCTTGCCTCAGTTCTGCCTACGTGACCTATGTAATGAATGCCTTGTGATTTTTTTTTTGTAATAACCCCCTTGTTTAAGAGTAACTCTTTGTAACTTTGTGGTTTAACTCCCATCCTGTTTTCTCAACGAACCATCTTGTGGTTTTCTCCAATAAAAGCCGACTCTCCAGGCAGTTCAGAGATCTGGACCTCTGGGTGCAGCCCTGGTGCATCAGCCCTTACCCAGCACTCTGTGAGTCAGTGGTCTTACTTGTGCGACAGCGGACCCCACAGAAAAGGTCAGGCATGGCTTTCTTGAAAGCTTGTCTCAGAAGCTGCCCCTTGTGCTGAGCCACAGCCTTTGGAACATTGTGAAGAGAGGCTGGAGGCATGGGAAACGCTCACTGCAGGGCTTGGTCTGTTGTTCACTTTCTCACTGCACAGCTTTCTAGTAACAGAATTAAACTCTAATAATGAAGTCTGAGGTACCTCCTGAAACAACAACAACAAAAAATATACACAGTAATTGTGAGGGAGAAGAAAAGCTTTACCTCAGGGACAGAAATTCTGCAGAGGGTTTCCTACCCCCAGACAGGGTAACGACTATGTCCACGGCAGTCTTGGTGACCGTTTATGGGAACCAAGAGCTCTACAAACCACGGGTACAAATGTGACTCTGGAAGGTTCATCTTGCCAGGACTCGCCAGAGCTCTCCCTCACCACAACCCTCACGGTGAGCAGACCTAACGGTTCTTTGATTTCCTCCAACATGCTGTACAAATTTCCCCTCAGGCATATGCTCGTTGTCTTTTCTACAATCAAATGAGACTTAGGACTGATCAGCTTGGTGTTTTTATTATTATTATTTATTTCCAAGCACAGAGAGAGAGAAAAAGAAATGGGCACACCAGGGCCTCCCACCAGTGCGACCACTCTGTGCATGTGGCTTTATGTGGGTAGTG
Source organism: Orientallactaga sibirica (assembly GCA_036365145.1). Taxonomy (NCBI): domain Eukaryota; kingdom Metazoa; phylum Chordata; class Mammalia; order Rodentia; family Dipodidae; genus Orientallactaga; species Orientallactaga sibirica. The sequence continues at coordinate 218,207 of JAEOAD010002472.1, forward strand.
GGGAATTGAACCCCAGACTGTCAGGCCTTGCAAGCAAGCGCCTTCGTTGAACTATTTCTCCAGCCCCTCAGCTTAGTTTTGTTGTTGTTGTTGGTTGGTTGGTTGGTTGTTTTTCGAGACAGGGTTTCACTCTAGCTCAGGCTGCCCTAGAATTCACTACATAGTCTCAGGGTGGCCTCGAACTCCTGGCAATCCTCCTGCCTCTGCCTCCTGAGTGCTGGGATTAAAGGTGTGCACCACCACTCTCGGCCTCAGCTTAGTTTCTAAAGGTAGGCACGACATGCCAAAAAGATGTGGGACGGCTCCAACAGGAGTCTCGAAGGCTGACTGGGCACCTTGGTTTCTGGGTGTGGAACTCACTGTCTCAGAAAGCTCCAGGAGGGTCTTTGCATCCAGTCGCCTCCTTCCTTTCCTTTGGAATCAATGATTTAGGAGCATTTCAAGTTTCTAGAGAAAAGCCAGGTGTGGTGGCGCACACCTTTAATCCCAGCATTTGGGAGGCCAAGCGAGGAGGATCGCTGTGAGTTTGAGGCCAGTTTGAGACTCATAGCAAATTCCAGGTCAACCTGGGCTAAAGTGAGACCTTATCTCAAAAAACCAAAATAAATAAATAAATAAAATGTATTCTTCCAGTTTCTAGAGATTTTCGTCTCATGTGACTGTCACCACAGAATACCTCCTCTTCGTTTGTAGTGCAGTTCTATGTCATACACCAACTTCGTCCTCACACATTAAACTCTTAAGAAAGTCTTCAACTCTCTCTCTCTGTTGCTCTTGAAGGTTTTCTGTGCTAATCCTTAAAAGCTCTCCTAATCTAATAGATAAAATATTATTCACAGGGGCCAGAGAGATGGCTCAATGGTTAAGGGAACTTAACGTGTGCAAAACCCAGTACCCACATCATGCTAGATGTACAAAGTGCCACATGCATTCATTTCCAGTTGCAGGAGGCCCTGGCACACCCTTACTCACACTGTCTCCTTCTCTCTGTTTCTCTCACTCTCAAATAAATATTTTTTAAAAAGAAAATACTGGGCTGGAGAAATGGCTTGGCAGTTAAGGCCTTGGCCTGCAAAGCCAAAGAACTTGGGTTTGACTCCCCAGATCCCACGTAAGCCAGATGCACAAAGGTGGTCCAGGCATCTGGAGTTTGTTTGCAGTGGCTGGAGGCCCTGATGCACCCATTCTTTCTTTCTTTCCCTCCCTCTGTTTCTCATAAATAAATAAACCAACCAGCATGGTGGTGCATGCCTTTAATCCCAGCACTTGGGAGGCAGAGATAGGAGGATCACCATGAGTTTGAGGCCACCCTGAGATGACATAGTGAATTCCAGGTCAGCCTGGGCCAGAGTGAGACCCTACCTTGAGAAACCAAAAAGTAATAATAATAATAATTTATTTTTTTAAGATTTTATTTTTATTTATTTGAGACAGAAAGAGGGAGAAGAGAGGGAGAGGGAGAATGGGCACACCAGGGCCTCTAGCCACTGCAAATGCACTCCAGATGCATGTACCACCATGTGCATATGGCTTACATGGGACCTGGAGATTCAAACTGGGGTCCTTAGGCTTTGCAGGCATGCGTCTTAACCACTAAGCCATCTCTCCAGCCCATAACAATTTATGTTAAAAAAAAAGGAAAGAAGGCCGGGTGTGGTGGCGCACACCTTTAATCCCAGCACTTGGGAGGCAGAGGTAGGTGGATTGCTGTGAGTTCAAGGCCATCCTGAGACTACAGAGTGAATTCCAGGTCAGCCTGGGATAGAGAGTGAGACCCTACCTCGAAAAACCAAACAGTAAAAAATTTAAAAAAATAAATAAAGAAAAGAAAATACTATTCATATAAGTCAATTTCATCATGTAACTATTTGGATGGAGAACCTATTACCAACAATTTTGATTATAAATTATAACCACTTTACAAGTACTGTTGGCTGAGTTGTGAGTTAGAATTGTCTGGCATACTGCATTATAAATTTGTCTTAGTTTTTAAAAGCAGTGAGCACTGTCATACTTAGAAAACCAGGGCTGAGATGGGTGCAGTTACCTACCCAAGTGCTACACCTTCTGGGTGTGAAGCATGCCCTCTAAATAGTTTCCAATGATTCAAAAGCAATCTGAGACTAACCACCCCTTCTTTGCCTGGCATCGTTCATTCATTAAGCCAATGGAAACGGATGTACTGCAGTAGGTTATTTCAGACAATTGTCTCAAATCTGAAACAGAGTAAGGTGAGGTGAAGATAAGAACAGAAAAATGAGAAGCTCTAGGTCAAAATGAGAAAAACATGAAAATATTTGATAAGAGCATTGAGGAAGATTCCAGACATTGATTTTTGGCAGATTCAAGATCTTTCTCAAAAAAAAAAAAAAAAATTAGCCAGGTGTGGTGGCGCACGCCTTTAATCCCAGCACTCGGGAGGCAGAGGTAGGAGGATCACCGAGAGTTCGAGGCCACACTGAGACTACATAGTGAATTCCAGGTCAGCCTGGACCAGAGTGAGACCCTACCTTGCAAAACCAAAAAAAAAAAAAAAAAGTTGTGGAGAGAGGACTTAGTGGTTAAGGTGCTTGCCTGCAAAGCCAAAGTTCAGCTCTCCAGGACCCATGTAAGCCAGATGCACAAGGGGAACATGCATCTGGAGTTCATTTGCAGTGGCTGGAGGCCCTGGCATGCCCATTCTCTCTCTACCTCTCTCAGATAAATAAATAGAACTTAAAAAAAAAAAAAAAAAAAAAAAAAGATGTGTTTCTTAGACCTCACCATTAAGTCAAAGTACATAGCACTTCACTGCTGGTTGATGAATGACCTTCAGGAGTGAGCCTCTGTCTCCAAAAGCAGGGAAGGTGCCCCAGAGACACCCTGGGAAGTATTTAGAGGGATAAGCTCCGACTAAGTAACCTCAGGGGTCTCTAAGGGACCCTGGAGCAGTTCTCTATGTGTCAATACTTATTCAGATGTGCAGAAAATGAGGATTTCTTGTGTCCTGTGCTGTCATGGGATTATGGATTTGGCATCCCCAACAATGGGTAAAACAAACAGGTGAGATTTTTATGGAGGTTTTGGATTTTTGTTTGGTTTTGGGATGCAGGGTCTTGCTACATAACCTAGACTGACCTGGAACTCACTATGCAGCCCAGGCTGACCTCAAACTCACACAATTCTCCTGTCTCAGCATCAGGAATGCTGGGACTATAGATGTGAGCCATCACATCACATCCAACACAAATCACAACTGTAAATGTCTGTAGGTTTGGTGTGCAAGAGGTTAGGAGAGCCAAGAAAGGCCCCAGATTTTGAAATTGGCTCACGACAATATAATAAAGTAGAAAATACAGGGAGATGTTCAGGTTGGGGGAACAACATACTAAAATATATGGGACCTGGAATAATTTGAATGTGTAGTTTAGTTTTACTAATGTGTCTATGGTTCAGTTTGAGAAATGGGCCTACTTTAACCAGATACAAGTTTCAGATATATCTTTCCACAGATGCCTTTTAAGGTTATAGAATGTCCCACACATATTGCAAAGAAAAGAAACCACATTCTTTGGTCAGAAACTGCTCCAGCCAGGCGTGGTGGTAAATGCCTTTAATTTAATCCCAATACGCAGGAGGCTGAGGTAGGAGGATTGCTGAGCTCAAGGCCAGCCTGGCACTAAGTCCACATCAGTCTGCCCTGGAGCAAGATCCTACCTCGAAAACAAACCACACCCACCACCACCCACCCCCCGCCAAGAAAAAAAAAGGAAAATCTGCTCCGTTGTGCATGTCAGGCCCGTCCTGCATATACCAGAAATACACTGTGTCATGAAACACATTGTACAGATGCATAGCATAACTGCATGAACGACGTGAAACCTAAGGAATCGACAGAACTTTTAATTCGTTTTAGCTTAGGTCCAAAACACATTAAGTCCCTCAGTCGATCCTTACTGCACCCCCATAGTGTAGGTCTTGTTTTAACAGGGAGAACAGTATTTGGTTAAAGTAGGCCCCTTTCTCAGACTGAACAATAAACAAGTGCTGCAAACTATGCCGAAACCCCATGAGAATGAAGGGTGGGGGACCTTCAAACCTAACAGGAAAATGGCGAAGAAGGAACGGGCAAAAGTGCGCCTTCCTCCACGTCCCTTAAACTTGCCTTCGCTTCCTGAAGACGATGGCGGCGGCGGCAGAAGCGGAGGACCAGCCCGGAGGGGCAGGCGGGAGAGCAAAGACCCCGCGCCGCTTACAAACCCACGCGCGACATTGGGTCTTGTCACTCACCTGATCTGCCTCGGACGGGCGGAGGAAGAAACCCGTGAAGTAAGGTCACAAGCCCCAGCTCTCTTGGTGCACAGGTGGTGGCTCTGAAAAGAGCCTTTGTGTCTGTGTCAGCCGGAGGCTGCTGTCGGGCGCGCGTCTACTTGGAGCTGGTGTACTTGGTGACGGCCTTGGTGCCCTCGGACACGGCGTGCTTGGCCAGCTCCCCGGGCAGCAGCAGGCGCACGGCCGTCTGGATCTCCCGGGACGTGATGGTCGAGCGCTTGTTGTAATGCGCCAGGCGCGACGCCTCGCCCGCGATGCGCTCGAAGATGTCGTTCACGAACGAGTTCATGATGCCCATGGCCTTGGACGAGATGCCCGTGTCGGGGTGCACCTGCTTCAGCACCTTGTACACGTACACCGAGTAGCTCTCCTTGCGGCTGCGCTTGCGCTTCTTGCCGTCCTTCTTCTGCGCCTTCGTCACCGCCTTCTTCGAGCCCTTCTTCGGGGCCGGCGCAGACTTCGCGGGCTCGGGCATGATGACACACCAGAAAGTAGAAAATGGAGAGCAGACTGTCTGCTGAGTTCATCTATTTATAGGGTACTTATGCTAATTAGGAATGCGAATCTGTTCTTAGTTGATTGGATGGTAGCGCTGTGGTATGCAAATGAGGTATGGGGCTCAAACTTTTCTATTGGCTCCCTGAACGTGGCTTATGGTAGCCAATCAGGGCGCCGTATTTACCGTCCGGGAAATGACTATAAAGGCAGCCACGGCTGAGACAGTTTATTTTGCAGTTCGTCCTGCTTCTAGCTTCTTCATCTTCCCTGATCATGTCAGGACGCGGAAAACAAGGCGGCAAGGCGCGCGCTAAAGCCAAGTCTCGGTCCTCCCGGGCCGGCCTGCAGTTCCCGGTGGGCCGCGTGCACCGGCTGCTCCGCAAGGGCAACTACGCCGAGCGCGTGGGCGCCGGCGCCCCGGTGTACCTGGCGGCCGTGCTCGAGTACCTGACGGCCGAGATCCTGGAGCTGGCGGGCAACGCGGCCCGCGACAACAAGAAGACGCGCATCATCCCGCGCCACCTGCAGCTGGCCATCCGCAACGACGAGGAGCTCAACAAGCTGCTGGGCAAAGTGACGATCGCGCAGGGCGGCGTGCTGCCCAACATCCAGGCCGTGCTGCTGCCCAAGAAGACCGAGAGCCACCACAAGGCCAAGGGCAAGTGAGCCCCGCCCCGCACGGAACACCCCACCAACACAAAGGCTCTTTTCAGAGCCACCCACAGTTTCGTGAAAAGAACTTTAACATTTGTTAGTGGGAATTATAGGGATTAGGAAAGCCACGAAACCCATTTTGGCTCTTAAGAACAAGATACAAAGTAAAACTTCTTGGGATATTAGCCAGACCCATGAATCCTCTATTAAACAAACTTTCTTGGTCTATATTCAGAGATTTAGGTTGGGTTTTGTTTTGTTTTTTCAAGGTAGGGTCTCAACTCTGACCCAGGCTGACCTGGAACTCACTCTGTAGTCTCAGGGTGGCCTCGAACTCAGCGATCCTCCTACCTCTGCCTCCCGAGTGCTGGGATTAAAGGCGTGCACCACCACGGCCGGCGAGTTTAGTCCGTTTTTGAAACAAGTTACTGCCCTTGCACATATGTAGCATGCACTCTGCCATGTGAGAGCCCCGGCCACTGGCAGCATCGCTCCTGTGCAAGTGTTCCGGGCCTCTGCAGGACACCATGCCGGTGACTGCAGCTTGAGAAACACACCTCCGCTCCTGTAGGCCACCCTACCCCCAAACCCATTGTCACCCTTCCCAAGGTTGTCACACTTGCGGTCTCCCAGTTCACCTGGGGACCAATGGAGAATGTGACGTGTGTGACAGTCACAATTTAACTTCAAGCACTGAAGAACTCTTCCACCCACTCCCCGTGTGGCAGAGTTTATGAGCTGAAGGATTATATGGACATAAGGTCATAAACACTTCCTCTGAAATGTCAGCCTCCATTGCTTTTCAACTTAATTTTCTCTGGAACTTCTTCAACCACACCTGGATCTTTTTCTCCCTCTCTGTTAGGTCGGGCAGGTCCCAAAATGGTGTTACCAAGGACAGCAGGATGGTGATAGAGACATAAGGAAGTGGATTATCCCCATTCCTCAAGAAACCGCCCAGCCATTATTCCCTCCTTGCCTGCCCCAGGTCATGGTTTCCTGCCTCTTTATTTTATAAATCACGTGGTCGCTGTTCTGATGTCACACCCTGGCTATCTTGTTCAGCTCTTCCTTTCCTCATGTTCCCCCAACTGAAGACCCTATAAAGCCCACTACCTGAGGAACTCAGGTGGGCTGTGCTCTGCTCTTGTGGGCCAGCCCTGGCAGCTTGTGCTTTTCCGGAATAAAAGTTTTCATCTTTTCCTCAGAGTTGTTTGTGTGGTCGTTGTCACTCCTGAACCTTACACTCTCAATTTTTAATTATTAAAGGTTTATTTGGCCAGGCGTGGTTGCGCATGCCTTTAATCCTAGCACTTGAGAGGCTGAAGTAAGAGGAGGATTGCTATGAGTTCAAGGCCACCGTGAGACAATGACTTCCTGGTCAGCCTGGGCTAGAGCAAGACCCTACCTAGAAAAACAAAACAAAAAAAAATTAGGGCTGAAGAGATGGCTTAGCAGCTAAGGCTCTTGCCTACAAAGCCTAAAGACCCAGGTTCAATTCCCCAGGACTCACATAACCCAGATGCCAAGGTGGCGTCTGGAGTTCATTTGCAATGGCTGGAGGCCTTGGCATGCTCATTCATTCCCCCCCCCTTCTCAAGTAATAAAATATTTTTTTAAGATTTATGTTAAGAGAATATATAGATAAAAGAGGTAAAGCACCCATACGGAGTAGGTTGAAGGGGTCCTGAGTAGGATGCCCTTTTTCTGTTCCTAGGGTGAAGTGGAACTCACTCTAGTTCCTAAGGAGTAGGGGACAACCCCCCAGTGTTGGGAATCCAGGTGTGTGGTAGTTTGCAATATATTCAGTGTTTTATTAGTTATAGGTTGCATCTTTAATCACCTTGTGGCAATGTCACTGGGGCTGGTCTTAAGGTGTGGGTTTGAGATTCCATTGTAAAGATATGCAAATGTGCCTAGTAGGAGTTCCTGAAGTGTGCTGTGTGACGTTTTGGCTGTAGTTTTGCTCTGTGTGCTGTGGTGGCTGGTTGGTTTTTCTCTCTCTGCTCGGCCCTGTGAAGAGCAGGCTGCTTTTCCTGCCTTTATGGAACTTCTCCTGGATCTGTAAGCTTCAATAAATAATATCCCTTCCTCCATAACTGTGCCTGGTCTGGAAGTTCATCTCAGCGAAACTGAAGCTGTCTGCTACAAGGTGTATGCCACCACACATGTAGACTTTTAAATATTGGTATTTATTTATTTGTGGAAGGGGAACAATGGGTGCACCAGGACTTCTTGCTGCTGGAAATAAACTCCAGATGCATGTACTACTTCATGCATCTGGTTTTGAGTGGGTACTGGGGAATCAAACCCAGGCTGTCAGGTTTGCAAGCAAACACCTTCAACTGCTGAGCCATGTCTTCAACCCAAGGTAGCTGCTGTTATGGGTACAGAAAACAGAAAAGAAAATTTTAATTTTTTTAAAATATTTTGGTTTTTCAAGGTAGGGCCTCGCTGTAGCCCACGCTGATCTGGAATTCACTATGTAGTCGCAGGGTGGCCTCCTGAGTTCTGGGATTAAAGGTGTGGACCACCATGCCTGGCTGGTTCAGGTTTTTTGAAGTCTCATTTTCTACACAAATTAAAATCCGAAGCCGGGCATGGTGGCACACACCTCTGATCCCAGCATTTAGGAGGCAGAGGTAGTGAAGAGCCACCTTGACTCCATTTTAGCAGCAAGCGCCATTTTGATAGAATAACGAAGTTAAGTTTCTGTTTCTCTGAGTTTTCTATGTCTGAGCTGGAGCCTCAAACTGTTCCCTGGTTACTGTTACTGGGATTGTGTATTCAGAACGTTCCGGGAAGTAGCTTAACTGTAATGGCTGGTCTGCTTCTGTCACCACACTAGCCTGCCTCTGAAAACCCCCTACCCTATGATTTCTGTGGTTTCGCCCTGTAAAAAGAGCCTGAGAAGCTGACTCCGGGCTGCTCTCTACACCCCTGCCTTAAGGAGGCAGCCGCTGGACCGGCTCTCTTGTGCACAATTAAAAGCTTGCTTCAATTTGGCCATAATTTGTGGTTGGTGGTCTTTTTCTCGCAAATTCTGGGTTAACAGTAGGAGGATTACCGTCATTCTGAGACTACATAGTGAATTCCAGGTCAGCCTAGGCTAGTGAGACCCTACCTGGAAAAGCCAAAAAATAAATAAAATAAATAAATAAATAAATAAATAAATAAATAAACACATTTTTTAAAGTAGTTACACCTAACCATTTGAAATGTTTTAGGCATAGAGGAAGTCCTCTTAGGGATGAAAACAAATCCACCTCCCTTAGGCAGAATTTAGGAAAATACTTGACAGATCTTCAAAACTCTGCATTAGCGCATCTTGTATCTGCAGGAAGATAGTACATGACGCATTCCCATTTACAATAGCAGAGAGGCGTTACAACAATCCTATACACAAATAGCACTAAAGCAATTACAACCAACGTAGACATTACAGAAATTTTTAAATGAATCGTCCATATGTTTAATTTTCCTTGTTATATGAGGAATGGGCTGGAATAAATTAAATATAAAAGAAATTCGCCAGGCTTGGTGGTGCACGCCTTTAATCCCAGCACTCGGGAGGCAGAGGTAGGAGAATCACCGTGAGTTCGAAGTCACCTTGAGACAACATAGTGAACTCCAGGTCAGCCTGAGCCTGGGCGGGAGTAAGACTCTTCCTCGAAAAAGCAAAAAAAAAATAGTTTTGGCGGGCTTTAGGTTTAAAAAAAATGACAAAGAAAAACAGGGCTAAACGTCACTTCCGGGCCTAAGTTCCCGCCCCCAGCAAGGTGGAACTTCCCGCCAGAGCGCTCCGTGCTCTCACTCCGGTCCGCTCCTGCCTATAAAAGCAGGCAGTGTCTTACACCCACCGCAGTCGGTCTCAGATCCTGGTCTAATCATGTCTGGTCGCGGCAAAGGCGGGAAGGGCCTGGGCAAGGGCGGCGCCAAGCGGCACCGCAAGGTCCTGCGCGACAACATCCAGGGCATCACCAAGCCCGCCATCCGGCGCCTGGCCCGCCGCGGCGGCGTCAAGCGCATCTCCGGCCTCATCTACGAGGAGACCCGCGGGGTGCTCAAGGTGTTCCTGGAGAACGTGATCCGCGACGCCGTCACGTACACGGAGCACGCCAAGCGCAAGACGGTCACGGCCATGGACGTGGTGTACGCGCTCAAGCGCCAGGGCCGCACGCTCTACGGCTTCGGCGGATGAAGGACCCGCGCCTCCTCCGCCTCCATCTCCACCACAAAGGCCCTTTTCAGGGCCGCCCATATTTTCAACAAAAGAAACTGTAATGACTGTCAATGGCGATGAAAACGTGCTTTGGGTCTGTTCCTCGTGGGTGATGTCCACTTTCTCACTTCCTTTTATCCCTGTTTTCACTTGCTCCTGGCCCTGTTCTCCCCTTCCTCGATGCAATTTACAACCAGCCCAGGAAAGGTGTGGCGTTTTCTCAGCCTGTGCGCTCGCCTAGCACTACTGCAGTAGCAGCCAGCCTGGTGTGATGGAGAGATGGCCCGTGAGCTCCGCTGCGTGTCTGAAAACCCCATTTCTAGACAGATCTGGGGAGGCCTTGAATATGTTCAAGTGCAGCCTTAGGAGCAATGAAAGGTAGCAAGTGATCATAGGGGATTTAGAAAATGCAAATAATTCAGTCTTTCCCTTTCCTCACCTTGTCAAAATGGTCCAGAAGCTAAACTGGGCGTGGTGGCGCACGCCTTTAATCCCAGCACTGGGGAGGCAGAGGTACGATCGCCATGAGTTCGAGGCCACCCTGAGACAACAGTGAACTCCAGGTCATCCTGGACTAGTGAAACCCTACTTCGAAAAAAAAAAAAAAGTCCAGAAACTAATATTCTCAACTCTATTTTTTTTTTTTTTTCGGTTTTTCGAGGTAGGGTCTCACTGTGGCCCAGGCTGGCCTGGAATTCACTCTGTAGTCTCAGGGTGGCCTTGAACTCACGGCGATCCTCCTACCTCTGCCTCCCGAGTGCTGGAATTAAAGGCGTGCGCCACCACGCCCGGCTATTTTATTTTATTTTATTTTATTTTATTTTATTTTATTTTATTTTATTTTATTTATTTTATTTTAAGGCCAGGGTTTCATCTAGTTCAGCTGACATGGAACTCACTCCAACCTAAACTGGCCTCGAGTTCATGAAAAGCCTCCTTCCTCTGCCTCCCAAATGCTGGGATTAAAGGAGTGTGACACCACACCCGGCTCTTAATGGCTTTTTGGTTGTTTTTGGTTTTTTGAGGTAGGGTCTAACTGTAGCCCAGGCTGACCAGGAATTCACTGTGTAGTCTCAGTCTCAAGTGCTGGGATTAAAAACTTTTATATAGAAATTACCCACTCCTCCTCACACACACCCAACATAGCTGCTGATCAATTTGTTTAAAAAAATAAAATTTTAAAAAGTGGGAGTGCTGGGAAGATTGCCCAGTGTTTAAAGACACTTGGAGAAACTCATTCACAAACACCTAGCCCAGCATGGTGGTTCACGCCTTTAATCCCAGCATTTGGAAGGCAGAGGGGGAGTTTGAGGCCAGCCTTGCCTAGTGATACCCTATCTCAAAAAAAAAAAAAAAAAAAAGTGCTTGCTTATAAAGCCAACCTCATGGGTTCAATCCCCCAACCACCCAGGTAAATTGAACACAAAATGGAGCACAAGTCCCTGGTGTGAGCATGCATACACAATAAATATTTTTTAAGTATTTTATTTTTATTTATTTGTGTGTGTGAGAGAGAGGGAAAAAATGGGCATGTCAGGGCCTCAAGCCACTGTAAACAAACTCCAGATGCATGCACCACCTTGTGCATCTGGTTTATGTAGGTCTTGGAGAATCGAACCTGGGCCCTTTGGCTTCGCAGGAAAGCGCCTTAACTCTCTCCAGCCCAAATGAATTTTCTTTTGTTTTTTTTTGTTTTTGTTTTTCGAGGTAGGGTCTCACTTTGGCTCAGGCTGACCTGGAATTCACTATGTAATCTCAGGGTGGCCTCGAACTCTCAGTGATCCTCCTACCTCTGCTTCCTGAGTGCTGGGATTAAAGGCGTGCGCCCACCACGCCCGGCCCAAATGAATTTCTTAAAAGAGGGGGAAAAAAACTTTCATTATTTGACTTCAATTGGCTTTTTTGAAATAGCTTTAAATATAACACTGAGAATGAAGGAGGTATTTTAATAAACAATGATTAAGTCAAGAATGCTTAAAATCTGCAAGTTGTTTGGCAGAGAGAAAGAATGAAAGAGAAGCAATGCTTAGGAGATTGAAATGCTTGTCTAAACTTGTGTCCTGTATTTACACCTGATAGTTCACACAATTTCTATGATTTCTTACTCCTGTTTTATTTATTTATACTTATTTATTTATTTATTTATTTTGGTTTTTTCGAGGTAGGGTCTCGCTCTCTAGCCCAGGCTGACTGGAATTCACTATGTAAGTTGAAACACCCTCTGGTGAACAGACTAAGGGAAGCCATCTTGCCATTCTCCGGGAGCTACAGGAGAGTAAAGATGAACACAGAGCAGTAACTACAAGCCTGAGGACACTGAGGATTCCAGTAAGGACATCTGATGTGGTCTCGCGCTGAGGTCAAGGCGACCTTGGTGCTCCTTCCTGCTTCATACTGGCATCTGGTGTTTGGTCTTGCCTTGTCCGGTGCTCGTTCTGCACCAACTGCCAAATTCTGCTTTTGGAAACCTTGCTTGTTTGCTCTTGCAAAAGATAATTGGTGGTGGGAGGAGGAATGACTGAAAAGTGAGGGACAGGTCATTGTAAAGGAATGTGGGTTTTGCCTTCAAAAACTCACTGTAGAAATAGGACGGGGCTGTTCTCCTTGCTGTGAGGGGTCAGTCACAGGCTGGCTGAATAAAGACTTTGGGGGGGGGGATATTAGAAGCAATAGTTAGAAGTGAAATGGGGCACTCACTCAGCAGTGACAAGATCACCATGGCAACCAGAGACTGGCTGCTCTGATAAGTGGCACTCACCCAGCAGTGACAAGGTCACCATGGCAACCTGGGGGTCAAGGCCAGAGACTGACCAGAGACCCTCTACAAGCTGATATGCAAATGAGCCAACCCTAAGGTTGCTATCAGCAGCCAGGATGACTGAGGGCAAAATGGGTATAAGAACCCCAGCAAAAGCTCAGAAAATGGTCACCCAACTCAGAGGGACAGGCTTCATGTCTCTCTCTCTGAGTTGATGCCCTCCAGGAGGAGAAGCAGCAGCCTGTGGGAGCCCTCGGCAGCCCGGCACGGAGAGGAGCCAGGCCCGGACTCCAGACGCCTTAGTGGAGTCGCATGTGAGTGCCCCAGGGGGTTAGGGACAGGAGATCAAGGTAGTTGGGATGACAAAGGAAAAAGGGACTTGGCTTAATTACCATGTGTGAAGAGTGAATAAAGTTTGGCAACTGAATTAACATAATCTGCCTCTGACTACTGAGTTTAGCCCTCGCGAGGGTGGGAGGGTGTCAAGGTAGGGTCTCGCTCTAGATCAGGCTGACCTGGAACTCACTATGTAGTCTCAGGCTGGCTTCAAACTCACGTGATCCTACCTCTGCCTCCCAAAGACTGGGATTAAAGGTGTGTAGCACCCCACCCGGCTAAGACTTTGCTTTTTAATTTTTATTCAGGCCATCTTCTGTTCATTTCTGGTCTGGGACTCGCCACATAGTCTCAGGGGTGTCCTCGAACTTACAGTGATCCACCTACCTCTGCCTCCTGGGTGCTGGGATTAAAGGCATGTGCCACCCCACCCAGCTGTTACCCCTATTTTAAAATGACAAAATACAAAGCCGGGCGTGGTGGCACACACCTTTAATCTCAGCACTCGGGAGGCAGAGGTAGGAGGAGCGTGAGTTCAAGGCCACCCTGAGAAACAAATCAGGTCAGCCTGGATAGAGTTCTGAAAAACAACAAAAAAAAAAAAAAAAAAAGACAAAATACAGACACTAGCAGCCAAATCAAACAAATCACAGGTATGTTCTGCTCTATCTCTCAACCCTGGTTCTGGGATTATTTTGTTTTGTTTTACAGTAACGATATTGAACCTGGAGCCTTTCATATGCTAGACAAACATTCTACAAGCTGACTTCTGTAGCCCCTTCTTGATTTTTTTTAATGTTTTATTTTATTTTTTTTTTTTTTTGAGGTAAGGTCCCACTCTAGCACAGGCTGACCTGGAACTCACTCTAGTCCCAGGCTGGCCTGGAACTCACCCCAATCCTCCAATCCTACCTCGGCCTCCCGAGTTTTTTTATTTACTTTTTTTTTTTTTAATTTAGATGTGGGGTCTCAATCTAGCCCTGGCTGACCAGGAACTCATTCTGTAGCCCCAGGTTGCCTTCTAACTCCCAGCAGTCTCCTACTTCAACCACCCAAGTGCTGGGAGTAAAGGCATGGGCTACCATGCCTGGCTTTTGTTTTTAATTTTGAGACAGTTTCAGTAAATTCCCTAGGCAGGCCTCAACCTTGCATTTCCCCTGTCTTGGCCTCCTGCCTGGCTACCTCCACTCTTCTTTCTCCTTAAAGGCAAATGCCCACAATGGAGAGATAGTGATGCTGGTCCTGAAGTGGAGAGTTTAGGGAAGCACTCGATCATGTATAAATGTGGCGATTAGGTCTTTTTAATCTTTCAGGTTGTGGCCTGCCTGGAAGGACATATTTGTATGTGTAGTTCTGTTTGCAAAGATGTTGCATGCCCTTCCCCACCACGCTGCACGTTCTAAGCCCAGAGCACGCCAGAAAAGAACAGAGTCAACGCTGACTTCGGAGGTGTCTCCTTCTGCCCTTCTTGGCCCCCACCCTCCCCTTCCCCTTCAGTTCAAAGTCACTGCCACTTCTTGAATGTCGCATCAAACTCTAGCCCTGTGTGGCTATTAAGCACTGGAAAAGTAGCATGTGACTGAGGTTAGCTGTGCTTTTGTGCGTGTGTGTTTATGTGGGCACATCAGGGCCTCTTGATACTATAAATGGATGCCATCGACACCTGTGGCATTTGGGGGGGTCCAGTTTCATATGGGTGGCTAGGGAACTGAACCCAAGCTGGCAGACTTAGCAGGGAACCTTTACCTGTTGAGCTATCTCCCTGGTGCCTAGTTATTCTTTAATTAATACTCATTAAAAATGGGTGCTGTAGGGGCTGGAGAGATGGCTTAGCGGTTAAGGCACTTGCCTGCGAAGCCAAAGGACCCAGGTTCAATTCCCCAGGCCCCACATGAGCCAGATGCACAAGGGGGTGCATGCATCTGGAGTTCATCTGCAGTAGCTGGAGGCTCTGGCGCACCCATTCTTTCTCTCTTTGTCTCTTTCAAATAAATTTTAAAAATATTTTTAAAAAATGGGTGCTGTATTCAGTTGTCACATTAACATGCAAGTATGCTTAGGGACTTAAATATATATATATTCAGAACCTCCTTCAAGTGTAAATTTAAGAACACAAAATATAGATCAGTACTCCCTATGAGATTTTAGAAAATGTAGAAATTTGATAAACTATATAAGTGTAAAATACATATAGGGCTTAACAGAATGGAACAAATCTGTTTTATATTGTGTGCTTATGTGATGACATTTTTTAAAGATTATTATTTATTTGCAAGAAGAGAAAGAGAGAGTGGGTGCTCCAAGGTCGTCAGCCACTGCAAACGAACGTCAGATGCATGTTCCACTTTGTGCATCTGGCTTTACATGGGTACTGGGAAATCTAATCCCTGTCATTAGGCTTTTCAGGCAAGCACCTTAACTGTTGAGCCATCTTCTCTCCAGATATACCAGATCAAATAGAGCATATTAATTTCACCTGCCTTTTTAAAACATTTATTTGAAAGTCAGGAAGAGAAATTATGGGTGCCCCAGGGCCTCCTGCCACTACAAATGAACTCCAGATGCATGTGCCACCCTGTGCATCTGGATCTCCATAGGTACTGGGGAATTGAACCCTGGCCATCCGGCCTTGCACGCAAGCACCTTTAACTGCTGAGCCATCTCTCCAACCCTCACCTGGCTTTTTACTGTGTTAGAAATGTGATTACAGGCTATGCAGATGGCTCAGCAACTAAGGATGCTCACTTGCAAAGCCTGCATGCTCAGGTTCAATTCCCCAGTACCCATGTAAAGCCATATGCACAAAGTGGTGCATGCATCTAGAGGCCCTGACATGGTCTCTCCTTACTAATTGAAAAAATATATATTTGAAAACAAAATTTTCTGGGCATGGTGGTACACCATGAATTCGAGGCCTGCCTGAGAACACATAGTAAATTCCAGGTCAGCCTGGCCTAGAATAAAAAAAAAAAATTAAAAATACTACCATGGGCTAAGATGGCCCAGCAGTTAAGGCACTGGCTTATAAAGCCTAATAACCCGGGTTCAATTCCCCAGTACCCACACAAAGCCAAAGGCACAGAGTGGTTCATGCAACTGGAGTCCCTTTGCAGAGGCTGGAGGCCCTGGCATGCCCATTCTCTGCCTCTGGTCTCTTTCTCTGCTGGTAAATAAATACATAAAAGTATTTTTTAATGGCTACTAGATAAATTAGAAGAAATAAAATACACCAATTTTCTTTTCCTCCACTCATATTACTAAAGTCAGATATGAAATTGACTAGTTCAGCTACCAATGACATCAAGAATACTTGATGAGGGATGGAGGGATGACTTAGTAGTTAAGGCATTTGCCTGCAAAGTCAAAGGACTCAGGTTTGATTCCCCAGTACCCATGCAAAGCTAAAGCCACATGCACAAAGTGACACATGCATCTGGAGTTCATTTGAAGTGGCTGGAGGCCCTGGTGCACTCATTCTCCACCCCCTCCCTCTGCTTGCAAATAAATAAATTAGGGCTAGAGAGATGACTCAGCAATTGAGGCACTTGCCTGCAAAGCTTAATGATGGGGGTTCAATTCCCCAGTACCCACGTAAAGCCAGATGCACAAAGTGGTGCATGTGTCTGGAGGCCCCTGGCATGTCCATTTTCTCCCTCTCTCTCTCTCAATCTGTTTATAAATAAATAAAAATATTTTTAAAAATTTTTTTAAAGCACTCGGGAGGCATAGTGATCATAATACATGGTGAATTCCAGGTCAGCCCGAGCTAAAGTCCCTAGTGACATAATACATGGTGACACGTCTTCCTTTCCCTCCAAAGAGGGCTGAGCTGGTGATGATGTTTCGCACAACTTATCAGAGGAATAAAACCATGGTATTTTTCTTGGGCTTTTGGCCAGTGATACTTACCTAAAGATTGCTAAATCATTCATCAAATAAATCTGCGTATTTCAGTTCCCAAACTACTCTTCACTCCCATAGGATGAGAATCCCACAGTGACTACCTGCGCAAATGACTAATAATTCAAGGTCTTTGGTTACAATTATCTTATGGCATGAAATGAACATTACAAAAGGAATTAATTTATGAAACATGAATTTAACACATGCAACTTTTTAATAATTTACAAAAGAAATATTATTAAGTACTTATTTTGGATATTTTACTTTTATTGTTTATTTGAGAGTGGAGGTGGGCAGATAGAGAATGGGCAGGCCAGGGCCTCTCTGGCAGCTGCAAATGAATTCCAGTCGCTTGCACCACCTTGTGCGTGTGGCTTACATGGGTCCTGGGGAATCCTTTGGTTTTGCAGCAAGCACCTTAACTGCAAAGCCATCTCTCCAGCCCTGAAGTCTTATTTTTATTCAAAAGTGAGAGTAATACACATGGATGAGGAAGCAACAGAAACACGCGCAGTATATAGAGGAAGAAGGGCTCACTGGAATATAGTTCTGCCTCTAACAATCTGAGCAGTCTTTAAGCCCTGTGCACCAGTTTTGCTATTTGTAAAAGCACATCAATCTTAATTTTGTGATTCCTCACTGTTAAATTCTGCCCTAGCCACAGAAACAAAATGAAACCCACGTGAAAGAAATAAAAAGGGGTGACAGTGGTGGTGAAAGAAATGGCTACACTTAGAGGTTTTCTACTAAAACACGACGTGCTTTCAGAATTTTAGGGCAGTAAATTTTGTAAATTCATCTGCAAAAAAATAAATAAATAAAAGAAAAAGAAAGGGCTTGTAAGCCTGGACTTAATTATAGCCGCATAACATTGAGGGGTCTGAGGTAAAAATCCTGAATCTAACGTTGGCACACCTGAAGGAGAAATCCATTACCATCGTGCTGTATCCCAACCCATCCACCAAAATCCTGCCTATCAGATGGCTACATAGTACCAGGCCACTGCAATTATAAGACCTTGTTTGGTTTGGTTTTTGGGGGTAGTCTCACTCTAGCTCTGGATGACGTGGAATTCTGGAATCCACTATGTAGTCTCAGGGTGGCCTCAAACTCATGGTGATCCGCCTATCTCTGGTATTAAAGGTGTATACCACCATGCCCAGTATTTTTTTTCCTTTTTTCCTTTTTTTAAATTTTGGTGTTTTCCATGCATGGTCTCACTCTAGCCCAGGTTGACCTGGGTTCACTATAGCCCCAGGCTGTCTCTTCCTGATTCTAAATCATTCAAGACCTTAGGATGAGAATCCCACAGTCAAATGCAATTCAAGGTCTTTGGTTACAATTATCTTATGGCATGAAATGAACATTCAAAAGGAATTAATTTATGAAACATGAATTTAACCATGCAACTTTTTAATAATTTAAAAAAGAAATACCTTATTTTGGATATTTTTTTTATTGTTTATTTGAGAGTGGAGGTGGGCAGATAGAGAATGTAATCCCACCACCTGGGAATCCTGCAAGCACCTTAACTGCCAAGACCTTGTCTCATGGATGAAAGCAAAGAAACAGCCAGTATATAGAGGAAGAAGGGCTCACTGGAATATAGTTCTGCCTCCAGCAATCTGAGCAGTCTTTAAGCCCTGTGCACCAGGCTATTTGTAAAAAGCACAGATCTTAATTTTTGATTCCTTGTTAAATTCTGTTAGCCACAGAAACAAAATGAAACCCACGTGAAAGAAATAAAAAGGGGGTGACAAAGAAAGAAATGGCTACACTTAGAGGTTTTCTACTAAAACACAGTGCTTTTTCAGAATTTTAGGGAAGTAAATTTTGTAAATTCATCTGCAAAAAAATAAATAAATAAAAGAAAAAGAAAGGAGTGTAAGCCTGGACTTAATTATAGCGTGATAACATTGGGGATCTGAGGTAAAAATCCTGAATCTAACCTACCTGAAGAAATCCATTACCATCGTGCTGTATCCCAACCCATCCACCAATTGCCTATCAGATGGCTACATAAAACTGCAATTAAAGACCTTGTTTGGTTTGGTTTTTGGGGTAGTCTCACTTAGCTCTGGATGACGTGGAATTCTGGAATCCACTATGTAGTCTCAGGGTGGCCTCAAACTCATGGTGATCCGCCTATCTCTGGTATTAAAGGTGTATACCACCATGCCCAGTATTTTTTTTTCCTTTTTTCCTTTTTTTAAATTTTGGTGTTTTCCATGCATGGTCTCACTCTAGCCCAGGTTGACCTGGGTTCACTATAGCCCCAGGCTGTCCTCAAACTCGCATTGATCTTCCTACCTCTGCCTCAGAGTGCTAGGATTAAAGGTGTGCCTTACCACGCCTGGCCCAAGACCTTGTCTCAAAAAAGAAAAAAAAGCCGGGCGTGGTGGCGCACGCCTTTAATCCCAGCACTCGGGAGGCAGAGGTAGGAGGATAACTACATAGTTAATTCCAGGTCAGCCTGGCCCAAGACCCTACCTCTCAAAACCAAAAAAAAAAACGCCTTTAATCCCAGCACTCGGGAGGCAGAGGTAGGAGGATTGCCTTGAGTTTGAGACTACATAGTGAATTCCAGGTCAGCCTGGGCCAGAGCGAGACCCTACCTTGAAACCCCACCCCCCCAAAAAAAAAAGAAAGAAAAGAAAAAAGGTTTCGCTTATTGGAAGTCTAGAATACCTACCTAAGAAAGAATATACAAGTAAGTAAAATCACTATTATTTTTCCTCAGCTTCTCATTCACTCCTGAGACTTAAATAAGCAGTTGTATAAACTGGTATTATCTTCTATCAGCTAGCTCATTGAGGTAGTGTAAGATTTAAAGATCTGTTGTCAATGAAAAAAAAAAAAGGCACAGTGGCACATTCCTTCAATCCTACCATTCCATAGGTCTTAAGTAGGACGACTGCCATCAGTTTCAGGCAGCCTGGACTACAGCGTGAATTCCAGGTTGGCTGTGGCTAGAGTAAGACTTTGCCTCAAAAACAAATTTAAAATAACCGAAGGAGACTGGAGAGATGGCTTAGCGGTTAAGGCGTTTGCCTCTAAAGCCCAAGGATCCCGGTTCCACTTTCCAGGACCCACGTAAGCCAGGTGCACAAGGGGGCGCACGCGCCTGGAGTTCGTTTGCAGTGGCTGGAGGCCCTGGCGCGTGTCTCTCTTCTCTCTATGCTTGCAGATAAAAAATTTTTAAAAATAAAGGGGGTGGAGAGATGATGAAAGGCGCCCTATTCGGTAAACATTACAAGAAACTCAAATTACACGATCCTTCTCACTTGACGTTCGTCCTCATTCTAGGGCTGTTTCCCACATTGGAAAACACCCTATTAATACCTGCCTCAGGTTTTATTTTGTTTTTTCAGGTTTAACGGTTCCAGTTCAGTACTTGACATACTGACAACAAATGTTTAGTCATTTACCTAGGTTTCTTAAATGTTAAACTGCCCTTCGAACCTTAGCTAAATCCAGCCAGTTGTAAAGCACTCAACCCCTATCCCAACCCACACCTTGAGACTGTTCACAAACACCTGAGATTAACTAGGGACACTAGCAAACAGGTGACGCCAATAGACATTAGGAGAAAATGGCATCGGGAACGTCTTACTTCTTTATGGTCCCAAAGCCCTTCAAAGCCCTGCTACCCGTGGACACTCAACCTAGCTGGATCGCTGGACCCCTCACAACCCTCGAAGCGCGTGCTCACAGCTCCCTCTGCTGACAACGTGGTGGCTCTTAAAAGAGCCTTTGTTGCTAGATGTTAACACCGCCGCCTCCGATGTGCCCGTTTTACTTGGCACTGGTGTACTTGGTGACGGCCTTGGTGCCCTCGGACACGGCGTGCTTGGCCAGCTCCCCGGGCAGCAGCAGGCGCACGGCCGTCTGGATCTCCCGGGACGTGATGGTCGAGCGCTTGTTGTAATGCGCCAGGCGCGACGCCTCGCCCGCGATGCGCTCGAAGATGTCGTTGACGAACGAGTTCATGATGCCCATGGCCTTGGACGAGATGCCCGTGTCGGGGTGCACCTGCTTCAGCACCTTGTACACGTACACCGAGTAGCTCTCCTTGCGGCTGCGCTTGCGCTTCTTGCCGTCCTTCTTCTGCGCCTTCGTCACCGCCTTCTTCGAGCCCTTCTTCGGGGCCGGCGCAGACTTCGCGGGATCCGGCATCGTGAAGCTTCGGGGAGACACTCAGGCAAACGTCAGAGGTTCTCGCTTATATATGAAGCAGCATTCAAATGAAGCTCCGATTCCGTCTCCGCTGATTGGCAAAAGAACGCGATAATTTTCTCCAATCGCGATGCGCGTCTAGCAAAGCCGCGCTCCATTGGCCGAGACGAAAGTGAGACGCCAGCCAATCGCGCGGCTCCGTTTTCGCGCCCCGCGAACACTATAAAGACGGAGCGGTTCCCCGACAAGCAGGCAGCTTTTACTAAAGCGTTCTCGTTGCGATTATGTCTGGACGTGGCAAGCAGGGCGGCAAGGCGCGCGCCAAGGCCAAGACGCGCTCGTCCCGGGCCGGCCTGCAGTTCCCGGTGGGCCGCGTGCACCGGCTGCTCCGCAAGGGCAACTACGCCGAGCGCGTGGGCGCCGGCGCCCCGGTGTACCTGGCGGCCGTGCTCGAGTACCTGACGGCCGAGATCCTGGAGCTGGCGGGCAACGCGGCCCGCGACAACAAGAAGATGCGCATCATCCCGCGCCACCTGCAGCTGGCCATCCGCAACGACGAGGAGCTCAACAAGCTGCTGGGCAAAGTGACGATCGCGCAGGGCGGCGTGCTGCCCAACATCCAGGCCGTGCTGCTGCCCAAGAAGACCGAGAGCCACCACAAGACCAAGTGAGCGGGAAGTCAAGTGCCTCTGCCCCAGATAAACGGCTCTTTTCAGAGCCACTTTCATTGTCTTTGAGAGAGCTGATGCTTGCGAAGTACTTGACAGTTCCTAAGTTACACCAGCTGGGCTTAATTAACAATAGGTTCTTAATTATTGAGCCAAAACCAACTTAATAAAGCCACATGTGTTGCTTGAAAGTGAGCATTTAGGCCGGGCGTGGTGGCGCACGCCTTTAATCTCAGCACTTGGGCGGCACAGGTAGGTGAGTTCAAGGCCACCTTGAGACTGCATAGTGAATTCCAGGTCAGCCAGGGTCAGAGTGAAACGCTTCCTTCAGAACAAGAAAAAACAGACCCGTGTGCATAAACCCATCCTAGTGTGCAGACTGTACTTGAGAATAAGGTGTTTTAGCAGTCCTATCGACACGGAAATCTTCCAGGTGGGGGAGATAATGTAAATCAGGTGGTGCCTATCATGAAGCAAATAGTTAAGCTTAACTCGTCTCAGTATGCCCAGTTCACCTGAGTGTTAAACTTGAGCGGAGAAATGCTGGAGAGTCAATTTATAGGATAAGAGGTATACCTTTTAGAGGGATCCAAATGCTTTAATAACGTTTTTGATAGAAAGCTTGAGAACTGAGGAAACCCAGTTGACAGAGAAGAGCTAGCATGTTGCTCGGTTCCTAGAGGAGCGTGGGAGTTCCTGAAGGCATCCAGGCGTCATAGGCCTGGTGGGTCCCTCTCCTGATATGACGATCGGGGACTGGCACATTGTTAGCAAGGGAGGGGACGAACAGGGTGGGTCCCAGAGACTTTATAGATGAAGGCTGGAGAGGCATTGTCTTGTTCCCACGAGGGTCCACTTCCTACCATTGTTTTAAAGATGTGAGGGGAAAGCCTGGCGTGGTAGTTCATGCCTTATGCATAATACTCTAATTCAGTGAGCTATGGGTTTTGTTACCGATAAACGCATCGCTTCTCAGATGAAGAACCTCAGGCAGGCAGCCTCCCCATTTCAGACTGGCCAGGCCTGGGGTCGTTGGAAATGGAGCAGCCTGTTAGATAAGCTTTGCTGTGCTTTGTGTTTTTTGTTTTTCTTTTTCTTCTTTTGTGTTTACTAAACTAGATTAACACTGGAGAATTGAGATTTATTTGTAGATTTAAAGTAGGTGTTTATGAGACTGTTAGTGGCCAAAACGTTTGCCCCCACATAGACCATTCGTTTTGGGAAGCCCCAGAGGTCATGGAGAAAGGTGAGTCCCAGAGAGAATGGCCCCAGCAGTCCCAGAATCAGGGGAAGCGTAAGAGAAAAAAAAACCAGGGCTGGGGAGATGGCTTAATGGTGAAGCACTTGCCTGCAAAGCCAAAGGATACAGGTTAGATTCCTCCAGGACCCACATAAGCCAGATGCACAAGGTGGCCCATGTGTCTGGAGTTCTCTCCCCTTCTCTTCCTCTTTTCTCTCAAATAAAAAAAAATTTTTCAATTATTTGAAAGACCTCACAAAATTTAACTTGGGTGGTTTTCCAGGCTTTCATCTAGAAAATAAAAGATGTTGACAATTGTAAAAGAAAAAGCAAACTACCTGCAGGAGTCTAGAAAGAGCCCTCCAAGCAGAGGTGGGGAGAAGGAGTCCTTTCTTGGAACTGTGCACATCTCTCTATCGCCAAAACACTGTGCCATCTACTTTATGTTGAAATATGTGCTTAATATCTGGGAGAGACTCCCGAAAGAGAAGCCATAGACTTTCAGGAAAGGCCTGAACGAACCTTTTGAAGCACCCCTTTGTCAGTGATGGTTTTCTTTTGAGAACTAGAAGTCAAAGAGATAAACCTGAAGAAGCCCCTCACCTGGCTAAGGAATAAAAGCTAGGGACATGGCTTAGAGGTTAAAGGCACTTCCTAGCCAAGCATGCCACCATGGGTTCAATTTCCTTTGTGAGGCCAGATGCATAAAATGGTACAAGTGTCTTGAGGGCTTTTTTTTTTTTTATATATATATATCCCTCTCTCTGTTTCATAAATATTTTTTTAATTTTTTTATTTTTTATTTATTTTTGAGAAAGAGAGAGATAGACAGGGAGAGGGAGACAGAGATGGGCGCTCCAGCAGTCTCTCAGCTGCTGTGAACGAAATCCAGATGTGTGCGCCCCCTTGTGGTCAAGTGCGGCATTGCGCCCTTGCGTCACTTTGCACCTGGCTAAACGTGGGACCTGGAGATTGGAACCGCTGGAGATTGGAATCAGCATTCTTAGGCTTAGCAGGCAGGCACCTTAGCCGCTAAGCCATCTCTCCTGCCCCATAAATATTTTTTTAAAACACAACCTTGATTTGGCCGGTCTTTAAAAAGCATCCTGGGCTGGAGAGATGGCTCAGCAGTTAAAGGCAAAGCCTGACTGCCTGTGTTCAGTTCCCCAGTACCCACATAAAGCCAGATGCTCAAAGTGACACGTGTCTGGTGTTTGTCTCTAGAAATGTACTGTTCTTTGTTGAAGGTATTATAGAAAGTAGAATTCACACCCACTGGGTGAGAACTAAGCCACTGTTAGATAAGACACAAACATTAATAAACCGTTATTAGTTTTTTCTTTTGTCAATCTGCCTTTTGTTACAAGGGTTCGTTAAAACTAAGAATTGGTTGGGGATGTAGCTCAGTGGTAGAGTGCCTTGCAGGCATGTGGCCTGAGGTTCAATTCCCCATACTAGATAAATAAAACCTATGAAACTATTTTTTCCTTCCCTTTATTAGACAAAAAGGGTGTTAAAAAAATTTAAAAAAAATTTAAAAAGCCAGGCACAGTGACACACGCCTTTAATCCCAGCACTTGGGAGCAGAGGTAGGAGGATTGCCATAAGATTTATAAAATATATGTAACAAAAATGCATGTCAGAATGATGTGTAATAAACAAGTTTTGGGCTGGAGGGATGGCTTAGCAGTTAAGGCGTTTGCCTACAAAGCCAAAGGAACCAGGTTCGATTTCCCAGGACCCACATTAGCCAGATGCACAAGGGGCCGCACATGTCTGGAGTTCATGTGCAATGGCTGGAGGACCCTGGCGTGCGCATTCTCTCTCTCTATCCCTCTCTGTCAAATAAATAAATGAATCAAAATAAACAAGTGTTTTTAAGTTGCATATGTAAGGAGTGGAAACGACAGCAAGACATGAGGACAAGGAAATAAAATGCTGACGTGAGAAAGGACAGGTTGGACTGAAAAGGAACTGCTGGAGGGCATCCCTGAAGAGCAGGTCTGAAGAGAACCTGCCGCAAGGTCTCACTCCTCAGTGATGCTTCCTCTCTGGATTT
The DNA here is from genome assembly GCA_036365145.1 of Orientallactaga sibirica. Classification (NCBI taxonomy): domain Eukaryota; kingdom Metazoa; phylum Chordata; class Mammalia; order Rodentia; family Dipodidae; genus Orientallactaga; species Orientallactaga sibirica. The sequence goes on from JAEOAD010002472.1 coordinate 243,032, forward strand.
ATTGTTGTTGTTTTGTTTTGTTTTGTTGTTTTGTTTGTTTGGGCTTTTTTTGTTGTTATTTTTTCTAGGCAGGATCTCACTCCAGCTCAGGCTGACCTGGAATTCACTATGTAGTCAGTCTCAGGGTGGCCTCGAACTCACAGTATCCTCCTACTTCTGCCTCCCGAGTGCTGGGATTAAAGGTGTGCGCCACCACGCCCGGCTCATCTCTGGATTTTGTGGGTGCTCTCTGCATGTCAGGAGGCACACAAATACCTGTAATGTAATGTAAGCTGCAGGCTAACAAGGGCTCTCTAGAGACCATGTATATAAATAAGTTTTTTTTTGTTTGTTTGTTTCAAGGTAGGGGTCTCACTCTAGTTCAGGGTGACCTGGAATTCACTATGTAGTCTCAAGAAGGCCTCAAACTCACAGCAATCCACCTAACTCTGCCTACCAAGTGCTAGGATTAAAGGTGTGAACCACTATGCCCTGCAAGCTTTTTAAATTAGGAATGAAGCCAGGCGTGGGGGTGCACACTGCTAATCCCAGGATTTGGGAGGCAAAGGTGGGAGGATCGCTCAAACCCAGCCTAGGACTGCAGAGTGCATTCCACATCAGCCTAGACTAGAGTGACACTCTACCTTGAAGGAAAAAAAAAAAAAAAACAGTTAAAATGGAGGAAATTGTTCTCATGGACTCGTGTGTGTGTGTGTGTGTGTGTGTGTGTGTGTGTGTGTGTGAAGAGGCCTGGTAGCTCCACTAAAATGCCCCGCCCCCTGTGCCCAAGTTAGGGGTTTTCATCTATCGTATTCTGTGGGGGGGCAGGGGCGTCGTCAAACTCAAACTTGCTTCATTTCTTCACACCCTCCACCTACTGTTACAACCTGGAGGATCAGAACAGGATGTGACAGAGCCAAAGACATCCCACCCTGTGGCACTCCCAAGCTCAGCAGCTGACTTCCCCCTTCATCCACTGTCTCCATCCCAGCTGGGGTTTGGGGTAGAGTATTTAAAATAGAAAGAAACACAACGACAAATTGCATGGTTTCTGATTTTTTTTTTTTTTTTTTTTTTTTTGAGGTAGGGTTTCACTCTAGCTCAGGCTGACCTGGAATTCACTATGTGGAGTGGCCTTGAACTCACGGTGCTGAGATTAAAGGTGTGTGTCACCAGGCCCAGCTTTATTTATTTGCAAGCAGAGAGAAAGAATGGGCACACCAGGGCCTTCACTGCAAACAAACTCCAGACACATGTGCTCACATGGGTACAGGGTCTTTAGGCTTCACAGGCAAGTGCCTTAACCACTAAGACATCCCTCCAGCCCTGTTCTATTATCTTTTGAGAGTTTCCCATTTATTTGTCTGGGCTGGGGTAGCTAATTTTTAAACTTTTCTTTCCATGTCCCTATAGCGTTCTAATTCTATATTCAAATTAATTTTAACTGTTTTGTTCATCATTCTGTTACCAATACGTGTAAAAGTAAATACTGAAACCCACTGCAACTCAATTTATGTGGACAAAATGAAGAAATAAATTTAAATGTGCTGTAATATCCAGTATTTCCACTAGGGGGCGATAATCACCACGAAATAAAATTTTCAGTCATTTTTCTATTTAAAATCAATTTTAAAACCTTGCATTTAAGAAAATATTGCTTAAATGTTGGGGTTTCCTTTCTGTAATGAATTTAGAAACATGGGTGCATTTTCTTTGGTGCAAAATCAAGTATACCGGTACAAAATTGCTACATTTCATATAAGCTTTAGGTATATGATATAATTGAACATAAACTCAGGGAGGCCCTGTGGCTTAGCTGGTCAAAGCGCCTGTCTAGTAAACAGGAGATCCTGGGTTCGAATCCCAGCGGGGCCTTTTTTCTCTTAGTGTTTTGTAGTGCGTAATTTCAATGTGACCCCACAAAGTAAGTTAGAAACGCTTTGTTCAGCTTACCAATGGTTACAATCTGTAATGTATGGTTCCAAGCATGAAATTTCTTTGAATTGCTCCGTTTATAGAGAATTTCTTAGAGAGCCTGTGCCTGGTGACATGAGGATTGAGATGAGAGGAAAAACGAATACCCTATGGTCAATTACAAAGCATTTGCTAATGACTGGTAAAACTGGGATATGCGGGCTGTCCATGAATTATTTTACAGTGTGGGACAGAGCCAATTTCAGATCTGGTTTAGACATTCAGACTCCAGTCTCTTAACTGGTATTAACCAATATTTTCAGTGAGTGAAATGATGGATTCTGAGTCTCAAAGTCAGGCAAAGAATTATGCTATTTGGCTTGCAGTAGGATTTATTTTTAACTTTGACAGAAATGTAAGAACCCTGGGGAAATAGAGGCTACTCGCCAAACTCTTCTGACGAGCTCTGAGTATTTTGAATTCTCTTTATTATCTTGGGGTTTTTCTTTTATGACACTAAGAAGCCAAAATTCATGACGGGTGTCATCATTCTTGTTAGGAAATTTCATCAGATCTTACTTTTAGAAAAATATAAGTAGGAGCCAGGGAGGTGGCCTAGGAATTAAAGGCATTTGGGTTCAATTCCCCAGTACCTACCTAAAGCCAGATGTGATGTGTGCATCTGGAGTTGATTTACAGTGGCAGGAAACCCTGGCATACCCACAGTGTTTTTCTCAGTCTCTCTCTCACTTTCATTTCTCTAAAAAAATAAATATTTTTTAAAAATAAATGTTTTGAAAATGAAATTATGCTTAAACAACTACAACCATCTTAAACTTTTTCATCTACACATAATTATTGTGTTTTGATGCTTCCCTGTGTCAGCCACTTCTTGGGGTGGTCGTCTCTAGTAGCATGTCTTAACACCTTCAAGACTACACCATTCTATAGGTCAGCATTTCCAGAACCCTATCCAATAAACACATGGGTTCGTAGACTGTGCTGCTGAAAATAAAACAATTCTGCCAACCAAAGTTCCCCTCCATGCCAACAGAAGGAAAGAGCTCAGCTTACAGACTTTGTGTATGTAAGGGAGCACAAAAGAAATAACCATGAGTTCTCTGTCACATGCAAGAAAATAACAGAGAAAACGAGGACATTAGAGAGCTCCCTGCACTTGCCCACCCAGAATCTGTCACACCAACCACATCAATGCCAAGATCTAACCCCTGGAAGATCAACCCACACAAACAATGAATGGATGCTTCCTTTCAAAAACTTAACATATGCCGGGCCTGGTGGCTCACACCTTTAATCCCAGCACTCAGGAGGCAGAGGTAGGAGGATCGCCAAGAGTTCGGGGCCACCCTGAGACTACATAGTTAATTCCAGATCAGCCTGGACCAGAGTGAGATCCTACCTTGCAAAAAAAAAAAAAAAAAAAAAAAAAAAAAAAAAAAAAAAAAAACATATATCAAAGCACTATTGTCTTTAGTTTTGGGTAATTCTTTAATTCTTCCCATTTTGCCCTTCCCAAATAGACAGGCCCTACTGGCTCAATTTATTTATTTTTTTTTTTTTTTTAGGTTTTTTGAGGTAGGGTCTCATTCTAGTTCAGGCTGACCTGAATTCACCATGCAGTCTCAGGGTAGTCTTGAACTCATGGCGATTCTCCTACCTCTGCCTCCAGAATGCTGGGATTAAAGGCATGCGCCACCATGCCCAGCTCAATTTCTTTAGAAAGGTAGCTTTTGCGTGTTATTGGCTCAGCACATGTTGCAAACATGAGGGCCTGAAAGTACCCAAATTTGATTACCTAAGAACTACATAAGCAACAGGGTGTAGTCATGTGTGTCCACCTGTAACCAGTCCGGTGGGGAGCAGAGCCCTGAGAGTCACTTGGTCTTACAAAAACTGAAGCTCCACATTTATAGAGACTCCATCTCAAGGAAAGACATGGCTAAGCAGAAGAGCAAGAACACCTGACTTTCTATTCTCTTTGGGACACTGTGTGTCTGCAAACACATCTGCACATACATGTGTATATACCCCCCACACCACCACCACCATACATACTACACACACTGGAAAATAATATTTTTATTTTTATTTACTTATTTATGTATTTTTGCTTGTTCAAGGTAGGGTCTCACTCCAGCCCAGGCTGACCTGCAAGTCACTATATAGTCCCAGATTGGCCTCAAACTCACAGTGATCCTCCTACCTCTGCCTCCCAAGTGCTCGTTCAAACCCAACATTCCGGAAGCTAAAGCAGAAAGATTGCCATGAGTTAGAGCTAGCCTGAACTACATAGTGGGTTCCAGGCCAGCCTGAGGTACAGTGTGAGACCCTGTTTCAAAACAAAAAACAAAACAAAAATGACTTATGTTCTCATAGATTTATTTATATAGCACTGTTTAACTACTCCCATTGCTGTTAAATGACAGCATTTATAGTCAGGCATGGTGGCACACACCTTTAATCCCAGCACTCGGGAGGCAGAGGTAGGAGGATTGCTGTGAGTTCGAGGCCACCCTGAGAGTACAGAGTGAATTCCAGGTCATCCTGAGCTAGAGTGAGACCCTACCTCGGAAAACAAAAACAAAACAAAAAGACAGCATTTATGTACCTGAATTATTGAAAATAGCATAATTTGAAATGAACACCTTGGATATTTTGTGTTGGGGAAAGAATTCCTCTGTGATTTTGTGTATTGCTTATGTTACACCGTATGACTAGGCTTGGTGGTTGGGGTCTGGCATGACCTCACCCTGGGTTGACTCTCTGTAACAGATCGGCTTACCTATCAGAGTATCTCTCAGATAGAGCATCAGGCAAGGCGCATGCGTGCTGAGTGCTCCCCACACCATCCTCTCGCCTGGACCGCCCTGGCTCCTTCCTCGGCGTTTCTAGGTTCTAAGTGGAACAGAGTACCGGGACGTGTCGGGGGAAGGAAGAGATTTTGCTTCCCGGTCGGTCGAGGTGGGTCCTCCTGCCAGCTGTCCACCGCCCAGCCCCATGGACCACGCTCCAACCCAGGCCCGGGAACAGTGGAAGCATGGGGGACTGCGGGAGCCGAGAGACCGAGCTCACCCCGGCAAGAGATGCGTTTGGGGACAAGGCTGGTGGTGTCCCCTGCGAAAGTGTGAGCTGCTGTGGCCACCTGTCCTCAGGTTGGAAGTTTTCTTTGGCAGAAGTCCAGATACCGAAGAGAGAGGCCCTCCTCGGACCCTCAACAACAAAAAAGAAAAAGAACCTCTGGAGAGCGGACCCTGGAGAGAGAAAAGCTGCCCCCAGGGCAGAGCGACCCGCTAGCACCCGGGCCTCTGCAGATAACCTACGTTCAAGCAAAAAGAAATTGCATACGTTTGTGAATTTTTGTTTCTATACAGGTTATAGACAGTAGGGGGGAAATTCTCTGAGGTTAAATGATAGGACCAACTAACTACTCCACGTTTGGAGAGAAAACGTGTTTCCGCCCAGTTTCGAACTGGGGACCTTTCGCGTGTTAGGCGAACGTGATAACCACTACACTACGGAAACAACCTTAAACCTATTACTTCTCCAAACCCCCACCATACCCTCACCCTTCCCATGCGCACCTGAGAATACCTTCAGTGTTTGGGCATTCACTGTCGGCCTGCCCCTAAACACAGAGACATAAATAATAAATTTTTAATAAGATAAATTATTTAATGAAACTGGAATTACTTGAGTTTCCCCAATGTTGCTACGACAAATAACTCTGTAGAGGACAAGCTTGTCCGCAGAAACCCCTCGTGGGTGCAAGCACACCGCGCACACTAGTAGAAATGCTGCTTCAGAAAGCAAGTGCGTAGGGAACATAACATCTTCACGGCAGCGATGCATGTGGGTTGTGTGCAGAGAGAGCAGCTGAACAAGATCGTGGGGGTAGCACGTTCAGCTAGCTCCCTACCTCATTTCCTGCCCCAGCTGAAACGGGGAAAACCATAAAACCAAAGATTCTGGCAATGCTGGAATACTGCCTTCTCTCCAAAAAGTGAGCTTTAGTGTCCTGGAACCTGTGGGTCAGATTGGGAAAGGGGTAGAGGGGAGAAACAAGAAGAGGCTTGACCAAAAGACCACCTGTTGCATATTGCTGTTGAAAGCAAAAGGCCAGATAATCGAGAGTGTTTGGCACTGGCGAACAGGATTATAAATCGGGACCTTAAGAAGGTGTGTGCGCTTTGACCACATAAGCAATATCACGGCCATGATGGTTAAGGTGGTGTAAAGTTCATATGGAAATTTCTATGCATCCCGAGTTGAAATCTTGCTCATAGTGGTTCTTAAAGCTTTTCTGTCCGAATCACAAGCGGGTGTGAACTTTACATCTCTTTTCACACTCAGATTAGGAGGTGCAGAATGTTGGCCCAACACTGCCTTCTGCTTATTTGTTACCATTTTTGCCCTGACCATCCATAGTATGTGGCTTTTTCACTGTCCCCATGGCGGCTAAGACATGGACACCACCTACAGAATGGGATTTCAGTGAGATCGCTAAATGGGGACTCCGTGGTGGATCCCAACGACAAAGGGAAGCAGGACACTTTGTTTTCCAAAAATCTGGAATAAAGCTTTCTTAAACAGTTCTCTGATGTTAAAAACAATCAACACAGGTTCCCTGATGGGAACCTCAGGATCTAAGGTTATAAATGTGTTAGTGTAGATATGTCAGGAGCTCTTAAAATCAATTTATAGAAATGAGTTAAAGGGAAAAAGGAGTTAAGGAAAGGGTGCAGAGCAGCTTGGACTCTGTATAAGGTGGGCATGGGATTAAGATCAGGACTCCTTGCTTTCAAAGAGGGCTGCCTGTACATTTTTAACATTTTAACATATTTCTCCTGAGGCCTTAGGCTTTTATTTAATCTTTAGATTGGAATTTTATTTTTTAATTTACTTTTTTATTGACAACTTCCATAATTACAGAAAATAACCCATGGTAATTCCCTCCTTCCCCCCATTTTCCCCTTTGAAACTCCACTCTTTATCATACCCCTCCCCCCTCTCAATCAGTCTTTCTTTTCAGTCATGATGTCATGATCTTTTCCTCCTATTATGATGGTCTTGTGCATGGATATCCAGGCTATTTTGTGTCTGGAGTTGCACGTTGTAAGGAGTCCTACTCTTCCTTTGGCTCTTACATTCTTCCCACCACCTCTTCCACAATGGACCCTGAGCCTTCAAAGGTGTGCAGATATTTCAGTGCTGAGCCCTCCTCTGTCACTTCTTCTCAGCACCATGGTGCCTTCTGAGACATCCCAAGGTCACTGCCATCTGAAAAGAGAAGCTTCTATAGCCAAAAGTGAGAGTAGCATTAATATATGAGTGTGAACATTAAGAGAAGTGCTTACCAGGCAGTTTGGTGAGCATAGTATATACATGTAGCCAGATACCAGCAGACATTACACCCTTAGGACTCATGACAACCAGTCCTAGGTTTTCAGTATCAGGCATATATTCCCTCCCATGCAGGGGCCTCCAATCCAATTAAAGAGCAGTTAAGTAGTTTGGGGTTTTTTTTTTGTTTGTTGTTTGTTGTTTCCAGTTTGCTTTTGTTTTTATTAACAACTTCTTTAATTGTAGACAATGTCCCATGGTACCTCCCTCCCCCCTAAATAGTTTTTTTAAATGTATTTCACCCAAGGCCTTAAATAGTTGAACATTGTGCAAAAGACAGGTCGAGCCAGCCAGGAGTCGAACCTAGAATCTTCTGATCCGTAGTCAGACGCGTTATCCATTGCGCCACTGGCCCCCTGGTGGATGGTGCTCTTCAAGGTTAGCTCTTCATTAGGCACAAAGTTAAATTACAATGAAAACAAGCAAGTTGAACAAAACCATTTCCAAACTACCTACGTTACCTTTACTTAGCACATTTTTTTTTTACTTGCATGAGCTTCATCCTCTAAAATATTTGTACTTATAAAATAATTTCTGCTCTGAGCACTAAGTGTGTGATAGAGTGACCCATTTTTCATCGACGAGACTGCTGGTTTGAACTGCTATTTGTATGAACTTGTCACGAACTTAAAGTTGATAGCAGATTCTAAAAGTTCTCCCTAGGAGAATTCTTTTGATCTGGATCTTACAGGACTTTGTCCTTCCAATCTCGACTGCCTGGAAGTAGATTTGCAAAGGGTATCTTCTCTGAAACATCATTATTTTATCGACTTCCTTTACACGATGGGGGGAGGGTTAGCTGAAAGAAGGGGACTGCAACTCAGCGAATACATTAAAAATCACCAAATTGAAGCCGGGCGTGGTGGCGCACGCCTTTAATCCCAGCACTCGGGAGGCAGAGGTAGGAGAATCGCCATGAGTTCGAGGCCACCCTGAGAATAGAGTGAATTCCAGGTCAGCCTGGGCTAGAGTGAGACTCTACCTCGAAAAACCAAAAAAATAAAAAAAAAAAATCACCAAATTGTACGCTTTCTAAACTGGACTTTTTGTGTATGTAGGGCACCTTAATTTTTAAAAATTTTTTTTTTTTGTCTCAGGGTGCCCTCGAACTCTCGGCAATCCTCCTACCTCTGCCTCCCAAGTGCTAGGATTAAAGGGGTGCACCACCTCACCCGACTTAGGAAAGATTTTTTTTGTTGTTTTTGTTTTTTTAATTTTAAATTGGGTGATTGTTTTCTTCGCTCATTCTTGCCCCCTTGGGCAGGGCTCCCATCTGCTCAACTTCTGTCCTCGAAACTTGGTCCTGGAGGAAAAACAGGATAAATACTGACTCAGAAAGAAGAGACTAAGAAAGTGTTCGGACTTGAAAGAAAATACAAGCGGGAAAGGGAGGGTGATGAGAGAGAATTATGATCATGGTGTATCTTTTATGTTTATGAAACTTGTCAATAAAAAAAGTTTTTAAAAAAGAAATAGAAAAAATCCAAATAGGAGCGGGTGCAGGAAGATCTCGGAAGAGCAACTTCGGATGCAGTCTGATTGACACTTAGATCTGCTCCGGTGTCTGTGGCCCCAGACGTGTGGCAGAAAGAGGACTCACTTCGGAGGAACTTCAGGGAAAGACTGCAGACGAGTTCAAAACCAATGGACGCTGGGCTCTGCAGGAGGTGCTGAGATCAAAGAAGCTACAGGCACTAGAGCAGAGATGCGAACCAGTGCGGAGAAGGGGTGGGTTTGCAGCTTCCCTGAGCAAAGGCCCCTCAAGTCTCAGCGCGCTGTAGGACCACGGGGAAAGAGGGCCAGACCAAGCTTTTTGGGTCTTGAACACAGAGGTTCCACCCCGATTCTTGGACTTAGCCTTCACTTGATATCCTGGAGGCAGCTGAGCTCTGTGGGGACGGCCAGGACCCCGCTGCATCCTTCGTGGGGTTTAGGAAGATGATCCACCTGGAGGAGGGGCGGGGAGGGAAGCACAGCCTGGTAGCTGGATTTTGTTTTTGTCTCTTTTAAACGTGTGGATTTTGTCACATCGTTTTCATTTATTTTATTTTATTTTATTTTATTTTATTTTATTTATTTTCGGAGGAGGGGGTGGTGGTGGCTCATTTTATATACATATGACATACCTCTCAAAGAAAACTGTAATATAGTAAGTACAGATACACTCCTAGGGTTGTATCTTCCTCCCCTTCAAAAAAAAGTCTCCTGATACTATATTGTGGGGAATATTACCTTGTCCAGAATATTCCAGGTCAGCCTGGACCAGAGTGAGACCCTACCTTGCAAAACCAAAAAAAAAAAAAAAAAAAAAAAAAAAAAAAGTCTCCTGATATTATATTGTGGGGAATATTACCTTGTCCAGAATATTGCAGAGCTGGGCACTTCGTGCCCGAAAGCCCAGAAAGCAACCACAGCATTTGTGTAAAGGACAACACATTCCACCCCGTCTCTTACCTGCATGTTGGAGTGTGGGAATCGCTAAAGGATAATTTTTCCTGCAAAGATCTTACTTTTGAATTTTGCATAAGCAATTTTCACCCTCATAATAAGGAAAAAGAAACTGTTAGGGCCTTGCTGGGAGTGGGGCTAAAACCCATGCAGACTCATATCTATTGGACCTTAAGTCAAATACCCTAAGCACTCACCCTGCTTCTTCCTTTTAAAAATATTTATTAGAGCCGGGCGTGGTGGCGCACGCCTTTAATCCTTGCACTTGGGAGGCAGAGGTAGGGGGATCACCATGAGTTCGAGGCCACCCTGAGACTACATAGTGAATTCCAGGTCAGCCTGGACTAGAGCGAGACCCTACCTCGAAAAACCAATATATTAGAGAGAGAGAGAGAATAAATATGGGTATGCTAGGGCTTCTTGCCAATGCAAACAAACTTCAGGAGCATGTGCCACTTTGTGCATCTAGCTTTTATGTGGGTACTGGGGAATCAAATCCAGGCCAATAGGCTTTGCAAGCAAATGCCTCTAACCCTTTAACCACTGGACCATCTCTCCAGCTCTGCTTTTTCCTCTTAATACACCCCAGGACCCCCCCCACCCCAGTCCATGGAACAGTGCTACCCACATTTAGAAGGGAGTCTTCCCACCTCAGTTAAGCTAGAAAAGCCCTCCCACACGTGCCAAGATTAACTGATTACCCACCAGGTACATTATTCTAGGCATTTAGTGTTTAGCTATGGACAAGAGGTGAATCTCAGCTGGGCATGGTGGCGGATTTAATCCCGGCACTTGGAAGGCAGAGGTAGGAGGATCACCGTGAGTTCAAGGCCACCCTGAGACTACATAGTGAATTCCAGGTCAGCCTGGACTACAGTGAGACCCTACCTTGGAAAACAAAACCAACCCAAACCAAAAAAGGTAAATCTTTACCCTCCTGGAGCTTCACTATCTAGATTTAAAAATAACAATAATACTTCTCACCATGACAAGTGCCTTGAAAAGGAATGAAGAATGAAGCTGATGAGTAAGGCCCACCCCTGCCCTGAGCTGAAGAAATTTATGAACAAGAATTTATCGCTGGAATTAAGTGGTGGCATACATGTCCAAAGAATACTGTGGGATTTTGATCCCTTCATGAATCTTGTGATCAGTAAGAGTGTGGAAATGGCAACTGGTGGGCAGCGGTCATTTGGGGAAAGAAGCATCATGATGTTGGAAGTTTAAACAATGGTTGAGAAATTCATGCCCCCTCTTTAAGGAGCCCATTGTACTACTGATGTGAAGTCAGGGTATGTACATTTGCATATTACACTTTTTGCTAAATAAACTTATAATAGTCAAAAAAGAAAACAATAGGGCTAGAACAGAGGGCTATTGGCTTGGCAACTTAAAACAGCCACCATACAAGATCTCTCTGAATAGATGTCATTAAAGATCTAATTGAGAGGGGAGCTAACCACACGAAGTTATGTAGAAGCAGCACTCAGGGTGGGGAGACCAGGGCAAGCATTCGGAGGCAGGGGTGAGCCCGCTATGTCCACAGAACTCTAAGGAGGAGTGGTGGGACTGTGGGTCAGAAAGATTGATGGGAGGTGATAAGGAGGAACAGAAACATAGGGAGAATGGAAAAGAGCCCAGGCAAAATTGTGGGCGTGGTGCACGCCTTTAATCCCAGCACTCAGGAGGATCACCAAGAGCTCAAGGCCACCCTAAGACTACAGAGTGAATTCCAGGTCAGCCAGGGCTAGAGTGAGACCCTACCTCGAAAAAAAAAAGAAAGAGAGAGAGAGAAAAAGAAAGAAAGAAAGAAAGAAAGAAAGAAAGAAAGAAAAAAAAGAAAGAAGAGGAGGGAGGGAGGGAGGGAGGGAGGGAAGAAGGAAGGGAGAAAGAAAGAAAGAAAGAAAGAAAGAAAGAAAGAAAGAAAGAAAGAAAGAAAGAAAGAAAGGAAGAAGGAGAAGAAAGAAAAGGGGGAAGGAAGGTAGGAAGGAAGGAAAGTTGTGGGACAAAAACAAACAAAAACCTGAACTAAAAGGACTGAGATACTGAGAGACTGGGGGAAAAGAACCACTAATGGGCAGATAGGGAGAGCGAGTGTTGGGACAAGTGAGGAAGGCTGAAGATAGGCTGAGAAACAGGACTGAGGTGGAAGGGAAGAGACTTCAGACATTCAGCAGAGGCCTGGGAAAGATGAGGTCCACGAGGAAAGGCTGGCAGTGGAGACCAGGAATTGCTAGGGTTGGTGAGAGGCTGAGAGAAGAGAAGGTCAGGTGGGGATCCTTCCAGCGCTGTCAGCAGGTTCCCCATACAGGGACGCTGGCGTCCCTGCCCTGCTTCAGTGCTCCCTACAGACGCTTGACCTGCCAGAGAAACATCTGGAAAGAAACCTGAGCTTCTCACAGAAAGACAATCAAAATCTGGCCCTGGGGACATACTAAAGGTCGTCAGCGAGCTGGCAGAGCCAGGCGCCTGCCACACTGCACAAGAGCTCTGGACGACATGGCCAGCAAAGGTGCTCTGTGGATGGGCTCGGCGATCCTGCTTTCCCTCTGGGGTCCCTCAGCTCCAGGTAAGAGAGGCTGGGGGTTCAGCAGGAGGTCCTGAGGGTCCAGTGTGACACCCTCCCCTCCATCCCCCACAGCCTTGCTCCTCAGGCGCCTGAGAGACCACATTCGGCGGTCCCAGGAGAGCTCCGGCCTGGGCCTGGGTCAGGGACCCAGTAGTGCTGCTGCAGTTCCAAGACTGGGCTGGCTGCAGCAGCCACTGGACCCCTTCAACGCATCGGACAGCCGATCCTTCCTGCAGGTGAGGCCAGGAGAGAGCAGTGCCCTGCCCACCCTGTGATTTCTTTGGTGGCCACTCCCCACGCCATGCCTGCTGTATGTCCTTACAGCCTTTGGTGTAGCACCTCCAATTCTAAGATTTATCATAATTTTCCAGGCTCCTGGTTGTTTCATTTATTTATTTACTTATTTGAGAGAGAGAAAGAGGCAGAGAGAGAGAGAATGGGCATGTCGGGGCCTCCAGCCACTGCAAACGAACCCCAGATGGTTGCGCCCCCTTGTGCATCTGGCTTACATGGGTCCTGGAGAATCAAACCCGGGTCCTTTGGCTAAGTTCTCTCTCCATTCCCTGGTTGTTTTTTGCTTGTTTGTTCTTTGTCTCTCAGGTCCTGTCCTTCCTCACTCTTTTCTTCTCTGTCATTCACTCTCTTACTGTCTCCCTCATTGCCCCCTTGCCCTGCCCTTTACACATAAAAACCACCACCAGAGCCAGTGGTACACACTTAATCCCATTACTTGGGAGATGGAGGCAGGAGGATCAAGAGTTCAAGGTCACCGTCAGCTATATAATGAGTTTGAGGCCAGAAAACCCTGCCTCAAAAAGAGTATGCAGAGCCGGGCGTGGTGGCGCACGCCTTTAATCCCAGCACTCGGGAGGCAGAGGTAGGAGGATCGCCAAGAGTTCGAGGCCACCCTGAGACTACATAGTGAATTCCAGGTCAGCCTGGACCAGAGTGAGACCCTACCTTGCAAAACCAAAAAAAAAAAAAGAGTATGCAGCCTAGGCCAGAGTTCCACGGCCGTGTCAACACTTACCTTGCAGGCCTTCTTGACAGCCTGGAAGAGGCAGCAAGAACTGATTCCTGCTTCAGTGATTTTTGTTGTGGTTTGAATATTTAATGGATTAATAATTCCACTCACTTCCACACACCAGGCAGTAGAAGACCCTGGAATTCAGAGAGCTCTGAAGGTGTAGTTGCTCTTTCTGCCCCCCATGCCCCGTGATATGCTGATCAGTGTCTTCTAAGGGAGAACCATACGCCCTGTGCCCATGTTCACTGGTGGGTTTTCCATGTATCTGCTGTCTTTTATTCCTTTTCTCCTTTAAAACAAACTCCCTGTGAAAGGACATGTGTACTTTTTATTGACCCATTGTCAAGCTAAGATTTGAATCAGGTTCAGTGGGCAGGGCCTTGGGCTCCACTAACAAATAGACTTGCTGCTGAGCCCAAAGAGCTGAGGGTGGTCAGCTCAGGACCAGCCAGTTAGTGGGGACCTAGTCCACAGAGAGGGGATTTAGAATGACAGAGACATGAAGGCCCCCCTCGCCCCCACTGCCAGGCAGGAAATGCCAGGTTCCCTGTGTTTTGTTTCTTTTCTTTTTAATTTGAGATAGAAAGGAGAGCTAGAGAGAGAGAGAGAGTGAGAGAATGGGCGGGCCAGGGCCATTTCAGCTGCTGTGAACGAACTCCACACACGTGCACCCCCTTGTGGGCAAGCGCGGCATTGCGCCCTTGCATCACTTTTTGCGTCTGGCTAAATGTGGGACCTGGAGATTGGAACAAGTGTTCTGAGGGTTGGCAGGTAGGCGCCTTAACCGCCAAGACATCTCTCCAGCCTTTGTTTCATTTGCGCCACCACTGAAGTATGGAGAACCCTGGGTGACCTCAGGTGTGACCCATTCCTCCAGCAGAGACCACAGAACCTGTAGCACACTGGAACCAGGGAACTTTCTCTGTTCATATATGTTTGCTTTGCTGTGAATCATGTTGACCTTATGTTCTTTTTAAGATTTCTTGGGTTAGAAATGTTTTAGAATATTCTCCATCTCACCCTTCTTAATCATATTCTCAGGCTTGTGTGTGTGTGTGTGTGCGCGTGCACATATGTGTTCCTCTGCGCTAATTAACCAAATGAATTTTGTGCCATTGTCTTTGGAGCTTGCCCATAATTTGTTAAACTAGGGGTATAGAAATGGGCTTTTCATCATCATTATTATTATTTGAAAGGTAAATGATATGTATGTGAAAAAGGAAAAAAAAAATATATATATACATACACATACATACATACATACACGTGTGGTGATGCTCCCCTTTATTCTCAACACTTGGGAGGCAGAGGTAGGAAGATTGTTGTGAGTTTAAGGCCATCCTGGGACTACAGAGTGAGTTCCAGGTCAGCCTGGACTAGTGAGACCCTACCTTGACAAAAGGGAAAAGAAAATGCCTACCATGTACCATCCAGTCCCCCTGGGAATACAAGAATAAAACTATAAAGAAAACCATCTACTTTTGTGGCTCTCATGTTCTAGATCAGGAGATGAACAGAAGAGAAATGGATTCACAGATAAACAAGTCCATTTCCGATAGCACTATGTATGTAAGGACAGTCCTTTAAAAGACTGGAGCAGGGGCTTGTGAGATGCATGGCCAGTTAAGGCACTTGCCTGCAAGGCCTAAGGACCCAGATTCCGTTACCCAGAACCCACATAAGCCAGATGCACATGGTGGCGCATGCATCTGAAGTATGTTTGCAGTAGCTGGAGGCCCTGATGTTCCCATTCTCTTGTTCTCTCTCTCTGATTAAAAAAAATTTTTTTAATGATTTTTAAAAAGACAAGACTGGAACAGGTGGGAATTGGAGAGCAAGTCAGGATACCATGTCACCATGTCATGTCTTCTCCTTCATCCCCACTGTTAGCGGTATTGGGTGAATGACGAACACTGGGCTGGCCAGGATGGACCTGTGTTCCTGCATCTGGGTGGTGAGGGCAGCCTTGGACCTGGCTCAGTGATGGCTGGTAAGCGGCTTGGGGGGGTACCAGGAAGGGAACTGCATGTGGTAGTTATAGGTCCCAAGAGTTCCAAGGGCTTGGGCCAAGCTCACAACGGCCTCTCTACCATGTTATTCCCAGGGCATCCTGCAGCCCTGGCTTCTGCCTGGGGGGCCCTGGTGATAAGCCTTGAACACAGATTCTACGGTTTGAGTGTGCCTGTCGGGGGCCTGGGCATGGACCAGCTTCGATACTTGTCCAGCCGTCATGCGTGAGTTCCGGGAGTAGGGAATGTTTGGGGTCACAAGCCTGGAAGTCTGTCTTTGGCATCTCCACTTCTGCATTGTGATGCCACTGAGTGCCCTGCCAGCTTTCACGTCTCTGGTTTCCCCCGCTCTCCTCTCTTTCTTGGTGATTTATTCTTACTCCCTTGATCACTCCGACTCTCCCAATTCTATCTTTCTTACCCTCTATTCTTGTCTGTCTGAAGTAGGCTGCTACCTCACCAGGACCTACTGCTGTAGACCAGCAGCATTTACCTGGATTATACCCACATTCTCCCAAGTGTGTTTCTTACCTGGATTATACCCACATCCTCACAAGTGTGTTTCTGTCCGGGACTTGCGAGTGGAAACTAGGGGTCAAGAGCATTCGCTAAACCATGACCTGCCCTAGTGCACCCCCCCACCTGTGCACCCCCCAGTGCTCAACAGTAAATAAAACCTTTAAAGTGGTCTAACTCCAGCCTCCATCTACCACGCTCACGATAACCCCAGCTACACCCAGGTCCTCACGGTTCTACACACTCATCTCGTGGGCCTTTGAACCCTCAGCTCTTCGTGGAGTAGCCCTGTCCCAGATGCTGTGTCTCACTCCCCACCGTTTCTTTTCCCCAGCTTCCCCTTGCTTGTTTATTGTTCCTGCCGCCTGCTTTGACTATGCACCACTGGGTGTCTCTCTCACTCTGGTATCTCCGTATCAGTCCATCGCCGTCTCAATCTTTTCTACAAGTTTAACTGCACACCATCTCAGGAAGCCAGTCCTTGGGACGAGCAAGAGGATGCTGGACGTATCCCAACATCTGTCCTTCCATCTTCCTCAAGTTCTTCTAGCCCATAACCCCTCCTCCTCTAAAAAGCCCTCCCTGGGTTGCCTCCTGCAACCCACTGTATTTGGTATTTGTCAAGGTTTTTTTTTGTGTGTGTGTGTGAGTCTAAAGTGCCACCGTAGATTTTTGTAAATTTATGTGTGCGCGCGTCACCTTAGCGCCCGTTTAGAGGTCAGAGGCTAACATCAAGATGTCAGTCTGTGCCCCACCTTCTTTGAGAAAGGCTCTTAAACAAACTGGCCCACGGTCACAGAGGTGTTGGGGTCACAGGTGCATGCACCATTTTGCATCTAGATTTACGGGGAGGCTGGGGAATTAATTGAACCCGCTGAGCCATCTTCTCCCCTGCCCCAGACACTTTTCCTCTCTCACCTAAAATGGGAAGAGAGGGAAGGTGGAGGCCGTCCACGGGGCGTGCAAAGCTCCACGGCTCCGGGCATCGGGGACGTCCCGGTGGCCCGGCGGGCTGCTGACCGCGCCTCGCCTCGCCCCCGCCCCAGGCTGGCCGACGTGGCCGCGGCCCGCCGCGCGCTCTCCCGCCTCCTCCACGTCTCGCCCTCCAGCCCGTGGATCTGCTTCGGAGGCTCATACGCCGGCTCCCTGGCGGCCTGGGCCCGGCTGAAGGTGCTCCGGGAGGCCGGGGAGGGGACAGGGCCACCCACGCACGCGGGGCTGCGCGCTCAGCCCACCGCTCCGCCCCGCAGCTCCCCCACCTCGTCGCCGCCGCGGTCGCCTCCTCCGCGCCGGTGCGCGCCGTGATGGACTTCTCCGCCTACAACGACGTGAGCGCGGGGCCCTGGGGGCGGGGCTTGCGGCGGGGCGGGGCTTCCCGAGCGTGCCCCGCGCCGCGCCCTGACGCCCTCTCCGCGCCCGCCGTCCTCAGGTGGTGTCCGGAAGCTTGTCGAGAGCGGCGATTGGCGGGTCGCCGGAGGTAGGCGGGGATTGGTCATGGGGCGGGGTTTACGGTAGGATCACCCTATCCCAGGAGAGACCTGGTTGGGGGCGGGGCCAGTGAGGAGTGAGGGGCGGGGCTTCGGGCCGCCCTGGGTTTCGCACTTGGGGGAAAGTAAAGAGCCCACGGAGGATGACGGGGCCCCGTGGAGGTAGCGCCCGTGGAAGATTCGGGAGCCGATGGACGGAGGGAGGGAGGAAAGGAGGGGATGCCCGTGGAACATTCGGGGTTAAGGAAAGGGATGCCCGTGGAAGTTTCGGGGACGAGGGAAGGGATGCCCGTGGAAGATTCGGGGTCGAGGGACGGGATGCCCGTGGAAGATTCGGGGTCGAGGGACGGGATGCCCGTGGAAGATTCGGGGTCGAGGGACGGGATGCTCGTGGAAGATTTGGGGTCGAGGGACGGGATGCCCGTGGAAGATTCGGGGTCGAGGGACGGGATGCCCGTGGAAGATTCGGGGTCGAGGGAGGGATGCCCGTGGAAGATTCGGGGTCGAGGGACGGGATGCCCGTGGAAGATTCGGGGTCGAGGGACGGGATGCTCGTGGAAGATTTGGGGTCGAGGGAAGTGATGGTCGTGGAAGATTCGGGGTCCGGGGAGGTGATGCCCGTGGCAGACGCGGTGTTAGGGAAGACTCGGGGCCCCGCAGGTGGGAGCTCCGAGCGGGACCCCCAGGGTCTGGGGAAGGGGACGCCCCGAGGAGGGCACTATGCTAGCCCCGAGAAGGGAACACAGGGCGCTTCTCTCGTGGCCTCTCGGTCCCCGCAGTGCCGGGCCGCCACGTCCGCAGCCTTCGCGGAGGTGGAGCGGCGGCTGCGCGCGGGAGGGACGGCGCGGGCAGCGCTGCGGGCCGAGCTGAGCGCCTGCGGGTCTCTGGGGCGAGCCGAGGACCAGGCGGAGCTGCTGGGGGCGCTGCAGGCGCTGGTGGGAGGCGCCGTGCAGTACGACGGGCAGGCCGGGGCCCCGCTGGGCGTGCGACAGCTCTGCGGGCTCCTGCTCGGGGACCGTGACAACCGCAGCCACTCCACGCCCTACCGCGGGCTTCGGCGGGCAGTGCAGGTGAGCAAGCCCACCCGAACCTCCCGGAGCCTTAGCTCCCTCGTCGGTTCGGGACGAGGATGCATGCCTCACGGGGTGATGAGATAGAAGCAGGGAATACAGTCCGCTTGGAACTAGGTACACAGTACGCGGATAGGATATTAGAGGGTGATTGTTACTATGTTTCGTCTTAATCGGTCTCCTTGGCTCACAGAAGTATCTGGCACACAATAAGTGGCCAATTAATAATTTAAAAATAAAATATGTATGTATGTATGTATGTATGTATGTATGTACGTACGTGCGTGTGTGCGTATCCCCAGGTGCTGGGATTAAAGGCATGGGCCACCACACCAGGCTTGTAATCAGAGTTCTAGGGGCTGGGGCCCCAACTTCCTATTGCACACTTAAAATCTGTCTGACGTTGCCTCCTGGGTCATCTGGACCGAGTGCTGCAAGAAGTGCCTCATGAGCCGGGCGTGGTGGCGCACACCTTTGATCTCAGGACTCGGGAGGCTGAGGTGGTAGGATCGCCATGGGTTCGAGGCCACCCTGAGACTACATAGTGAATTCCAGGTCAGCCTAGGCTAGAGTGAGACCCTACCTCGAAAAAAGTGCCTCATGTATTGCATTTCATAGAATTATTGGGCACTAGGCTCTATTAGTGATCTCACAGGGAAAAAACGAGTGTAAAGATTATCACTTGCCTAGTGTAGTGTCTCCAGGTGATAAGATCGCAGCCTCTAGTCACAGGGACCTGCAGCCAGGCGAACTCTGAAACTCGCCCCTGGCTTGCTGGGGGTTGAGGAGGAATGCAAGATGTATGTGCGTACATAAGTATGTACATACATATACGTTGTCCCCTAGATGTTCCTGCGTGGCGTGGGTCAGAGGTGTTTCAGCTCTTCTCGAGCAGAGACAGTGGCCCAGCTGAGAGCCACGGAGCCCCAAGGGTCAGGTGTGGGTGACCGGCAGTGGTTGTACCAGACATGTACTGAGTTTGGCTTCTGTGAGTAACTGACATAGCTCTCACCCCTTGAAGCACATGGGCTGGGCTGTGCCAAGAGAAGTCATCTTACAGGTGGTTTGAACACACAGTCACATCCACAGGACAATCCCATTCCTGGGCCTTGCATAATCTGTACGTGTCAGGGAGGGTAGATCGCCCTGCTGGTGTGGCATCCTCGTAATGCTCACGCTCAGATCTCAACAAGAGTGTTCTGCCCTTCCCCAGGGTATCCCTGGGGTCCCATTGGGGAGCGCTCTGTCAATGGTTATTGAAGGAGGGGGGATGGCTGCGTGTATTCTTCACACTCACAGGTACTCCCTTCCACAGATGTCACCTGCAAGGGTCCTAAATGTCCCTTCTCCCAGATGCCCACACTGCCGTACCAGCTAGATCTGTGTGAACAAGTATTTGGGCTCTCAGCCACATCTGTTTCCAAGGCTGTGGCCCAGACAAACTTGTACTACGGTGGCCAGACCCCTGGAGCAACCCAAGTGCTGTTTGTTAATGGTGAGTATGCCATCAGAACCTGGATCCAAAAAATCTCAGCCTAGCCGGGCATGGTGGCGCACGCCTTTAACCCCAGCACTCGGGAGGCAGTGGTAGGAGGATCACCGTGATTTCGAGGCCATCCTGAGTCTACATGGTTAATTCCAGGTCAGCCTGGACCAGAGTGAGACCCTACCTCGCAAAACCAAAAAAAAAAAAAAAAAAAAAAAAAAATCTCAGCCTAGCTGCAGCTCAGCTCCTCACCCTCTCTTTTCTTTCCAGGGGACACAGACCCCTGGCATGTGCTGAGTGTAACACAGGCTTTGGGACCCTCCGAGCCAGCCCTGCTCATCCCCAATGCCTCCCACTGCTCCGACATGGCACCCGAGAGACCTTCAGACTCCCCCAGCCTCCGCCTTGCGCGTCAGGTGAGCTGAAAGCCCCGGGTACTAGGCTTTCTTGTGTGCATGTTCACTTTCTTCTGCCTTGTTTTACCGATTTCAGAATTCCCTCCACCTCTCCCCAGAGCATTTTCCAGCAGCTGCAGACCTGGCTCAAGCAGGCAAAAGAGAACGAGACCTCAGGTGGGGTCTGATCCCATCCCTCCACCACAGCCAGCATGGCCACCCTGGTCCTGGATTCTCCGCTGGACCAAAGAAACCAACTTGTTGGGAAAGGAGGTCTGACATCCTCTCTGCACACAGCTGGCTTCTGTTTTCCAACACCCTCACTTCCAACAGGAAGCGCTTCTTGGTTACAGGAAAGAGTGTGTAATTACAGGCCAGTGCTGTCTCCTTATGAATACTGGCATTTTGAACATTAGCTGTCAGGGACATGTGGGTCCCTGTGCTGAAGCCAATCAGATTCCAGCTAGAATTTTGCGCTCCAGCTCCTGGACTGCACACCTTACTGAAAATCTCTCTTTCTCTCTCTCTCTCTCTCTCCTCTCTCTGGACGTCAGACCATCATAGCTTCTTGTGTTTCTCCTCCCTCCTCCTCTCTCCCTCTTCCCACTCGCTGTTAGCCTTTCCTAGCGTTCTTTCAACTCTCTGAATATGTTTATTTCCATCTCCCTTATCTTGGGCTGAGAGGTGGTAAATCTTGTCAACCTGGCTGCATTTTGATTCCCCATGAGATGTTTCCCAAGAGGTTTAACAGGAGGGAAGTCCCACCCTGCGTATGGATGGCACCATTCCATGGGCTGGGAGCCTGGACTGAATCAAGAGGAGAACGTGAGCTGATCACCAGTACTCACCTGTCTCTGCTTCCTGACTGAGGAGAAAGTGTGACCAGCTGCCTCCCACTCCTGCTGCCATGCCTTCCCCGCCATGATGGACTGTCACCTCGAACTGTGAATTAAAACAAATTCTCTCTTGATGGTGCGTGCCTGCAAAGCCTAAGGACCCATGTTCAGATCCCACACAAGCCAGATGCACAAGGTGACACATGTGTATGAGATGGTGCACCCATCTGGAGCTCATTACATCGGCTGGAGGCCCTGATGCCCATCCTCTCTCGCTCTCTTTCACTCTCTCACTCTCCCACATTAAAAAGGGGGGGGGTCTGGAGAGATGACTTAGTGGTGAAGTCATTTGCCTGCAAAGCCTAAGCACCCAGGTTCGAATCTCCAAGTCCCACGTAAGCCAGATGCACATGGTGGCACATACATCTGGAGTTCATTTGCAGTGGCTAGAGGCCCTGGAATGCCCATTCTCACTCTCTGTGTGTCTCTAATAAATAAATAAATACAATCTTTATTTTAAAAAAGGCCAGGCTTGCATCAAAATAATAATAATTAAAATTAAGTAAATAAATTCTCTCAAGTCGTTTTTGGTCAGGGATTCTGGTCAGAGACAGGTGACTCTGTCTTTCTCCTTCTCTCTCTCTCTCCCTCTCTATTCCAGTCTTTCCCTGTCTCTCGCCTTTGCACTCTTCCCCATCTTTTTGTATTGTGTCTGGGTTGTTTTGTTTTGGTTTGGTTTTGGTTTTTCGAGGTAGGGTTTCACTCTAGCTCCAGCTAATTATGGAGTCTCAGGGTGGCCTTTAACTCACAGCAATCCTCCCTACCTCTGCCTCCCAAGTGCTGGGATTAAAGGCATGCATCACCACGCCCAGCGTATTGTGTCTATTTTGTGCTGTGAGAACAGACTAGCTAATTTATAGTGTCCAGAAATGTACTTGGTCATGGTGCTAAACACCAGATAGTGTCATGCTGGGCATGGTGGTGCGTGCCTTTAATCAGGTCAGGCTGGGCTAGCATGAGTACAAAGTCAGCCTGCTACTACAGAGTGCATTCCAGGTGGGTGTGAACTAGAGTGAGACCCTGCCTCGAAAAAAAATAAAAAAATAAAAGAACAAATGGATCATATCTGGTGAGGGTTTTTCTTTTCTTTGTCCCCTAGATTGTAGCACTATTTGGGTTTTTGAAAATTTGGGAGTTTTTTCTTTCTTTCTTTCATTTATTTTTACTTATTTATTTATTTTGCTTTTTTGAGGTAGGGTCTCACTCTAGCTCAGGCTGACCTGGAATTCACTATGTAGTCTCAGGCTGGCCTTGAACTCACGGTGATCCTACCTCTGCCTCCTGAGTGCCGGGATTAAAGGCGTGCGCCACATTTTTGTTCAGATGCTTCGCCACACTGAAACTGAATCCTAATATTACTACTTTATTGGAGTCAAATAGCAACATTTGTTGTTGCTGTTCATGGCTTGATTCCTAGAGCAATAAAAGGGAAAAATCTCAAAGGGAGATTACAACGAGTATGAATAAGTCATATGGAAACCTACTTTTTTGGACAATGGCACACCCAGAAGCCATCAATTGTTACTAGAAAATTTTCAGTGCCAGGGATGGGATACCTTCCAGTGAGTTGTTGGCCAGGGAGATCACAGATACCCCCCCCCCCAACATTACAGGCCATTGTCGAGGCTCTTGGTTTCCCACCAGGAATAGATGGTAAGACCCTATTGCTAAAAACTTCACATACTTGGGCTGCAAGGTCACTGAGAAATCCTGCTGGAGCTGAGCTGAAAACCTCCTCTGTGTAGACCAGTGGACAGAAAGCTGGAAAACGCTATGCTGCATGCAGCTCCATAGGAGAGAGAGAAGTCATCAGTGGAGATAAACAGCAGTGGACACTGCAAGCCTTAAGTTGGGCCAACCAGGACAAATGAATGAATGGGTGCAATAGTGGTATGTTATGGGGGAAGCCAACTGCTGTCTAATTGGACTGGAGGCCAGCTCCACGGGAGGGAATACATCCCTGATACTGAAAACCTAGGATGGGGGAGATCATGAGTCCTGGAGGTGTAACGCCTGCTGCTTCCTGACTAAATGCATATGTCATGCTCACCAAATTGCCTGGTAAGCACTTTACTTAACGTTCATACCCATTTATTAACGCTACTCTCACTTTTGATTAGAGAAGCTTCTCTTTTCACATGGAGGTGACCTCTGGGATGACTCAAAAGGCACCATAGTGCTGAGAAGACATGACAGAAGAGTGCTCAGCACTGAAACACCTCTATCACACCTTCCAAGGCTCAGGGTCTATTGTGGAAGAGGTGGTGGGACGAATATAAGCGCCAAAGGAAGGGTAGGGTTCCTTAAAATTCACTCTTATAGACACAAAATGGCCTGGGTATCTATGACCTCCCAGGACAATAGGAGGAAAAGATGATGACGTCAAAATAAAAGAGACAGTAGGGGGAGGGAATTATCATGGTTTGTTGTCCATCATTATGGAAGTTGTCAATAATAAAAATAAAATTAGCCGGGCGTGTTGGTGCACGCCTTTAATCCCAGCACTTGGGAGGCAAAGGTAGGAGGATCACCATGAGTTCGAGGCCACCCTGAGACTACATAGCTAATTCCAGGTCAGCCTGGACCACAGTGAGATCCTACCTTGAAAAACCAAAGATAAATAAATAAATAAAAAATAAAAATAAAATTAATAAAGGGAATCATGAGATCATGAGGAAGAGACACGAGCCCAAGCTTAGTTCCCGGAGAAGATCCTAGGCATCAACTTCTTTTTTTTGTTTGTTTGTTTTGGTTTTTTGCGAGGTAGGGTCTCACTCTGGTTCAGGCTGACCTGGAATTCACTATGTAGTGTCAGGGTGGCCTCGAACTCACGGCAATCCTCCTACCTCTGCCTCCCGAGTGCTGGGATTAAAGGCGTGCGCCACCACGCCCGGCTGGCATCAACTTCTGAAGACCGAGGAGGCGGCAGTGGGCGGGAAGAGAAGGGGTGCAAATTGGAAAGGAATTTACACAGTTGACGGGTCAGGATGAGTTGCAGTCATCCAGTCCAGTCCAGTCCGATGGAGAACTCAAGAAAGAGCACAAAGGGCTAAAAACCACCATTTTTCTAGGTTGGCCTGAAACTCACTATGTAGCCCAGGCTGACCTCGAACTCACGGCAATCTTCCTGCCTCTCAGCCTCATGAGAACTGGGATTACTTTTTTGTTTTGTTTTGTTTTGTTTTTGTTTTGTTTGTATGTGACAGCATCTCCTTAGCCCAGGCTGACTTCTAACTCGCAGCATTCCTCCTGTCTCAGCTTCCCGAGGGCTGGGATTTATATTTTCCATCTGTTTGGGTTTTTTTTTTGGGGGGTGGGGAGGCAGGAGGGTTGTGATAGTGCCTTCTGTAGTCCACGCTGGCCTTAAACTCGCTGTACACCCAAGGCTACCCGGAAACTGATGCTCCTGCCTCCATCTCCAGGAGGCTGGGATTGTGCCACCAAGCTTGGCCGTGGGGTGACGGACTCCAAGGGCCGAAAGGACGGCGCAGGTGTGCCTGGAAGATGAGATGGGCGGACTTGCAAACGTCACGGAGACGGGATGTGGCTAAGGAGTGGGTGGGAGCGGGGAGTCGAAGGAATGACGTCTTGCGGGACGCGTATCTTCCTGCAGCCTCGCCGCGGGCACCCGCGCGGGCCTCTCCTGCAAGGTCTGCGAGTTCGGGGCTGAGCTCCGCGGCGCTGCTCGGTGCAGCGGTGAGCGGGGGCCACGGCGCCCCCTGCCGGCCCGAGCGCGCCAGCACCCCCTGCTCCGTCTTCTCCAAGGCTACCTGCTTGCCATGCAAACCCCTTTCTCTTAGGATGTAACCAGAAATACCGTCTCAGGTGCGCGGTCTAGGTGATTTCACGGAAGAGGAGGAAATCAGCTTCTTTAATAACACACTCATAACAAAACACTTTCAAGAAAGCGAAGGTGCAAACATCCTGGAAATGGCAGTGTCTTATTTTATTCGAAGGCTTAAATGAATTTAAATAAGATTCTGTATTGCCGCTTAAGGCATCAGGGACAAACCAAACATAGTACACGGGCAGAAAATTCACAGCATAACTACCTGTCTTAGGACAGGCAAGGGTATGAGAACTACTGTTAGACATTTCAAGTCTTTAACTTTTCAGACTCGTACGAAAATTCTTTTGTCAAATAATTCGGATGGCCAGGAGTGGTGGCGCACGCCTTTAACCCCAGCACTTGGGAGGCTGAAGTAGGAGGAGGATTGCTGTGAGTTCAAGACCAGCTTGAGACTACATAGTGAATTCCAGATCAACCTGTGCTAGAGCAAGATCCTACCTCAACAACAACAACAAAATGGATTTCCAACGTAACTCTACATTTTATATATAATTAAGGAAGGAAGTAATAATGAATTACTTGTCAAAAGCGTCTATGTCTTTTATTGCATGCTCACTGGAAATCACTAAAACATAAGATGGGATTTACAAAAGTATTTTCTAATTTTCTATGGCAGTGCGGCATGACAGGGTCTTTGGGGTAAAGTTCAGGGCAAATGCAGAATAAGAATATCACACAAGAAGTAAGTAAATAGCTGTTTTTCCTCAAGGTGTAAAGAAGACGTGAGGAGCTGCTCAAGAATGAAACAGGGAAAGGTTCCTACGTTGCCGTTTCGGGTATGGAGAGCAAGGAGCCCCGGGACCATCGGACAATTTTCACTTTTGCAAGTGTAGTTCTGTGAAAGGAAAACGACTGTGGCTGCAGATGTGAGAGTACTAGTGTGGAATAATTAAAATGGGGAAACCTTGCCCGAGGAAGGGTGGAAAGAAACGATTAGATATGAGATTTCAGTTAAGGCAGCTGCAATTTGAGTAATAGTGCTACTGGGCAGGTATCTCTGCAAAGAGCAGGGCTTCCCCCAAATAAGATTAAAGGAATACTCAAGACTTGACAAAGCATATTAGACGAGGTGGCCGAGTGGTTAAGGCGATGGACTGCTAATCCATTGTGCTCTGCACGCGTGGGTTCGAATCCCACCCTCGTCGTAAGACGGACTGTCTCCTTTTCTTCTCCCTGACTCCTCCCCTCAGACCGAGTGCCATGGTTCTTCTCTTACACAGAGGCTTCTTCCTCTATGCGATCTTCTCACGTGCATATTCTCTCTTCTGAACAATTGGGAGACAAGTTGGAAAGAAGATGGAATTCTGTGGAGGGAGGAGTGAAAAGACGATTCTGGAGTTTGCTTCAGAAAAGAAGCCCTGATGTTTGTCCACCCCTTTTCTCTCAATCTCTTTCTCCTTTTTACTTTATTTATTTACAGATAAAAATATTTTAAGCCGGGCGTGGTGGTGCACGCCTTTAATCCCAACACTCGAGAGGCAGAGGTAGGAGGATCGCCATGAGTTCGAGGCCACCCTGAAACTACATAGTTAATTCCAGGTCAGCCTGGACCTGAGTGAGACCCTACCTCGAAAAAAAATTATATTTTAAGAAGGTTTATGCTAATAGAAATATAAGAGATAGAAATTTAAACAATTCTTTTCACTGCTCAGTAGTGAATACAATGATGATAAGCAGATGTTGGGGGATGGTGAATTATTGAAGGGTTCATACAGAGTTTCAGGTACACCAGAGTAGTAAGTTTTTGTTGTAATATTGTTGTTGTTGTTGTGTTTTTTAATTCTTTTATCGACAACTTCCATAAATATAAACAATATGCCATGATCATAGTCTCCTCTTACCACCCTGCCTTTCTCCCCTCCCAAATCTCTCCTCCACTGACTCCCTTCTAGCTCTATATGCCCCATAACTCAAGCTCCGAGGTGGGGTAGAGACGGGAGGATCTCTGGAGCTCCCTGATCAGCCAGTCTAACTGAAAAACAAGGAGTTCTAGGCTCAGTGAAAAATTCTGTCTGCAGGAAATGAGGCAAAAGCATGAAAGAGGAAGACATTTGATTTCCTCCACACATGCATGCACAGGGCATGTGTATCTGCACATATGTGCATATACCACACACACACACCAAAGAAAACCTTGAAGCTCATTTTAATAACACATAGTATTTAATGTATCTAAAATATGAATCACTTCAACATTAATCGAATGCTTGCTTGTGCATCTGGCTAACGTGACCTGGGGAATTGAGCCTAGGTCCTTTGGCTTTGCAGGCAAACTCCTTAACTGCTAAGCCATCCCTGTTGTTAACTTTAAATAAATGACCTTTTTTTTTTTTTTTTTTTTTTTTTTTTTGAGAGAGAGATAGAGAGGGAGAGGGAGACAGAGATGGGCGTGCCAGCAGTCTCTCAGCTGCTATGAACGAAATCCAGATGTGTGCTCCCCCTTGTGGTCAAGTGCGGCATTGCGCCCTTGCGTCACTTTGCATCTGGCTAAACGTGGGACCTGGAGATTGGAACTGCTGGAGATTGGAACCAGCATTCTTAGGCTTAGGAGGCAGGCGCCTTAGCCGCTAAGCCATCTCTCCAGCCCTAAATAAATTAACTTTTCATGCAAGATGTGACTAGGTGGTCTGAAAAAAAACTGGGATTTCATAAAATTTAATGTAAAGGGTTAAGATATATAGTTCAGTGCTTACCCACTATACTTCGAATCCTGGATTTGATACCCAGTTACACACATACACAGAGAGAGAGAGAGAGAGAGAGAACGATAACTATAAATTGTTTGCTACCTATCTATGTGTTTGTGTATTTATACAAGAACACCATCTACCTAATTATAGATTTTTCCGCCAATTTTTTTCCTGGGTTTTTTATTTTGTTTTGTTTGAGATAGGGTTTCATTCATGCCCAGGCTGACGTGGAACTCTCTCTATAGTCCCAGGCTGACCTTGAACTCATAGCAATCCTCCTACCTCTGCCTCCTGAGTGCTGGGATTAAATGTATGTGCCACCATACCCTGCACCCACCAATATTTTTATTCATTTATTTTTTTATTAACAACTTCTTTAATTGTAGACAATATCCCATGGTAATTCCCTCCCTCCCCCCACTTTCCCCTTTGAAATTTCACTCTCCATCATATCCCCTCCCCCTCTCAATCAGTCTCTCTTTTCAGCTTGATGTCATGATCTTTTCCTCCTATTATGATGGTTTTGTGTAGGTAGTGTCAGGCACTGTGAGGTCATGGATATCCAGGCCATTTTGTGCCTGGAGGAGCACGTTGTAAGGAGTCCTACCCTTCCTTTGGCTCTTACATTCTTTCTGCCCCCTCTTCTGCAATGGACCTTGAGCCTTGGAAGGTGTGATAGAGATGTTTCAGTGTTGTTCACTCCTCTGTCCCTTCTTCTCAGCACCACAGTGCCTTCTGAGTCATCCCAAGGTCACCACCATCTGAAAAGAGAAGCTTCTCTAACCAAAAGTGAGAGTAGCATTAATATATGGGTATGGACCAACTGCTCTTTAATTGGACTGGAGGCCCACTCTACGGGAGGGAATACATCCCTGATACTGAAAACTTACAACAGGGGTAGTCATGAGCCCTAGGGGTGTAACGTCTGCTGGTGTCTGGCTAAATGTATATGCTATGCTCACCAAACTGCCCAGTAAGCACTTCTCTTAACATTTTTAACTAGTCTGCTCACCCCACCCCCACTCCAGAAATAGCCAAGCTCTCTTTAATCTTCACCCAGGGAGCCAAGGTAGTTTCTACTCCACTGCTGGCTCTGTTAGTAGCAGACTTGTCTACCTACGCAAAACAATACTTCAAAGGAAATCAAGTGAAAGACAGCGGGCAGGCTTGTGTTCTTCATAGAGTAGGTGCCAAAAGTCACAGAGGCGACGTGTCTCCACTGGAGAGCTTTCTTGGTCCCTGACAGTTCAGAGCCATGGTCCTAATAGGCATGTTTTCCTAAATGGATTAGCACCTGGGTTAAACAGAAATGCTACTTAGTTCTCTAGCATTCAATTGAAGTTCTGCTTTTCAAAATTGAGGAAACTCACATTCGCCAAGGGCTGTGTTTAGGAACAGTGTGAAAAGGAACGTGACCCCTCACCATAGGCTTTGTCCCTGAAGATACTAACACAGCCTATTTCCTGCTCCACTGAATTCAGAATTTCTTGGAAGTGCTTATGGTCCCTCACACCCCTGATTCCACACCCATATCTTCCTTAGGCAGGCGCCTCGCTCTCTCCTCAGAGCCCATCACCTTCTCATTAGTCTCCTGCCACTCCAGGGGGATGTTTCTCACTTCCTGGATGAGTTTCTCTACTTAGTGACTACAACACACTGTCAAGCAGAATTCAAGTTTGGAGTCAAAGCCTTGGTTAAGATAGCTCTCTGGAGCTGGAGAGATGGCTTAGAGGTTAAGGCGCATGCGTTTGCAGTGGCTGGAAGCCCTGACGCACCATTCTCTCTCTCTCCCCCTCTCTCTCTGACTCTAATAAATAAAAATAAAATCTTTAAAAAAAAAATAGCACTCTGGAGGGTTGGGTGGAGGGATGATTTGGCAATTAAGGCATGTGTCTGTATAAGCCTAAGGACACAGGTTCGATTCCCCACGACTCATGTAAACTAACCAGATGCACAAGGTGGCACATGTGTTTGGAGTGGATAGAGGCCCTGGTGCCCCCATTCTATCTGTCTCTCCCTAATAAACTTTGTTTTTCACACCAGGGCCTCCCCCAGACACATGTGCCACCTTGTGCATCTGGCTTTTGTGGGTTCCGGGGAATTGAACCTGGGTCCTTTGCGTTTGCAGATAAGTGCCTTAACAGCTGAGCCATCTCTCCAGCCCCCAAGTAAATATTAAAAAAAAAAAAAAAAAAAAGGCTATCACTCTAGGGCTTTGGAGATGGCTCAGTAGTTAAAGGCACTTGCTTGCAAAGCCTACTGGCCTGGGTTCAGTTCCCCAGTATGCATGTAAAGCCAGGCACCCAAGATAACACACGCATCTGGAGTTTGTATGCAGTGGTGTCGATGCTTCCTTTTGCTTTCTCTCCCTCCTCCTCTCTCTCCCCCCACTTCTGCAGATGAATATATATATATAGTTTGTTTGTTTTTCAAGGTAGGGTCTTACTCTGGTCCAGACTGACCTGGAATTCACTCTGTAGTCTCAGGGTGGCCTCAAACTCATGGTGATCTTCCTACCTCTGCCTCCCGAGCGCTGGGATTAAAGGTGTGCGCCACCATGCCCAGCAGATGAATATTTTTTGAAAAAAGTAATTCTCTTCCCTTGGTGCCATTTATAGGTTCTTGTCTCATGTTGGGATCAGAGGCTTACTTAATAATTTCAGGAAATAGCTTAGTTAAGGTGTTTAGTTAAGGTTAAGGTGTTTGCCTGTGAAGCCCAAGGACCACGGTTCAATTCCCCAGGACCCACATTAGCCATATGCACAAGGGGGCACATGGAATTTGTTTGCAGTGGCTAGAGGCCTTGCCATGCCCATTCTCTGTGTCTTTCTCTCTCTCTCAAATAAATAAATAAAATGTTTTTTTTTTAAATAATTCCAGTCTGTCTTGTGACCTTCAACACAGGAATTGTCCATGACCTGAATGTCCAGTACGATGCCTAGTTCAGGACTCGCCACTCTCGATGTCTCAGTGACCAAAAAGTTAAAATTAAAAAAGCATGGATAGGGTCAACCTCATCTGCTTTAGAATTCTACATTTAGTGATTTCCAGGGGCACAGGGGGAGGGGAGTAATGGGGGGCACGTAGGGAGTCAGCAAGCAGAGAAATGAACACAATCTACAGACATTCGAGATTAAATACCAAATCTACCCCTCACTAACTGGGTGGTCTCACACAAGTTTCTTAACACTTCCATGCTATATACATGGATACAAGCTTAACAGTAATTCCCACATCATAGATATTTTTTCAACAATTTTTTATTTTATCGTCCAATTTAAGATCACTTATTTTTCCAATTAGAATTTCCTCAAGGTATCCATAAAATAGGAAATCTGCAATAAATATATTCGGAGTTATTCTTGCCTTTGTGTGTGTGTGCGCGTGCGTGCGCGCGTGTGTGCGTGCGTGCGTGTGTGTGTTTGTATGAGATTGCTAAGAAAATGTCATTTCCCAATGGCTAGACAGTTGGAGTCAGCTTAGTTACCTACTACTATTTCCCCCTTTTCTGCTTCCTGCCCTGCCTCACTGAGGAAGATTCAGTCTACAATGAGGTGATCTGATGAGGCACAAATAAAAAGGAAAAAAAATAAATAAACTGTCAGCTTTGGTTCCTGTCTGACTGGAGCGTCCAGTTCGTACTGTGAGAATCCTGATCTGTGATGTAGACAGCACAAGAATGGTGGCAGCACTCTGACTTTCCTCCGGCCCTGTCACTTCCCGAGGAGCCATCTCTTCATGTCAGTGTGCTGCTGTGAGCTCAGATGCCATCCCTCACAGCCATGGGAAGGTGTTGCAAAGCCCAGGAGCCCTCACCCAATGTAAATGTGGCTCTCTTAACACTTCTACAGGTCATTCCTCCTCAAAACCCACTGAAAACATATAAAACATAAAACGTTAGCATCTAACAGAGGGAGGAGAACTCGTCTCTGTTAACAGACTGAATGGCCGCAAAGAAGCTGGCAATCAGGAAAGATGGCCTGCCTGCTCCAGTCCTGAAGGGAAACTGGCCCCGCTTCCCTTCCTTGGCACGAGGAGAGACTTCTGTAGTCTCATGGCTTGACTCTTTTTACTCGCTGACTTCTTAAAGCAGGAAATTGGCAGAAGGGAGGGTGGGGCTAAGCTGTCTGTTTGGAGAGAGTGGTGGAAGGGGAGCAACACACAGGGAGAGGTCTTGATCCTCAAGGAAAGGCTGGACTCAGGGTCAGATGGAATCAGGATCCTTCCAATAACCCATCTGAGAACACAGCAGTGAGAAATGAGAAATTGGTGACCTTGTGGGACTAAAGAATGACAATCACTTCTTGGAGCCCAACTCGGAACAGACACTCTGTCTCGTCCTAAGGGTACTTGAGGTCTTCTTGCCCAGGCCTTTCCCAGAGAAAAGTCAGGGCAGTGCCCTGATGGAGCACACATCTGCCCAGGGAGGAGTGATGGGGTGGGGAAGGCAACGTTTAACTGGGCTCCCGATTCTAGTCCCACGCAGCCTCATGCTCCTGTCCACACCAGATGGCACCTTGGTCCTGTCTTCCTCCTTTGAAGATGTAGATGGGGATGCGTGGTGTGGGGGTGGGGGAGGGTGGAGGGAGGAAGCACTTAAAGCCTTCTCTCTAGATTTGGAATATGTCTGATGTAGAGAACAGAGGCTCTTCACAATATGAGGCGACGGTGTAGGTAGACAGGGAAATCGGACTATTTCTTGTAGGCATGATGTCTTCGGGAATGCCCATGCTCCCGAGTCCTGAGGGATTTGGATTTTGCACCGACAGAGAACAAAGGGGTCCATGATTTGAAAGGATCTCTCCCGGTAGAGCCCTGAGCAGACGGGAAGGCCATCCCCAAGCCAGTGCCGCTGCCCGCCGTCAGTTGTCCAGAGACAGGGACGCTCAGAGCAGAGGGGACCTCAGACATGGTCTTTCTTTTAGTAAAGCTAGCTGTCCCTGAGGCTAATGGTGTGCTCTGGCTGGGAGTGTTCTGGATCCAGGCTTGTGCAAAGGGGTCCAGGGTTCTAGTGGTCCCATTAAGCACCACACCAGATGTAGCCACTTGGGGGACAGCCAAAATGGTGTCAGGCTCCTCACAATCCATTGGGGTCACTAGTCCCCCAAAGGCAAAAGGTCGTGGGGCAGTCATGCCAAATACTGTGCCACAAGTCCCACTCTGCTGGTGACTGTGTTTGGCAACTTCAAGGCCAGTTGAATTAGCTTCACCAAAAGAAGAACCTGTTGGGGTGCTGCTAAAACCTGCCTGGATGCCAGCAGGAATGTGAAAGGTGGAATCTGGGGGTGTCAACCCCCCAAGGGCTGACTGTGTGGTCCTGTCAAGGACTGGCTGAGCTGGAATGGGCCTTGGGGTTGGGGATGCAACAGGGTCCTTCAAGAGAAAAGAGCTATTGAAGCTCGGGGCAAGAGTTGGCTGAAAGAGACCTTGCTTCTTCTGTCCGTCCACAGCCCCAGACGTAGGCTGGGAAGTGCCCTCTGGGGATGGTGGGAAACTCGGCTTTGGACCTGACCCCAAAGGAGTTGTGAATGCTGAGGTCAGGTTGGAGATACCGGGTGCCACTGCAGGCTGGTTTGGGGATGCTAATAAGCCTGAGGCTGACAGCGGGTTGGCCGCCCCCTTCAGAGGAGCAGTGCTCTTGAGAGGAGATATTTGAGTCGTGCTCATGAGAACCTGAGTGAAGACGGTGACTGTGTGTACAGTGGGCAGGATGGGCTGCTGGGGTGCTGGGGAAATAAAGCCTGTGGCAGGTCCAAGAGGGCAGGAATGGCAAGAAGCGGGGACAGAGCAAGTGCTGCCCACAGCATTTGTAATCTTCACAATGCTGAGATCCGAAGATGGTTTAAAAGCAGGATCTTTAGATGTGCTGGTAGAGCTGGTGGGTATGGCCACCGAGGCGGATTTGGCTAAGCCTTGGAAGACATGCAGAGAAACAGGAGTCAATGGAAGAGGGGACTGCCTAGCAGGTACAGGAGCTACCACTGGCATAGTTTTAGGTTGTGCCATGCTGCCAAAGACAGGCGTGAAGGTAGGTATCAAGATGCCTGGAGCTCTGGACAGGGAAGAACTTGACGATTCTGCGACTGAAATTCTAGAATATAAGGCGCCTTCGCCCTCACCAGCGTGCGGGGGGTCCCAAGTAGGTTTGAGCACGGGGTGAGTAGAAGTCACAGCAGGAGTTACAGACGCAGGGACAGGGAGATCACTTTCTGCGGTGGGTGCTGAGTGTGGGGGTGTGGCAGACCTGTCAGCCTTGGGGGATGTGGATGACCTGGTGGGATCAATGACTGGAGACGTGGGAGAGCTGGGAGCCGGCAGGATGGAAGCAGTGGTGGGCTTGGAGAGGCAAGAGGTGCGGGGAAGCAGCTCTGGCTGTGAGCATTCAGGCGGAGCCTGCAGGATGGGCATCTTCAGAGGAGAATGGGCCACTGCAGAGTCGGCTCCTGTAGACGGTGGGGTGGTCCGTGCACTGGGAGACGCCAGCATTTCTTTTGAGCTTTCCAGCTGAGGCTCTGTGCTTGCCATGGGCGCTGTCCCTGAGAAAGGTGAAGTGGGAGACCGGGGAGGCCGCGGGCCAGGCCTGGCCTCGGGGGTGGCGTCTGAAGCAGTCATGACTGCGTCCTTTCTGTCTTCGCTGCTCCATGCGAGCCCAGCTTGCTTCCCCAAGGTCAGGTCCTTGGACAGCTGGTCCCCAGGGCTAGACAGGGGCTGGAAGACCTCCTCGTTGTCTTGCCCAGAGCTACCGGCTGTTCCTGAGGATTCTGCATCCGCTGCTGTTGCCACTAGGGTGTGCGAACGACGACTTGGACATGTCCCTTTCCTTTTCAACGGCCACTCTGGTTCCTGGATTGATAAACCTTTGGGAAAACGTCTCCCCAGAGGCTCCGAGAAATCTCCGCGAGAGCTGTAAGAACTACTAATGGCATTTCTCTTGGCGCGGAGAGGCCCTCGCGTGGGGGTGCTGGTCACGCAGTCCACAGAGTCGTAAGTGGACCTCTTCAAGCTGTAGCCCGAGCTCTGGGAATGGTGACCCCTTTTCAGAGGCCCAGGTCTGGGCACAAAAGAGACGATGGCTGTATTGTTTATTAGAGGTTTGAAGGCGGACCGAGTGGCCTCTGGCGTCCCCCTCGCACTGTGCAAGCTCTCGGGGAAAAGCGATTCTTCCAACCCCACCCTTTCCTTCCCGGACTGCCAGAGCGCCCTTAGCACGCTCTCCGTTGCACACGGGTCTGGTGGTGGCTTCTCCTCCGAGGGTCCCGCAGACTTTATCACAACTGCCGCGGTCAAGGAGGGGCGCTCTCTCTGCTCAGGAGGGGCGATCCTGACCATCACGGGGCTCCATACGGCCCTAGGATGCCGAAGGGACCAAAGATTCCGCTTGAGGTAACTTTCCCACCAGTCTGATGGAAGAGGCCCGGTGATGGAATTCTGGGGCTTCTTCATAGGAAAGCGCCTCCAGGCCTCACTGACAAAGGCGGATGGGTTGGTTGGATCCCAGTTAGGTGGACTCCTGGCGAGTCTGTGCCTCCGGGCAGGCTGGGCTCGGTGGACGTGCTGGATCCGGTGGACCTGGTAGAGAGGTCGGGCTGGCCGGCGGTGCGCGGGCCCCTCCAAGTCCGTGCGCGCCTGGGTTGGGGATCCTGGCGAGAGCCCCAGCTTGCTAAGGTAGCTGCCCATCCGGGACGGCTAGGTGTGGTCGGTGACCTGGAGGGGGCTTTGGGCTTCCGATGTTAGGGACGTCTACGGTGGTGGCCGAGCCCAAGCGTCCGGTGTTCCGAGTGTCGGTTGGGACCCACGCGCGAGGAAAGCACGAGGGTCTCGGAGAACTTAATCACCCTCCTTGGGGACACGCGGGCGTCGGCAGCTGAGTAAGCCTGCTCTGATGTTGGAGACCTCCGCGCTGATGCTCGGACCTTGCTTTCTCCAGGGCGAGTTGGGCAGAGCTGAGAACTGGGCTCGAACTTTCGGCTCCTATCCCCACCAAGGGCCTGCAGAGGCTCCAGGGACTTGCAGCCCTTTGCGCAGCGACCCGCGCACCCCGTTCCACAGCCCAGCGCGATCGGAGCCCCACGGGCCACACGGACGCGGCCCTCGAGTTTGAACACGGTGGACTGGGTGGAATGGTCCAGGCTGCAGGGCCTGGCGAGGCTGCCAGTAGGTAATCATCCTTTGAGAAGAAGCACGGCCAGGTCGCCTTCCAAGTTGTTTAAAACTGGCAGGGCCACAGCTTGTAATCAGGGGTCCTATGCTGAACCCGCGCGGGAGAGGAGATGTTCTCAAGAAAAAAACACTCGTCACTCGGGCCCCTCCCTTCGGCTATCGGACGATCACTTCTTATTCACTGGCACGATTAGGGTGTGTTTAGCGGGCATGCCAGAAACTGACCCACCAAGAAGAGATGCGAAAGGTTTCCACTCTGCACTTAGGGGAGGAATGGATTCAACTAAGGGCAGAGAATTCTGCCAGGCTGGAATGAGTCAGGATCTCACAGTACAAACCAAAATAATAAACAAACACAAACTTTTTCAAAAATGGGACATCTAGCCAGGTGTGGTATCGCATGCTTTTAATCCCAGCACTCGGGAGGCAGAGGTAGAAGGATCGCCGTGAGTTCGAGTCCATCCTGAGACTACATAGTCAATTCCTGAATCCCAGGTCAGCTCAAGCTACAGTGACACCTTACCTCAGAAAAACGAAACAAAAACAAAAGCAAACAAAAAAGATCTTCGTGCCAGGTGTTTTTAATCCCAGCACTGGGGAGGCAGAGGTAGGAGGATCGCCGTGAGTTCAAGGCCACCCTGAGAATACATAGTAAATTCCAGGTCAGCCTGAGCCAGAGTGAGACCCTACCTCGAAAAACTTTAAAAAAAAAAAAAATCTTCAGTTTGATTCCACAGGACTCATGTGAGCCATACGCACAAGGTGGCCCATGCGTCCGGAGTTAGTTTGTAGTGGCTAGAAGTCATGGCATACCCATTCTCTCTTTCTATCTGCCTGCTTCTCTATTTCTCTCTATCAAATAATATCAATATCAATAATATCTCTATATCAAATAAATAAATTTTAAAAATTGTTTGGATTTTTTTTTTCAAGGTAGGGTCTCACTCTAGCTCAGGCTGACCTGGAATTCACTATGTAGTCTCAGGGTGGCCTCAAACTCTGGCGATCCTCCTCCCAAGTGCTGGGATTAAAGGTGTGTGCTGCCACGCCTGGCCTAATTTTTTTTTTTTTTTTAAATGGGAGATCTTGAGCTGGAAAGATGACTCAGTACTTAAAGACTCTTGCTTTGCAAAGCCGGATGGCCAGGGTTCAATTCCCCAGTACCCATATAAAGCCAGATGCACAAAGTGACACATGTGTCTGGAGTTCATTTGCTGTGGCAAGAGGCCCTGGTGCACCCATAATCTCTCTCTCTTCTCTCTCTCTCTCTTTCTGTGTGTGTGTTATGGGAAACTGAGTCACACAGAGATGGCACCAGAGAAAGAGAGAATTAGGAAATTGAGTGTTCAGAAACTGAACCAAACAGCTGTAGAGACAATAGAGAAAACAGATGGCATCACACAACAGGGGCACAGGTGGGCAGTTCAATCTATAGCGTGGAACCCTCTGATAATTTCATGCCAAGATCAAATCCTTTATATTACATAAACATAAATCAATGTCAACGTCAGGTTGACTTTAGATTCAAACATGAAAAGTGAAACAATAAAACTTCTAGAAGTTGGGCTGGAGAGATGGCTTAGCAGTTAAGGCCCTTGCCTGTGAAGCCTGACAACCCAGGTTCGATTCCCCAGTACCCATGTAAGTCAGATGCACAAGGTGGTGCATGCGGCTGGAGTTTGTTTGCAGTGTCTGGAGGCCCTGGCATGCCCATTCTCTCTATCTGCTTCTTTCTCTCAAATAAATAAAGTATTAAAGTATATAAAAAAAAAAAACTTCTAGAAGTTGATGTAAAAGAACATCTTCCTGATTATGGAGTAGGCAAAGATGTTTTCTAAAACAATACACTGAATATGCTATCCATAAAAGAAAGTATTGCTATAATTGGGTTATATGGAAATTAGAAACTTTGTGTCATAAAATACAATAAAGAGTGAAAAGTCAAAATACAGAGTGAGCCAGGCGTGGTGGCGCACGCTTTTAATCCCAGCACTCGGGAGGCAGAGGTAGGAGGATCGCCAAGAGTTTGAGGCCACCCTGAGACTACATAGTTAATTCCAGGTCAGCCTGAGCCAGAGTGAGACCCTACCTCGAAAAATCAAAAAATAAATAAATAAATAAATAGTGGGAAAATATATGACTGATTGAAATCTTCTTAACACAAGTAGTATTAAAGACAGAAACAACCAACAAAAAAGAGCAAAGCTTTGTAAATTTCGAGATCATGAATAAAAACCTGAAAACAAGCTGAAATGGGAAGCTCAGCTGTGGGAGGATTTTAAAATCATTAGCAGAGGATGGTTTCGATCCATCGACCTCTGGGTTATGGGCCCAGCACGCTTCCGCTGCGCCACTCTGCTCCACGCCGCAAAGTCATCTCTTTCCTTCCCTTCACGTTTGCGAAGTACCGTTTTCCCCGGCCGTGCGGTATCCCCGGCTGCCGCGAGGACGCTGCGGACTCCCGCCGGACTTTCTCTTAGGTTGCGACGGCGCGGCAGCCGATCCCGAGAGGAGAGGCGGGATCCCGGCCAGCTTAACCCGGCTCTCATCTGACACCGGCTTCTGCTGAAAACTGTCTCGGACAATCTTCGGGATTAAAGTCAGGGTTTTTACTTAGCTTCAACGGCACAGAGCTACTGAGTTCATATTTTCGTGAGTAGACGGCAAGAAACTTTTTTTTTTTTTTTTTTTTGGTTTTCGAGGTAGGGTCTCTAGTCCCGGCTGACCTGGACTTCACTATGTAGTCTCAGGGTGGCCTCGAACTCATGGCGATCCTCCTACCTCTGCCTCCTCAGTGCTGGGATTAAAGGCCTGGCCAAATGGGATCGTTTTTAAAAAGCACACAGACGTCAGTAATAATAATAATAGTTTAAAATGTACTTATGTACACACACATATATAGGAACTTCCTCTTGCTTCTAACAGGGGAGTGAGGAAGGCCTCAGGCAGCGCTCCCAAGGCGCAGACCCGGCGCGCCTGGAACCTGGGGCGGAAGCAAGCGTTGGGGAGACACAGCCAGATCGCCAACATGCTGTGTCACCTTTACATCTTTAATTTTATTTTTCTCCTTCGCTGCATCTGCTCGCCAACAATATAAACGAAATGAGCTCGAAAAGAATTATGGGCACACCTGGATTAAGCACCAGGACCCTCCCCTTTGGAGTGACCTCGACGGGCAGTGAAGGCAGCCCTGAGAGATCCCTTAAATGAAAATTTATTGACCCCCCAAAAAAAAAAAACGTGAAAAGGAGAGTTTCGTCTTCTTCCTTGGCCCTAGAGAAGCGAGCTGATCCTCCCCCAAGCAGGGGACACCCCGGACTGCTCCTCCCCCAAGCAGGGGACACCCCGGGCTTGTCATCCCCCAGCCAGGGGACACTCCGAGCTGGTCCTTCTCTCGCGGGCCACTCTAAGGTGATACCCCCCCATGTGGGGATGCTCCGAGCTGGTCCTTCCGGTGGGGTGCTCTGAGCTGGACCTGGCAGCGCCCAGGCAGACACAAGGAAACGGCCTTGTGGGCAATTGGAGGGTCCCTGCTCCCACGCGGAATCTCCCTTCCACAGCTTTCTTGCAGCCCCCTGCGCTGGATCTTCCTCTCGGGGAAGATTTCTTCAGGCCAAGCCTAGGGCACCATGCCCTTGAATCAGATTGAAGGAAGATGGGAGGGTAGGGCCAGGGGACCGGACCACAGGCAGCCCATGCGAGTCCCTCAAAGCTGGGGGGCGTTCTGACCGCTAGCTATGGGAAACTTGGCGCCACGGTTGGCCTTCCGTCCTCTCTGATCTCTGTCTTCTCAAGGGAGTGCTTCAGATAACGCCAGCTCAAAAGTAAGTCTTTCCTTCAAACTTTCTGACTGCAAACGAGGCTCAGAAGGTCAATCTAGCCGGGCGCGGTGGCGCACACTTTGAATCCCAGCACTCTGGAGGCAGAGGTAGGAGGATCGCTGTGGATTCGAGGACAGACTGGGACTACATAGTGAATTCCAGGTTAGCCTGGGCTATTGAGAGACCCTACCTCGAAAAATCAAAATAATTTTCTAAGAGTTCAGGACCAATGTCTAGAGGGGACAAAGAAACCAACCCCAAAGGCAATGCGGGGACATGGGTGTGGCGAAGAATAGTGGTAAATGGGGCCCAGCACACATGTGCTTAAAATATGATGTTTTGTTCTTTTGTAATTTGATTGGCTGGACCTTGTCTCAGTATTAAAAAGACTTGACGGGCTGGAGGGATGGCTTAGCAGTTAAGGCGCATGCCTGTGAAGCCTAAAGACCCAGGTTTGATTCTCCAGGTACCATGTAAGCCACATGCACATGGTGGCACATGCATCTGGAGTTTGTATGCAGGGCTAGAGCCCTGGTGTGCCCATTCTCACTCTCTCTCTCTGTCTCTAATAAGTAGATGAAAATAAAATCTTTAATAGGAAAAAAGGATAGGCAAGACATCCCTTGCTTGGAGGATCGGAGGAAGGAGAAAAAGAAAAAATAGGAAAAAGAAAGGAGGAAAAGGGGAGGTCAGGTAGCCTGAGCCACTTTCATTTTTTCCTTTCTTCTTCTTATATTTTATTTTGTTTTTTCAAGATAGGCTTTCACTGTAGCCCAGGCTGACCTGGAATTCACTATGTAGTCTCAGGCTGGACTCACACTCACAGCGATCCCCCTACCTCTGCCTCCCAAGTGCTGGGATTAATGCTGTGTGACACCATGCCCGGCTTGTCACTTCTTTTCCTAACAGTGATAAGTAATTAAAAGGACAGTTTTCACCATTTATCATTAGATTTTACTCACTGGGGGCTGGAGAACTGGCTTAGCAGTTAAGGCACTTGCCTGCAAAGCCTAAGGACCCAGGTTTCTTTTCCCAGTACCCACGAAAGCCAGATGCACAAGGTGGTGCATGCGTCTGGAGTTCATTTACAGTGGTTAGAGGCCCCATGCGCCCATTTCCTCTGTATATGCTTCTCTCAAATAAATAAAAATATTTTTAAAACAAACATATTTTTACTCACTGAGCATGTATTTCCTGACCCTGGTAGATACACTTCTGGTTTGTAGGTTTCTGGTTTGTGGGCTGTGAGATTGAAGAAAGACATGTCCCTAGAGTAAAAAGATTTCCCTATGGTGTTAATTGCTCATTAATACCTCCACCCCAACCCAACAAGCACAGGCACCTGAAAAGCATAGAGGACTGAAAAGCAAAAAAAAAAAAAAAAAAAAAAAAAAAAAAAAAAAATCATTCAGATAATCCCTGGACACACATTAGTATATGGTCTTTCAGCCTTTTCTTTTTTTTTTTTTTTTTTTTTTCGAGGTAGGGTCTCACTCTGGTCCAGGCTGACCTGGAATTCACTATGTAGTCTCAGGGTGGCCTCGAACTCTCGGCGATCCTCCTACCTCTGCCTCCCGAGTGCTGGGATTAAAGGCGTGCGCCACCACGCCCGGCTTCTTTTTTGGCTTTTTGAGGTAGGGTCTCACCTTAGTCCAGGCTAATTTAGGCTGACCTTGAACTCACAGTGATCCTCCTACCATTGCCTCCCAAGTGCTGGGACTAAAGGCATGTGCCACCTTTTTTTTTTTTTTTTTTTTTTTTGAGTCAGGGTCTCTAGCCTAGGCTGATCTGGAACTCTCTGTAGCCCAGGCTGGCCTCCAACTCACAGCCAGGTTGCTACCTCAGCCTCCTCAGTTCTGGGGATTAAAGGCATATGCCACCATGCCCAGCAACTTTCAACCTTTAAAAAAAAAAAAAAAAAAAAAAAACAACCCAGGGCTGGAGAGATGGCTTAGTGGTTAAGGCGCCTGCCTGCTAAGCCTAAGAACCCGGTTCTAATCTCCAGGTCCCACGTTTAGCCAGATGCAGTGACGCAAGGGCGCAATGCCGCCCTTGACCACAAGGGGGTGCACACATCTGGATTTCGTTCACAGCAGCTGAGACACTGCTGGCACGCCCATCTCTATCTCTCTCCCTCTCCCTGTGTCTCTCTCCAAGAATAAATAAAATTTAATTTAATTAAAAAAAAAACCAGTGCTGGGAGTGGTGGCACATGCCTTTAATACCAGCACTTGGAATGCAGAGGCAGGAGGATCACCGTGAGTTTGAGGCCACCCTGAGACTACATAGTGAATTGCAGGACAGCCTGGGCTAGAGTGAGACCCTACCTGGGGGAACAAAAGCAGCCGCTGTCTCTCCACTTCGCTTAGAGGAGCACAAGAAAATGAAAGAACAGCGACGGCCCTGGCAAGTGGGACCTCCCTGGACTCCACACTTGTCAGGGCTTCGTCTTAGTGTATTATTATTTTTTAATTTTTGTTTATTTATTTGAGAGCGATAAAGAGAGAAAGAGGCAGAGAGGGAGAATGGGCGCACCAGGGCCTCCAGCCACTGCAAACGAACTCCAGATGCATGTGCCACCTTGTGCATCTGGCTTACATGGTCCTGGGGAATGAAGCCTTGAACTGGGGTCCTTAGGCTTCACAAGCATTTAACCACCAAACCATCTGTCCAGCTCAAAGGCTTCATCTTAGATTGGAGCACATTCTGTTGTTTAAGCCACACCTAATCCACCCCAACTTGTCATTACATCCCAAACTGAGACATTGTGACAACCAGGTTTAAACAGCATTGACATAGTTGTAGTGACAAACTCCTAGAATGCTTAAAAAAAAATAATTAATTAAAAAAAATACAAGAGGATATAGTATGAATGATTTTGGCCTCAATCTCACAGCAATCCTCCTACCTCTGTCTTGTGAGTACTGGGATTAAAGGCATGCAACACCACATCCAATCTTTTTTTTTAAGATTTTATTTTTATTTATTAGAGACAGAGAGAGGGAGAATGGGTGCACCAGGGCCTCTAGCCACTACAGACAAACTCCAGATGCATGCGCTACCATGTGCATCTGGCTACGTGGGACCTGGAAATCAAACCAGGGTCCTTAGGCATCGCAGGCATGTACCTTAACCGCTAAGCCATCTCTCCAGGCCTTTCTTTGGTTTTACGAAGTAGGGTCTCACTCTAGCCCAGGCTGACCTGGAATTCACTCTACATTCTCAGGGTGGCCTCGAACTCACCGCGATGCGTCTATCTCTGCCTCCTGAGCACTGGGATTAAAGGCGTGCGCCACCACTCCTGGCTCCAATGTTGAACTGATTTTTTGAGACAAGGTTTCCTTCTGTTGTTCAGTCTGATTTGGAATTCCTGGAATCTACCCTCCCATCCCACCTTTTGTTACAGGTATGCACACTGAACCTGGCTACAAAATGTTAACATTCACACTGAGTTCAGCTATATGTGCAGTTGAAGGTGAGGGTACTGTACAGTTATTTTTATTAGCAACCAGTTCCCTGAACAATGTAAGTGTATTAGAACAGGAGTATAGCAGATCTCCAGTTACTGAAGCACAAATTCCGGCTACGAGCAAAGCATGCATCAAGTATGCACTCCAGATGCAACACAAAATGAAGACATAGAGTGTAAAAGTACAAAACTGAGTATAAAACTACAAACACCTTTCACACCTTCTACTCCAAAGTTTGCATTTCCCAGAGGAAGCAAAGCTTAAAATAGCTGAGCTTTCCAGGGTCGCAAAGGTGTTTAATGACCCTTGATCAGTGCAGACCAAGCGCTCTCCACTCATGATGCAACAGGAAAGGTCAGAGCACTCCAACAGTCCCTACTTAACAGGACACAAAGTCAACCCAGCAGCAGCTCCATTCATGATGTTCCCAAGGCAGCCATGCCAGGGTGCAGCCTCTGATGTCTGGAGAGGGCACAGCGGTACCTGAAGGCCTTTCCGCAGTTGTCACACCCAAAGGTCTTCTCTCCTGGGTGAGCTCCCTGCTGCTGAGCAAGCTGCGTGCTCTGGCTCACGGCTGTGGTGGTCCTGCATTCACCGGAGTCTTCGGAAGGCTGCTCTGCACTGTGAGCACTCTGGTGCTCAGTCAGGTGAGCACTCCGGCTGAAGGTTTTGTCACATGTGTGGCACTTGTAGGGCTTCTCTCCCACATGCGCTCGCTGATGCTGAACCAGATGGGAGCTCTGACTGAATGTCTTGTCACATTTATTACACTGGAAGGGTTTTTCTTCTGTGTGCGTTTTCTGATGTTGAGCAAGAGATGAGCAATGTCGAAAGGCCTTCCCACACTTGGGACACTCATAGGGCTTTGCTCCCGTGTGAATTCTTTTATGTTGTGTAAGGTGTATTTTCTGGTTGAAAGCTCTCCCACATTCGTTACACTTATATGGTCTTTCTCCAGTATGGATTTTCCTGTGCTGAATAAGGGAGGAGCCATAGCTGAAGGTTTTCCCACATTCCTGACACTGGTAAGGTTTCTCTCCAGTATGAATTCTCTCATGCTTAGCAAGAGATGAGCTCCGGATAAAGGCTTTCCCACATTCCTTACACTCGTAGGCCTTCTCCTGGGTGTGAGTTTTCTGGTG
Organism: Orientallactaga sibirica; assembly: GCA_036365145.1. Lineage (NCBI taxonomy): Eukaryota > Metazoa > Chordata > Mammalia > Rodentia > Dipodidae > Orientallactaga > Orientallactaga sibirica. The sequence goes on from JAEOAD010002472.1 coordinate 287,382, forward strand.
CTGATTAAGGTTCGAGAGATAGCTGAAAGCCTTCCCACACTCCCCACATTCGAAGGGTTTTTCTCGGGTGTGGATTCTTCGGTGCTGCGTAAGGGACGAACAGTAACTGAAGGCCTTCCCACACTCACTGCATTTGTAAGGCTTTTCTCCTGTATGAATTTTCAGATGCTGAGCAAGGGACGACCAGTAACTAAATGATTTTCCACACTCTGCACAATCATAAGGTTTCTCCCCGGTATGTGTTTTTTGATGCTGGGTGAGGTTGGAGTGCTGGCTGAAGGCTTTCCCACATTCATTGCATTCATATGGTTTTTCTCCAGTATGAATCATATGGTGACGGATAAATGTGGAGGGCCCATTGAAGGCCTTCCCACATTCATTGCATTTATAGGTTTTCTCCCCAGTGTGAATTTTCTGATGTTGGGTCAGGTGTGTGCTCCTGGTGAAGGTTTTCTCACATTCCTCACACTTAAAAGGTTTCTCTCCTGTATGAATTTTCTGGTGCTCCATAAAGTGGCCTCTCTGGCTAAAGGATTTTCCACAGTCATTACAAGTATATGGTTTCTCACCAGTATGAATCCTCTGGTGCTGAACAAGATGGGTCCTTTGGCTAAAGGCTTTCCCACATTCATCACATTTATAGGGCTTTTCTCCAGTGTGAATTCTTTGATGTTGAATAAGAGACGGGCCCTCGATGAACCCTTTCCCACACTGGTCACACTTGAATGGCTTGTCGCCGGTGTGAATTCTCTGGTGGTTGATGAGGTTCTCACTGCGGCTGAAAGCTTTGTGACACTCACTGCACTTGTAGGGCTTCTCCCCAGTGTGAGTCCTCTGATGGCGAATGAGAGCCGAGCAGTACGTAAAGGCTTTCCCACACTCATTGCACTTGCACAGCTTCTCCTTCTTGACTTGAGGGGACTTCTGTTTACCACGAGCTTTGGTAGAGGTTTGTTCCGGAAGTGCTTCTTGCTGTGCAGCAGGGTCTGGCCTCACACTGGCGCTGTCTTCAGAAGCACTGCTTGCCAGGCCTCTCTCACACGCAGGCGCTGTCTTCTCAGGTACTTTGGTTTCCCCTGGCCGCGTGTGCTGGTCTGCCGGCTGACTCTCAAAACCGCTCCTGCTCCTGCGTGTCCACGAATCTAACTCAGTGCAGCTCCAGGAATCGCCCCTTCCACATCTTCCCACCAGACCTTCAGAAATGCCCAGGTGTGGCGCTGACGCATTTTCAGGTCTTGTCTCCCAGTCTGAAAGAAAACAAAATGCCAGTATTCTCTGGACAGAGAAAAAAGAGAACTGACGTTGTTGGGCATGCTCTAATGAAAATAAAAGTACAGTCCTCTGGGTGTGCTGGGGGTCCTCACATACACAGCTATGTCATTTGGGGGAAAGGTAGAAGGAACTAAAAGAATAAACAAATCATGAAAGTGGCAGGAGAACGTCTACTTCAAGTTCACAGACAACGTCTAGGGACAAGTACGGGGCTGGGCTGCTTTAAGCTGGTATTTAAATTTACAAAGTGGCCACAGAGACCAGGTGCAGGTCCTCAGAAGTGGGCTAAAACTAAAGGGTGTGGCCTTACCTGAGACTCCCTGCTAATGAACTCAACAGCAAAGCAAAAGTCCAAGAACTGTGATTTAAAGACAAGACAAACAGAAAAGACTTGGCTAAGACCCTGTGATTGCCCTGAAGTAATGTTCCCATCACTGCCAGAGATTAAGAGTTATAAATATTATGGCCAGGCATAGTGGCACACACCTTTAATCCCAGCACTCAGGAGGCAGAGGTAGGAGGATCACTGTGAGTTCAAGGCCACCCTGAGACTACAGAGTGAATTCCAGGTCAGCCTGAGCTAGAGTGAGACCCTACCTTGGAAAACAAAACAAAACAAAAAAGGTTAATTTTTAGATACTAAACAGAAAGAAACTGAACTGAATAGAGAGACTCAGTGTTGAATAAAAGACATCTGTTAACACAGGTCTACATTTGTTTGATGATAACAGATGGAACTCAGAGATCCAAAAGAGAACACTATGAGAGATGGAAGGAGGGGATAATTATGAGATCAAAATCCCTAAGGAAGAGTGAACAAGTAGAATCCAGCGTCTAGGTTTGCTTTAGAAAAACGAAGGAAGGCCTAGCATAGTGGCGCACACCTTTAATCCTAGCACTCGGGAGGCAGAGGTAGGAAGATCACAGTGAGTTTGAGGCCACCCTGACACTAAATAGTAAATTCCAGCTCAGCCCGTGCTAGAGTGAGACCCTACCTCGAAAAACCACAAAAATAAAAATGAAAATAAAATCTATAGCTGGGCATGGTGGTGCACGCCTTTTATCCCAGCACTCCACAGGCAGAGGTAGGAGGATTGACATGAGTTCAAGGTCACCCTGAGACTACATAGTGAATTCCAGCTCAGCCTGGGCCACAGTGAGACTCTACCTTGAAAAATCAAAAATAAAAAAAAAAAATCTATGCTGTGACGTCAATGCACGATAGAACAGATGGCTACGTGTCGGCACAGCCCCTTGCCACCAGGCTGGCATCTGGTTAGATCCTTATCTGCTGCCTGTTACTTACCTTCCCAGGTACCAAGAGGAAGATGTGGCTCCTCAACCCATGGCTCTGTGCCCTGCTCCAGCTGGAAAATCACATCCGGTTTAGAGACCTGGAGCCCTGCTCAGAGGAAAACAGGAATGTGAAGCTGTTTACAACAATAAGGGCACCCAACCTCACCACTTTGTGGGACATGTGATGAGGGGTACAGCAGCTCCCAGACACAATGGGGACGACTCTGAAGCTGTTACTCTGATGCTCCACTTACTAGAAGAGCAGATACTCAAAAGTGAAAAACCTTTGGTTCCTAAACTTAAAGCCAATTACATCTAAACACAGAGGCAATGCTTCTTCTCCACACGTGACCTATCTCAGGACACCCTTACCTACAGACCAGAGGAGCACCCTCCTCCTCCACACGTGACCTATCTCAGGACACCCTTACCTATAGAGACCAGGTGTGTATAGTTTTCCAGGGTCACATCTCTGAACAAATCTCTCTGTTCAGGATCCAAGTGTTGCCATTCTTCCTGGGTAAAGTCCACAACTACATCTTTGAAGGTCACTGATTCCTGAAATATAAAGCATTTCCACTTGGCCTTAGGAGACACTGGCAGAGGTGAAGCAGCTGATTAATTATTTAAACAATGATGCTGGCATGCCCTTCAGTCTCCTCCACAGGGAGTCAGGACACAGTCATCTTCAGTCTTCTCCACAGCCAGTCACGTGCATAGTCAGTTAGTGCCACAGTCAATTAGCTCAGTCAAGTTTCACAGTCAGCTCAACAGCTCCAGTACCCCAGGGGCAAGGAAGTCCAGCCTATAAGGAAAGCCTTTAAGCAGTTTTTGTTTGATCAATCCATGATAAATCCCTGAAATGTTTGAACCCATGTTTCTGACCCTTGAATAACTGAAAACTAAACCTGGGAATGCTTAGAGTCACCAGTTATTACTCTGTGTGTGTGTGTGTGTATGACGGCATTTCAGGAAATTTCTACTTACTAGAAAACTGATTGATGGGAGGAGGGAATGTGCATCTTGGAGACAGGCAGAATCTGGAGCAGACAGGCCTAGAGGAGGGAGAAGCAGCACAGTGAATTCTGTCCACATGTGTTGTTCCCAGCAATCCAGAACATCTACACACACACACACACACACACACACACACACACACACACCAGCTGAGGCCTTTGGCCCCTCCTCAGGTGTTAAAAGTTCTGATTTTGCCTGGCATGGTGGCACACGCCTTTAATCCTGGAACTTGGGAGGCAGAAGTAGGAGAATCACCATAAGTTCGAGGCCACCCTGAGACTACATAGTGAAACCCAGGTCAGCCTGAGCTGGAGTGAGATCCTACCTCGAAAAACAAAACAAAACAAACAAACAAAAAAAGTTCTGCTTTTAAGATGCAATTTAGTCCTTAGATCTTAGTCACATGGGTCATACACATAAGCCTGTGGTCCTCATTAAGTTACCCAAAATATTCTGTTTTGTTTTGTTTTTCGAGGTAGGGTTTCGCCATAGCCCAAGCTGGCCTGGAATTCACTATGTAGTCTTAGACTGATCCATCTACCTCTGCCTCCCGAGTTCTGGGATTAAAGGCATTTGCCACTATGTCTGGCTTATTTTTTAAAACTATTTTTATTTATTTATTTAGAGAGAGAGAGAGAGATAAGACAGGCACACCAGGGCCTCTTGCCACTGCAAATGGACTCCATGTATGTATCACATTGTGCATCTCCCTTTATGTGGGTACTGGAGAAACGAACAAGGGTTGGCAGGCTTTGCAAACAAGTGCCTTTAACCATTGAGCCATATCCCAAGGCCTGGCAAAGTATTCTTGTTGCCTTTTCCCTGCCACACATAAAATGTAAGTAAATATCAGAAGAAGGAGGAGGAGGAAGAGAAGAAGAGGAAGAGGAAGAAGAAGAAGAGGAAGAAATCTGAGGGCTGGGAAGATGGCTCAGCAATAAAGGGCATTTGCTTGCCTGTTGCCCTGGGTTCGATTCCCCAGTACCTACATAAAGCCAGATGAACAAAAGGCCACATGCATCTGAAGTTTGCTAGCAGCAGCAAAAGGCCCTGTCATGCCCTTGCCAATGCACCCCTCCATGTGCTGGCAAATAAATAAATATATTTTTACAAATATGGGCTAAAGAGATGGCTCAGCAGTTAAGGCAATTGCCTGTGAAGCCTAAGGACCCAGGTTCAGATTTCCCAGTACCCACAAAAGCCAGATGCAAAAGGTGGCACATGTGTCTGGAGTTCATTTGCAATGACTAAAGGCCCTGGCACACCCATTCTTCTATCTACCTATCTGTCTTCCTCTTTCTCGCTCTCTCCCAAATAAATAAATTCATTAAACAAATCTGAAATTGCAGTATCATATCACTGATTTTTAGCAAACATGAGAGGCTAACCCAAATCAAAAAGTTATATATGGACCTTTCAGGTACCGTCTTTTTTTTCCTTTGAGGAATCTTTTAAAACATTTAAAGATGGTCTAGTGGTTAAAGGTGCTTGCAAAGCCAGCTGGCCTGTGGTTCAATTCCCCAGCACAATCATAAAGTCAGATGCACAAAGTGGTGCGTGTGTAGTAAGCTTTTAAGATTCAAGACAGAGGTTACAAGGAGCTGACACTTCTGTCTATTATAAGGAACCACCAAAAACAAACAAACAAACAAACAAACAAACAAAAAACACCACCAGGATGCTGCCTTCACCCAAAATGGCGAGTTTCACGCCACACTTTTCCTGGCCATACGTCTGACAGGCAGCCATCTGCAAGGACACTTCAGAACTGATGCTTGCATTGAAGACACAGAATACTAGCAATTTTATTCATCTGGCCGCAAGGTTATCACTCTGAAATCAAACCGAGTCAACCCAAGGACGAGATGCTCTGAACCGCTGCTCTGAAGTCCGGGAGCAGCAACTCTCCTCCCCGCAAAGTCTGTCCCCGTGACGTAGCGCGGGCTCGCGTACGTGCCCTCCCACCTCCCCGCTCGGCTAGTGTCCCAGCCATCCTGTGACATCAGCACTGCCCGGGAGGGGGCCTCGCTTACCTGCCATCTCAGCTCATCGCGTCCCTCCACGACCGGGCACCGGGACCAGGCCTCGGGGACCCAGGACGCACGCATAGCCCACGTCACAGCCCGCGCGCCGCGGCGCCCCGGGAACAAAAGCGCGGACCCCGGGCGCGCGCGCGCGGACGGACGGACGGACGGAGGTCGGCGGGGCGGCGTGCACGCGCGCCGGACACCTGTTGCCGGCCCCGCGGGGAGGTGCGCGCGCCGGGCGGGGGCGGGGGTGGGGGCGGAGGGGGCGGGGCGGGCCCGCGGCCCACTTCCGGGGACCCCAGGAACAAAGGAACAAAGCCCTCCGGGGGACGCGGAGCACTGCCCGAGCTGCCTCCCGCGGGTGACGTCACGCGCCCAGAGCGCCGGCGGTTGCCATGGGGACCGCTGGTTTCTCTCTATCCCCTCCCCCGTCCCGCCCGGATCGCGGGTCCCGCACTGTCACCACATCACCTAAGGAAGGCAAGGAGCGGGCGCTGCGGGACGCGCAAGGACCCACCTCCTTCCCCGCCCACAGTGGGGCTTCAGCGGTCACTTCCGGTCCGGCCGAAAGAGCCCCGCCCCCGCACGCAGGCCACAGGGAGGCTGCGCCGGCCAGCGCGTTGGACTACAATTCCCAGAAGGCCGTGCGCGAACTACGTTTCCCACGGCTACGAAAGTGGATGGCAGGCACCGCGGGCCCAAACGTTGCCCAAGCTAAGTGGGGCCGGTAGCTGGTTTTCTTTTTGGTTATAGTTGAAGGGAAGGTGGATGGGTTTTATTTATTTATTTTTTGAAGCAGGGTCTCACACTATCCCAGGCTGACCTTGAACTCTGTAACCCAGGCAGGCTGGCCTCCTCCTACCTCATCCTCTTAAATGGCTGTGCAACCACACCTGGATGCCAGTTACTCTTGTTGAGATCTATGGCATTCATATTTACTGATTATAACAAGTACATATTTACATACCAGCAAGCTTTGTTCTCTTGTGGTTTGGTTTTTCAAGGTAGGGTCTCACTCTAGCCCAGGCTGACCTGAAATTCATCATTTAGGATCAGGATAGCCTCGAACTTGCACTGATCCTACCTCTGACTCCCAATTGTTTTGTTTCTTGAGGCAGTATCTCCTGCAACCTCGGCGGGCCTTACTATGTAGACGATACTGTTCTTGAACTTTTTATTCTCCTGCTTCCATCCCCAAAGAACTGGGGTTATAGGCATGTCTGCTGAAGTACTTGTACCTGAAACATAAGAACGCTCAGGTCTCAGTGGTAGGGTTTGTGCTTAATATACACGAAGCCATGAGTTTGATTCCCAACATGAAAAAGAAAAATAAATAAATACATTCTAAGCAATTGTTAATAATAACAGCCTTTTATTTTTAATTTTGGTTTTCTGAGGTAGAGTTCTCACTCTAGCTCAGGCTGACCTGGAATTCACTATGTAGTCTCAGGGTGGCCTCGAACTCACAGTGACCCTCCTACCTCTGCATGCCAAGTGTTGGGATTAAAGGCATGTGACACCACACCCAGCTACAACCCAATTTTTAAAATGGGCCTAATCAAGCTGGCAAGATGCCTGTGAAGCCTAAGAGCCCAGGTTCGATTCTCCAGGTCCCCTCGTAAGCCAGATGCACATGGTGGTACATGCATCTGGAGTTTGTTTGCAGTGGCTAGAGGCCCTGGCATGCAGATTCTCATTCTCTCTCTCCCTCTCTCCTTCTATCTCTAATAAATAAATAAATGTAAATAAAAAATCTAAAGTGGGTCTAACCCAGTGTGGTAGCCCACACCTTTAGCCCCAGCAGAGGTAGGAGGATTGCCATGAGTTCAAGGCCAGACTGAGGTTATAGAGTGAGTCCTAGATAAGCCTGGGCTAGAGTGAGACCCTACCTCAATAAATAAATTAATTAATAGATAGATAGATAGATAGATAAATAAATAAGAAGGAACACCTCATCAGAGAAGTCATATACAGGTGACAGTTGTACAAATACTCTACATTTTGCTAGGCATGTTGACACACATTTAATCCCAGCACTCAGGAGGCTGAGGTAGGAGGATCACTGCGAGTTCAAGGCCAGTCTGAGACTACATAGTGAATTCCATGTCAGCCTGGGCTAGAGCAAGACCCTACCCTGAAAACAAAACAAACAAAAAGGTACTCCACGTTATATGGTGTAAGAAAAATGCATTTTACAACAATAAGAAACCATCATACCCCTGTTTGAATGCTCAGACTCTAGGACCCTCACACCACTAAATGCTGATAAGATGTGGAGGAACAACAGGAACTGTTTTGTTGATGGTAAGAATTCAAAATGATGAAGACTTTGGCAGAGAGTTTGGTAAACTTTTATAAAATTAACATGCTCCTAACCATGAGCCAACTGTCTTGCTTCTTGGTATTTGCCCAAAGGAGTCAAAAGCCTTCATTCAAAAAAAGTAAAACTTGGGCTGGAGGGATGGCTTAAGCAGTTAAGGCATTTGCCTGCAAAACCATAGGACCCAGGTTGGGTTCCCCAGGACCCACGTTAGCCAGATGCACAAGGGGGCGTGTGCTTCTGGATTTCATTTGCAGTGGCTGGAGGCCCTGGCTCACCCATTCTCTCTCTTTCTCTGTCAAATAAATGAAAATTTTTAAAAAGTAAAACTTGCACATTTGTACCAATTTTTTTCATAATTCCCCAAATGTGGAAGAAGCTAAAATGTCCTTCAATACCTGAATGAACAAGTAAAGTGTAGAACTCATGGACAATGAGTGGAGGGCATGAAATTAGAAGCTGAACGAATGGGGATCCGTTTTAAAGGTAGCAGACATTTGGCTGAACTGTGTTCTAAAGTAGGGTGGAAACAGAGCTTGAGGGAATTGAACTTGAATATCTATTTAAGAAGAATTCTAAGTGACACAGGCCAGAGAAACCCAGCTCTTCTCAGGACAGTGAGGCAGGGAGTAAGCACTGTCTAGCATTGTTTAATGTAACAGAAAATTAAGAATATTAGATCTGGATGGAGCTTTCTTTAAGTCTTTATTGTACTCTGTGGTGGTTTGAATGTAAAATGTCCCTCATAGCCTAGGATGTTTGTGATGAAGCATCGCTCTTAGTGCCCAGCCGCGGGGGCCTTTGGAAGGTGAAGCTTTGCTGGAAGAGGTGTGTTGCTGAGGACAGGCCTTGTGCCGCTGCTTCTTGTCTGGGGTTGGCCCAGCAACAGAAACGTACCTGCTGGGCTACAGAGTGAGTTCCAGGTCAGCCTGGGCTAGAATGAGAGGTTCTGCCTCAGAAAACCAAAATGATAATAATTATAATTTTAGTACAATACATCGCTAATTGCTTTCCTAAAGTTTCCTAAAACCTTTCCTAAGGTGTGCGTGCAAAAGATTTTTGATGTGATTTTTTTTTTGGTATCAAACTTTATCCAAAGCTAGAGTTCAAAATAACGTAAACAAATAAATCCATATGCATCAACTAAATATGGTAAAACGTTTACACAAAATCAGAATGTTATATGCATTAGTAATGGACATCTATGAAATATTTTTTTATTCAAACGGACATCTGACTATCCTATCAAAATTGCTTCATGTCTGTCTGTCCCCTCAGAGCATGGAACTCCAAAAAAAAGGGGGGTGTGCAAAATTTCTCTGGATGTGGTTCTGCACACATGTAAACCCAGCACTAGGAGGCAGAAGCAGAAGAATCAAATAGTGTTCATGGCCAATCTGGGCTAGCAACATAGTGAGACCTTGTCAAAAAAAAAATTTTTTTTAAGACCACCAAACAACAAAACCCAGTATATTTCTTTATTTAATTCTCCTTAGAAACTCGTTCTTTCTTTGCGCTTTCTTCTCCATTCTAGTCTTTTCTTATTTTTATCAGTTGGGGGCCATAAGACGTCTCTGGAATAGACAAGCTAGTTGTAAGCCATCTACAAACCGGAAACACTCAGAAAACATAAGGCCACCTAAAACGCTGGGGGAAGACCAGCAAACGGGGTCGTGGGTACAAGCTACGAATGTCACCCTGAGCCCTGTGGGCGTGCAGGCGGAATGCAGAACGACGCCGCGGTGCAAAGGGACCTCAGATGAGCAACGTAGCTTTCCCGCATCATCTTCCAGGGGACACAACCAGAGGAAGAAATTCCTCCCTGAATGCCATTGGCATTCATCCAGGAGTCCCAACCAAAAACAAGCAGGACGTGTTCAGAAAGGAAGCTCTGGTTGCACTTTTTAAAAATATATATGTTATTTTTGAGAGAGAATAGGCGCTCCAGGGTCTCCAATCACTACAAATGAACTCCAGATGCATGCGTCATTGCAGGCTGGTTTTCGCTGGTCCTGGAACCTCGAACCGAGGTCCTTTGGTTTTGTAGGAAAAGGGCCTCAACCGCTTAGCCATGCCCACTTTCTTGCTTTTCTAAGGCCGGGTCTCCCTGCGTGGCCATGGGCCCGGGCTGACCGGAAACTCGCCACAATCCTCCCGCTTCATCCGCCCGAGCGCTGGGGTCACAGG